>QNUK01000307.1:687500-819306 GCA_013621035.1 Clarias magur | reverse complement strand
AGGTACTGGAGCCCTCTGCCCCGAGGACGTGAGTCAAGGATCCGGCGAACGGTGTAGGCGGGACCACCCTCAATCATACGGGGAGGAGGAGCAGGGTGGGTGGGTGGAACCATAGGTGAGGTGGTGAAGGGTTTGAGCTGGGAGGTGTGGAATAACGGATGGATCCGGAGCGCCGCAGGCAGCTGGAGCCGGTAGGTGACAGGGTTAATCCGGAGGTTGATGCGGTATGGTCCGATGAATCTAGGTGACAGCTTTCTTGACTCAGTCTGCAGGTGTAGGTTTTTGGTCGATAGCCATACCTTATCACCTACTTGGTACATTCGTCCCGGTGGGTGTCGACGGCGATGTTGCAGAGTGTAACGGCGGTTGGCCTTTTGAATGGCGTGGTTTGCTTGTCTCCAAAGCCGTCGACACCGGCGAACCAACTGTTGGGCCGACGGCACCTCCACCTCCGGTTCTTGATGGTCGAACATCGGAGGTTGGAAGCCGTAGCATACCTCAAATGGGCTTAGGTTGGTGGCAGAAGATAGGTGGAGGTTGTGGGACAGTTCAGCCCAAATGAGGTAGCGGGCCCAGGAGCACTGGCGATCAGCAATAAAGCATCTCAGGTAGCGCTCCCGTTGTTGGTTGGTTCGCTCCGTCTGACCGTTAGTCTGTGGGTGGTAACCGGAGGACAGACTGCAGGTGGAATTGATCAGACGGCAGAAGGCCTTCCAGAACCGGGACGTGAACTGGGGCCCCCTGTCCGAGATCGATTGTCCATTTGGGAACCCATGCAGTCGGATCAGTGCTCTAATAATCGCTCGGCTGGTCCTTTTAGTGACGGGAGACGGAGAGGCACCAGGTGAACAGCTTTGAGGAGAAGCCGGGCTCGACGAAATGGTGAGGATGGTGTCCCTTCCTTCAGAAACCCGGCAGGGCCCGTGATGAAATCAACGGCAATGTGTGTCCAGGGTCGGCGGGGAACCGGGAGTGGTTGAAGTTCCCCGGGCGATGGTCTGTTGCTGTCCTTGGACCTGGCACACACTGGGCACGCCTGGACGAACTCGTCAACGTCTCTTTTCATACTGGGCCACCAGAAAGCACGTTGTATAAACAGTAGGGTCCGCCGTTTCCCGGGGTGTCCCGAAAGGGGGGAGGCGTGTCCCCACTGGAGCACTTCGGCCCTGATGGCATTGGGGACATAGAGTCGGCCAGGCGGCACACCTGCTGGTTCGGTCTCCGTAGCTTGTGCCTGGCGGACCCTCGTTTCCAGGTTCCACCTGAGCTGTGCGAGGATCTTGGTGGGTGGCAGTACAGGCGCGGGGTCCGCCCGGGGGACGTCTTCCTCGTGTTGTCGGGAGAAGGCGTCGGCTTTGGTGTTCTTGGACCCCGGGCGGTATGACAGGTGGAAATTATAATTCTCGAAGAATAGTGCCCACCGCGCCTGTCTGGGGTTCAGCTGTCTTAAGGTGCGGATTGTGATGAGGTTTTGGTGGTCGGTCCAGACAATGAACGGCTCTCTGGCGCCCTGGAGCCAGTGTCGCCATTCCTCCAAGGCCCACTTTATGGCCAGCAGCTCGCGGTCCCCTACTCCGTATCGCTGCTGAGTGGCGTCAAATTTCTTGGAGAAAAAACTGCAGGGGTGCAGTTTTTGGTCTGGACCTCACTGGGAGAGAACAGCCCCGGCGCCCACATCCGAAGCGTCCACCTCCACAACGAATGGTTTGTCAGCATCCGGGTGAAGGAGGATGGGAGCAGTGGTGAAGCGGCGACAGAGCTCATGGAAGGCAGAGACGGCAGTTGGGGTGAGGTTGAAGGGTGAGATGATGGGCGGGTCAGAGCGGTTAGTGGCGCTGCAACGGTACTGTAGTCCCGGATAAAGCGGCGATAGAAATTGGCAAACCCGAGAAATCTCTGGAGCTGTTTAAGAGTCTTGGGTAGGGGCCAAGGACTCACAACTTCCAGTTTCTGCGGGTCCATGGCCACACCCTGGGGCGAGATGACAAAACCCAGGAACGTGGTGGAGCGCTCGTGGAAAGCGCACTTCTCCAACTTACAGTACAGCTGGTGGGCGAACAATCTCTTTAGAACCGCTCTGACGTGCTGGATATGTTCGGTGACAGTTCGGGAGTAGATGAGGATGTCGTCAAGGTAGACGAACACCCAACGGCCTAACATGTCTCTGAGAACGTCATTGATGAATTGTTGGAAAGCGGCAGGTGCGTTGCAGAGACCAAACGGGATGACCAGACTTTCGTAGTGTCCTGTAGGGGTGATGAAGGCCGTCTTCCACTCATCGCCCTCCCTGATGCGCACCAAGTTGTAGGCGCTCCGGAGGTCCAACTTAGTGAAGATGGTGGCACCAGAGAGGGCGTCCAGGGCAGAGTTGGTAAGAGGCAGTGGATGTCGGTTTTTTATGGTGATATTATTGAGCCCCCGGTAATCGACACAGGGACGTAGACTACCATCGCGTTTTTTCACGAAAAAGAACCCCGCAGCGGCCTGTGAGGAGGAGGGCCGGATGGTACCATGGCGAAGTCCGCTGGAAACATACTCCTCCATCGCCTGCATCTCGGTGTTGGATAATGAATAGAGGTGGCCGCGGGGTGGTGTCGCACCTGGCTGAAGATCGATCGCCAGGTCGTATGAACGATGAGGAGGTAGGGGGGTAGCGCGTCTTTTGCAAAAGACTTCAGCCAGGTCCCGGTAGTCTAGCGGGATTTTGTCTGTGTCGACATCGGGGGCCTCGGACTCCCTAGAGCACGTCCCAGCCTCGGCCCGTAGGCAGAGCTCGGTGCAGGTCGGCCCCATTGTAGGATCCGGCTTTGGGTCCAGGATATGAGCGGGTCGTGTTGCAGCAGCCAAGGGTGTCCGAGGATGATGGGTGGTGATGAAATGGTGGTGGTGTGAAACTGGATCTGTTCTCGGTGCTGGTTGATGATGAGGGTGATAGGTTGGGTTTGAAAGGAGATGGGGCTGGAGGAGAGAGGCCGACCATCGACTGATGTAATGGTTACAGGCTGGGAAAACGCCTCAATCTTTATCCCCAATTTTTTGGCATAGGAAGAGTCAATGAAGTTACCTGCTGCCCCGGAGTCGACGAACGCGGTACTTCCGACCCGTTTGTGGCCAAAGTGGAGATATACTTTAACCGTGAGACGGGAATCATTGGTCATGGTGGTGGAGAGGGACATGGGACCCGGTGAGTTCCTCCCATTTCTCACCGGGGCTGCGCGTTTCCCGGCCGCAGAGGACAGATGGCCCGATGATGTGCGGAGGATCCGCAATACGCGCAGAGCCCCTCTCTGAAGCGGCGTTACCGTTCTTTCCCGTTCTGCAGCGGTTAAGGAGGCGCGCCCTAATTGCATGGGTTCCCCGGCTCCTGTGTCAACCACGGCGGGAGGGGGAGGACCGACGGTTCTGGGGGGTGCTGCAGTGAATGAGGCGTGGACTTCTGGAACTGGAGAGCGGGAGAGGAAGGGCGTGGTGTGAGGTAGTGCTGTCATGATGGGTGGCAGGGTACGAGGAGCTGGCTTGGGGCGAACGAGCAGACGTTGGTCGATCCGGAGGGCGAGCTGAATTAAGCCCTCCAAGGTCGCTGGGAGCTCTCGTCCGGCGAGCTCGTCTTTTATCCGTGAAGCCAGTCCCTCGTAGTAGGCCGTCCGGAGTGCGGAGTCTCCCCAGTCGGTCTGTACGGCGAGAGTGCGAAACTCCGCGGTGTAGCGGCTCACGGACGACCCTCCCTGCTTTAGATGGTATAGTCTCCACCTCAGCAGCCGGATGCTCAAAGGTGAGTTTAAGTTGGCGGGTGAATTCTGTGTAGGAGTAGGCGACGTCTGAATCTGAACGAAGAACCGCCGTGGCCCACTCAGCTGCCTGCCCGGATAGCAACGAAACGAGAAGAGCAATGCGCAGTCGGTCTGTGGAGTATCTGGTGGAATTAAACTCAAACACAAGATCCAATGCAGTTAGAAAAACACTGCACTTCCCATCCGTGCCATTCCATTTATCCGGTAAAGATAGAAAAACATCAGAAGGTGAAGAGGGAGTTGGCGGCGCAGCAGCCGCTGCGATGGGCGTGGCCACAGCCGGCTGAGCGGCCGCCCCGCGGAGGAATCGCATTCTCCTGTCGCAGCTCCGCTACCTCGCGGCGCAAGGCCGCGACGCCCTGGAGCTCCGTGCGGAGCGATGCGACTTCACCACGGAGCTGATCGATCAGCTTAGCATGCCGGTCAACCACATCGCAGAGGTGAGCAAACTCCGCTGGGTTTACTGCCGGTGGCTCAGTCATTCTGTCACGGACTAACCGGAGATGAAGCAGAAGACTAGCAGTTAGCCCTGTAGCGTGGATGGTAAACCCAAACGCGGAAGTAGCGCGAGCAGGCAGGATAACCACGCTAGTTATTCTTAGAACTCTCCCGAAGCGAGAGCAAGAGTTTACACAAATAAACCCGCGTTCTAAATACACACACCCAATCAGAAGCGATAACCCAAGAAAGTGAGTACTCACGTTTGGACGAGCGAGGCGTCGGCGATAGCATGGGCATAACTCAATGACTGAGCAATGTGAGGCGTCATCTTGTTTCCTTTTATGCTTCCTGAAACCCGACCGTATTACTTCCGGGTCCTAGTACCGGTCGTGTTATGAGTGTGCATGACAACTTCTTGGAGTTTGTCAGAATTAGTGGGTTTTTGTTTGTCCACCCGCCTCTTGAGGATTGACCACAAGTTCTCAATGGGATTAATCTGGGGACTTTCCAGGCCATGGACCCAAAATTTCAACGTTTTGGTCCCCGAGCCACTTAGTTATCACTTTTGCCTTATGGCACGGTGCTCCATCGTGCTGGAAAATGCATTGTTCTTCACCAAACTGTTGTTGGATTGTTGGAAGAAGTTGCTGTTGGAGGGTGTTTTGGTACCATTCTTTATTCATGGCTGTGTTTTTGGGCAAAATTGTGAGTGAGCCCACTCCCTTGGATGAGAAGCAACCCCACACATGAATGGTCTCAGGATGCTTTACTGTTGGCATGACACAGGACTGATAGTAGCGCTCACCTTCTCCGGAAAAGCCTTTTTCCAGATGCCCCAAACAATCGGAAAGAGGCTTCATCCGAGAATATGACTTCCAGTCCTCAGCAGTTCATTCGCCATACGTTTTGCAAAAGATCAATTCGTCCCTGATGTTTTTTTTTTGGAGAGAAGTGGCTTCTTTGCTGCCCTTCTTGACACCAGGCCATCTTCCAAAAGTCTTCGCCTCACTGTGCGTGCAGATGTGCTCACACCTGCCTGCTGCCATTCCTGAGCAAGCTCTGCACTGGTGGCACTCCGATCCCGCAGCTGAATCCTCTTTAGGAGACGATTCTGGCGCTTGCTGAACTTTCTTGGACGCCCTGAAGCCTTCTTAACAAGAATTCAACCTCTTTCCTTGAAGTTCTTGATGATCCTATAAATTGATGATTTAGGTGCAATCTTAGTAGACACAACATCCTGTGAAGCCATTTTTATGCAACACAATGATGGCTGCACGCGTCTCTTTGCAGGTCACCATGGTTAACAATGAAAGAACAATGATTTCAAGCATCACCCTCCTTTTAACATGTCAAGTCTGCCATTCTAACCCAATCAGCCTGACATAATGATCTCCAGCCTTGTGCTCATCAACATTCTCACCTGAGTTAACAAGACGATTACTGAAATGATCTCAGCAGGTCCTTTAATGACAGCAATGAAATGCAATGGAAAGTTTTTGGGGGGATTAAGTTAATTTTAATGGCAAAGAAGGACTATGCAATTCATCTGATCACTCTTCATAATATTCTGGAGTATATGCAAATTGCTATTATAAAAACTTAAGCAGCAACTTTTCCAATAGTTATGTAATTCTCAAAACTATTGGCCACGACTGTACATAAAGAAGTGGCTAATCATAAAAGAACACATATGACACATACTTTATGCAGAGTTTCTACATATGGCTGCAATAGTAATAGCTGACTCCAGTAAATAAAACTTGGAATGCTGCACATCAGTCCATTTCAGTATTGCTTGAAAGCTTAGTACCTGTCAGACCGATGTTTTAAAATGCACTAAAGTAGTGACAAAAGAATGTTTGCACCTTGAGCCTAAAATGCAAGCCATTTGTCTCTTCTTCAATAAATGTTTCTAGATGTTCTCACTACAACAATTGAAAGCAGTAAAAACAGATGTCCCCAACTTTTATTTGGCTCTTTGATTTACTGTACCATTGCAGTGGATCAAACTGGAGCACATCTGAGAGAGTAGTGAGTTTACAGACCCATTCTGGTTGTCTCGACCATGGTTCAAATTGACAAACCATCTGTGCCTGCTACCCAGCACACTAGAACAGTAATCCCAGATTAACAGGTCACTGTGACACAGCAGACCAAAATTATGAACCGGTCCCCTGGGAAAACTTTATACTGTCATATTTACACGCAAGGCTCATAAGGGTAACACTCTTATGAGCACATTGAGCAGTGTCAAGAACTAATGCAAAGTTGCTTCCAGCTGGCGGGTCAGTGAATAGCTGTCTATGTGCTTTGTGTTTATCATGAAGGAGCTCTGCAGTCTGAAGATATTTTAGACCGCAGGATACAGTGTGATAGCATAGGCGCACATGAATGTTTGTCAAGGGGTGCCTTCTGGTAAATATCATTTGATGCACATTATGGTCAAGTACTGAGAAAAGCCTTAAATGGAGGTTCATTGGAATCTAGTGAAAGAAAAAAAAAATTCCCATTACCAGAATTTAGAAACAAAATGTTTTTTCATTGTATCTCATAAGGTTTAAGAATAAGTTTTAGTAGTAGTAATTTGAGGGATATTTCTACTTAAACAAGAACAATATTCTATTCAAGAATTCTAAGGTATCCTTATTCTCAGTAATGTGCAGTAGGGACAACTATCAACATTTAAACCAATTTTTATGCTTCATAAGGAAGCGTATCAGATCTTTATGTGAGTGTTGTCTATTATTTTTGTAAAAATGCGTTATGAGAAAATAGAAATAATTCTTTTTATTACAAATAGGTTTACAGAAGGTTATGAAGGTTAAAGGCCTGCATGATCTTGAACATACATACAAAGACAGACATAAACAGACATGTTGGGTTTAGAGGTTATAGTCATTTTAATGTTAGTATTACTACAATATAAATGCATAGAATTTTCCCTCACAGTGACTTATTGAAATCTGTTTTGAAGTTCTTGAACACATATTTCAACCCTCTTGCCACCACCTTTCTGCAACTAGCTGGAGATAATCTACACATTAATTAACAGTGTGATGTGTAATTAAATAACACACCCTTCTAAGCTTAAAGAGTGGTTAAGTGATTCGGAAGATGACACAAGATGTGCTAAGAGCAAAACTTTCAAGCTTACTTTAGTCTTAAAACAGTGTGGCTGCATCCTTGAAAATACTAAAACGAGGGGAAAATAACTGAACGACAGAACCTGAAGATGCATGACATGAGGCAGTGCTACTGTAGAAGAGGAATAATATAGCTATAAGATGATTCAACTCTCAGCATAAGTAAAAAGAGGTTGGAGAAAGCTACAAAGACAAAGGGTGCTATATATATATATATATAATATTATATATATATATATATATATATATATATATATCGGAAAAGATTTGGAACCATCATTTCATTGTATTGATTTTTTCCCCCATTCTTAATATTTTAATATTGACATTGTGATTTTATAACACATTAATAGTTTTGCATCTTCATTTTGTATTTTTTTTTGTTGCATACCCAACTGTAAAAATATATCTCTAGCTGCAATTAACTAGAATATACATTTATAGCATTTTTATACTGCTTATTCCAACTCCAGTCCTGGAGGACTACTGCCCTGCATATTTTTGTGCTTTCCCAGCTCCCAGCATACCCAGATTTAACTAATCAACTAATTATTTTTTTCCCCCTTCATTGAACAGGAATAAGGTTGAAAAGCACTGGCTTATAACCCTTCAGCTTTATCGAGTTGAGCTTGGACCTGAAGCTCTATCTTTTTCACCAGCACAAGTCGAAGATACAATGGCGCAACAATTATTCCAAGGACAAAGAGAACAGCGCAATAAAGGGAAGGCTTTGAAAATCAGATCAATTTATCAATGTGGAAGCTCAACATTTTGAAGAGGGTTAAGTCCATGATTGATGCCTAATCCATTAATGAGAAGCTGTTAATCTGCATGCCATTCTTACTTTCTCAAAAGATAGGAATATAAGCTCTTCTATCTGACAGATGTGACATTATGGGTTTGGAGGAGATTTGGCTGGTTCCTACATGAAAAGCTTTTAAAGTTTACTTACATTATTCTGGAGAAAGGTAAATTTATGTACATATCTGTCAGTCCTCAAAGACACAGTAAGACAGACATGTGCGTATGTGTGCTTGTTTATATAGCTCTTACAGCTGGACACTTTGGAGTGGTTTAAAAAGAGCAACCATGACAAATTGTTATTTCGTCTGATGATCATCAGAATAATAGAGCGTGGGCTTGAATAACGCACCTATTTTTTGAGGAGCATCATTTTATATGACTCATATGCAATAAATAGCTGAATACCTAAATATGTAATCATGTTTAAAACAATGGGTCAGTATACAAAGAGTGTAAAATACTTGTGTTTATTTGACACCTTTGATCTGTTTTTATCTGTCTTTGATCTGTTTAATTTTGATTCTTCGTTTCAATCAAGCCTAATGAGAAAACCTTGTGGTGACATTAATCTGACAACAGACATTGGCATTTCATTGTGTTTGAATGTTTTATTACATTATTTTTAATGAAATGATACCAGATCAACGCTGACAGCATGAAAATGGGATAACTTTAATTGAATGCCTCTAACACAATATTGAAAAAACAAAACAAAAAAACAACAACTTTAAAACAACATTAATACCAAACTGATCTGAACTCTGGGACCTTGTTGTAAAAAAAAATAAATAAATAAAATCCCACTTAATGCTTGTGATCTGTTTTCTGAAACTGGACGTAATGCTGTTTGGATGTTGTGCAAGGTTACAATTTTGTTAGACTTACATTGTATTTACAACATTATGTTCGGGTCATGCATTCGATTATATTACAACGGCCATCCAATGATAAAGTTCTTGCAGGGATGATCACAATAATATTAAGTATTTATCACTTTTGACTAAATGATAAAAAAATCCCCTTTTTTCCATATAAGGATAGTCATATTTGCCAACATAAGCACACATGTGACCTAAACTAGTATTGATCCTGCATATTAACCTTCTATCCTTTTAACAGATCCTGTGACATCTGCTGTTGCCAGATAAGTGTGATTACTCTTAAAGATTTCACTACACAACTGCACCTTGTGTTCTTAGGCTTGCGAGGGTCATCATTACCCTAACGGTCAAAAGAATTCGTCATTGTCTAGTTGTTGGATATCTGGATTCACTGGATTCCTCAGGTGTTTCTCTGTGTAAAAAATGTAAACATAAATCATGTAAAAGTTTAAAGCACAAAAATGTCTAAATGTATAGCTTTATCAACCGATCCCCAAGGAGCATGTCAGATGTGAATGTGGCAAGGAAAAACTCACTGAGATGGCATGAGTAAGAAATGTTAAGAGAAATCAGACTCAACAGGGAACCTGTCCTCATCCTCATCTGAGGGATACCAGATAGCAGGACCATAAATAAATCATTTCTATAGATGCCTTCTACAAGGTCGCATGTGCAACTGTACAGCAGGAAACATGTTCCAATAACAAAGCAAAGCTTGGGTCGTCAGTTGTGTGCAAAAACTGCGAGTTGTAATGATATGTGTGTGCATATTTAGGGCGTGGTGGTAAGTGAGTCCATGTGTATGTGACTATAAACGTGGTGTGTGGGTTTTGTAATCTGATAAGTTCGTGTTTGTTGTCTGCGATCCATTGTGTGCATTCGGTGTTGCCATGAGACCCATCAGGCATGAACAAACAAATGGTTTCTCATGATCTACAAGTTATCAATCAGGATAATTTTGTACTAATTTGCAGTGTCCCTTTCCTCTAAAAAGATAGGTAGCAAAGTATGACACACTACAGCCACCAATTCTTACCTTAATTTCTCACCTGGCTTTTTATTTGATATATTTAAGTACCAATGATCACTACATTTTCATAAGAACATTTGATCGATAGCTCTGGCTAGATCAAAAGGTTGGAAAGAAAAAAAATGTGTACTCAAGCCAGTTCCATACCTTTGTTAAGTCTGCAACAGGCATAGCAAAGACATTCCCAGAAGATCTGGAAAAGCTGTCTGTTTTTATGAATAATGTGTCATCATTTTTTTTTTCATGTTAAACAAAAGAAAACGATGTAGATTAAATAAAAGTAATGTGAGCTAATGTTTTACTGCGACAGGCGACAAAGTGTCTACAGATACAATTTTAAAATTGGTTGTTTACAGATCAACCTCAGCAACAGCCTAATTTCCCCTCTCACCTATTTTAATCACTCACCATTTAGCATTATCAGTATAATAATCACCGGTGTTATCATCGGTGCACTTGTTCACTTGTTCATGCCTTACGATAGATGTTTTTTAAATGCTTGAAGGATTTACAAACACTGTTCATCTGAAACTGGTCAGGCACAGGGACCAGACTGAAAATGTCCTAAAAACCATTCTTTACTTATTGTGATAAATATAAATAACTCTTGGTTTCATTTAATATTTTGATTTTTATTATTAACATTTAGTTAATGTTCTTTTATTACATCACTCTGAAGCGTCCCCAAACCTTTGGCAGTCACAATGAATCATATGGCAACAATTCTGACTTTTTTTATGCTTTGAGAAATGATTGTCACACAGCAGCCTCTTGTGCCACTGCTAACTCATTAAATTGGTCTCAGAGGATCTTCTGTAGACAATATTCTTATCCATCACCAGTCAACCATACCAGCTTCATAATAAAACATATATTAGTATAGTCAGTGTAGCCTAATCTACTTCTAAAAGTCTAATTACCATGCATACAAGTAATAATATATTGCATAGACTATATAGAGCTTTACCTTTGTAGAAATGTATTGGGAAAATATGCTGTGAAATGCAAAAAGACATGATGTCATTCCTTTTTTGTGATAATGCTATAATGCTTTATCTGATATTTCCTCTGGGGGATTTATTTATTTATTTATCTGATCAATGGCAACTGAACACGGAGTTATAATTTAGTGGTTAACATCTCAAGCAATCAGTGCCACTAGAGTGATAGTAAATCACAGCTCTCCTCTGTAAAGCTCATACACAGACACATTACTCTCACTGAAAACCCGATCTAAATGAAATGATTAGTATTGACCCACTAATGTGGAGGCTGCGAAATGACAGCTCTACATTAATTTGATATTTGGAAATATTCTGAATATGTGCCAATATTATGAGCATCTATATTTGTATATGTTCGTACAGTGGTCAGAACTCGCTCTTTCAATGATATCTTTATGTTTTGTACATTGGAGGACCCAAAACTAGTCTCAGAAAAAAATCTGTCTGTGTATCTGTAAGTATGTCTACATGTCTTCATTGCCTGAACTTAAATCTGAATAATAAATGAAATCAAAGTGTTGAGTAGAAAGAAAGTTATGAGCAGTTTTGTGTCAGTTTATAAACCGCAAGGTTTGATAACGTGCTGCATGCGGCAAACTGTGGGCGCTGGATAGAATTTAATGAAACTAACGTGGCCTTCAACTTAAAATAATACTCACTGATAGTAATCTTTTAACTATTTCTATAAACTCCTTATCAATGTACCATCAGTGTCCACTAGTACCATATAAACAATGGTGTCTAAAAAAACAGACAGTAGTGTAATGTGTAGTGTGGTGTACTGTAGTATAATGTAATGTAGGCAGAATACGTACAATATAGAACACCTGGCCAGTATACTCATATGTTCCAAAAACTAAACATAAAGAGTAATAAAATAAACACAGTCAATATCTGGTGTGAAGTCTTAGATAAAGATTTGTGTAGTTTTTCAAGTAAAACAGCTGATGTTTTACGGAGCATGCTGGAGTTTTTCTGGTAAACCTGATGTTGGTCATGTCGTGTATGGTATATTTTATTAATAACATACGCTACATCATACATAACAGAATATGTTGGGTAATTTGTTAAATTCCACCTTTTCCTCAACAATGTCTGAATTAGCCCTTCGCATGAGTAATGATCATACATTAAATTATACAGTTTAGGGAGCACAGTCATGGCATCACAAAAGCATGTGTGGCAATCTGCTAAGATTCTGAAACATTTGATGAAAGCTCTGTTCATGTTGTAATAATCATTTTTTTCTCCCACGCATCAAGTGTGGAGTAACATAGCAAGGTTTACTAGATCCCAAATACAATATTCAGTTACTGGCCTGTCAGGTTGTGTGATTGGCAGTGTGTATATCCTTGCTCACATGGTTGAAAGCCTTCGGTTTCTGGACAAATCCTGAGGGTAAAAACATAACTTCTGGATATCTCATCGTTCTGTTCGTTTGGTTTAACATGGATTGACTGTAGACATTTTTTCAGTTATCTTGGTGCCTTGCCTGTATTTTTCACTTCACTTGTGAGTCACACTTATACCATCAGATGTCACAGAATGTCCTTCATCTCACTGACACAAAGATGGGCGCATAGATCAGTCAGAATCTCTGAAGTCTTTTTTTTTTTTTTTAATAGATGGGATTATTGCTGCATGATGTTTTGATCTCAGCTATCTTTTGTGGATATTGCTTTAGGTTTTATCCATGATAACAGTGTTAGTGATTGTGTTTTGATCTCTATTATGGTCACAGAAAAGTCTTGGAAATTTAGAAAAATGCATAAAAAATAAAAAAATCTAGAATTGCAGCAAGATGTCTCTAGCTACGGTTTAATGAAGTGCATTGTTTTATTTGTCCTTATCCTTTAAAGCGGTTATATAAACATGCTATGCAAATTGTTATTTTTAATTACTGTATGGACAGAATGTCGTATTACTCCACTCCTACCTTAGGCCTCGGCTCCTAGAATATTGAAGATGGTTATAAACATATTTTACATTCTCTTTTAATTCATGCAGCCATAATTGGTGAATTAAAAAGTGAAAATATCTTTAAAGGCCAAGGCATGAAGTACGGGAAATGCAATCATCCTCTCCATTTATAATAATGAAATAAATTTATAAATTGTATAACGATTACTAATTTGCATAGCACTTTTCATAGTACTAGAGAGCACTTTTACATGAGTACTATACAGGACAAGGACAAATAATAAAAAAAAAAAAAGTCCTCTGTATCAAACAGGAGCCAGCGATGACTCGAGGTAGGCAGAGGGTTTTATTTGAAGCTTTTCCAAAAATCCTTTTCAGAGACCACAGAAGGGATCAGGGAGCAGACAGACAAAGTCATAATAGGGATATAAATGTAATAGAAAAATCATAGAATTCACTCACTCACTTAATCACTCACTTATCGTATATACTGATTTATAGGGTCATGAGGGTCATGAGCGGCTTGGAGCCTAGCTCAAGAGACTTAGGGCACGAGTCTGGGTACACCTTGGATGGGGTGCCAATCCTGCGCAGGGCAAAAACATATGCACACTTACACACTAATTCACACACTACAGGCAATTTGGCAACAACAATTAGCCTAATATGCATGTCTTCAGAGTGTGGGAGGAATCCGAAGCTCCTGGAGGAAACCCACCAAGCATGTGGAGCAAACTCCATGCACACAAACCCGAGGTGGAAATTGAACCGAACCCGGACCGTGGAGGTGAAAGGCGACAGTGTTAACCACTAAGCCACTGTGCTGCCGATCATATAAATAATAGTAATTTCAAAAATAATAAAAACAGATTAAAGTCAAAACAAACAAAAACATGAGAACAATGAAGAACAAAGAAGCTAGCAATGAAGCAAAGTGTCAACTAAAAAGGTAGAGAAGAAAAGATATATTACCACCATAAAAAATTACAACTACATTTTACAACTACATCTTTATCATATTGAGGATTATGCAATGACAAACAACAAACATGCACTCAGTGGGCACTTGATCAGGAACACCCACTCACCTATGTAGTTATCCAATGAGGCAGTCATATGGCAGCAGTGCAGTGCACATAATCATGCAGATACAGTACAGGTCAAGAGCTTCTGTAAATATTTACAGCAGAATGGGACAAAGTAATATTACTAAGCCTAATTATGGAATGGTTGTTGTTATAAGGTGGGCTGTTTTGAGTATTCTCCTCTTATTTGATATACAACATTTTTTTTTTAGAGATACACAGATTTATTTAGAAAGAAAAGAAAGTCATCCAGTAAGTGCGAAAGTGCCAAACTGGATTATGCTGAGAGAAAGGATACAGTAATTTATGATCCATCATATAAAGTCAGGTAGTAGTTAGTTTAATAAGGTTAGTGTTTTGTGCTAGGTTTGTGCTATTGCCAATAGGTGAAATGTATCAAATCTTCTATTTTGGTAAAAATGGGTTGATAAATACATTTTCTTCCTGATCCTTCAAAACAAGTAAAAAAAAAATTAAATCCTAAACACGTTTTAAAGCACTTTAATGAATACTATCCAGAACCAGATACTCCGGTCGTCATAGAAATGCATGCATTTTGTTTTTTTTTTGTTGCTATAATTCCACTGGTGAAGTCATTTTCAGGTGTAGCAGGGAAATTCTTGTGTCAAAATGAGTCTCCTGGTTCCCTCTTTCTTAATATTTAATGAATCCTCACTTATATATGCTTAAAATAGGATTACCATGTTTTTTCCAAGGGCCTCCTCGTAAAAAAAACTCGCACTGGCCGTATCAGAGCAACCGGACACGATATAGTAATAAAAATGAATATAGAATCATAATGGAGCCTATTGAACTCACAAATGTAATTTAATACCTGATTTGAAGTGACAGGTCACATTTTAAAAAGCACTCTGGTGGACAGCACTGCATCTCTGAATGACTAACACATTGAGCCTTGAGGCAGATTGACTACAACAGCAGCAGAATACATTGGCCTCTTCTCCTATGAGGGATAATAAGGCTCACCTAAACACAGTTGAAACATGATAGTTATGACTAGGAAAATTGTTGTCTGTTTATTTATTTATCTTTTACGTTGGTGAGCCTGTGCCCATGTGGCCTCATATCCCTGCTCCTGTTGGGTCAAATCAGTCAGGCTTGTTTCTTTTGTCCGAAAATCCTAGTAGATCAGCAATTTCTAAAATACTCAAACCGGCATGTCTGGCACTGACAACATCAGCATACTCAAAGTCACTGAGGCCACATTCACACCTGCCATTAACATGCGCCCTGATTGATATGATTGAAAGTAGCCAGGACTAAGTCCAGATGTAAACAGGATAAACTTTGCCTAGAAGATGCATTGTAATCTGATCACTGAAACCAGACCCGGAGGTGATCTGGGACAGTGAGAGGAATGAGCACAGTCATCGTCTGTAACGCTACATATAGTCAGGTTCTGTTCTGCTTTGGATGGGGTAGTCATTTTTGATTTTACAGCTTTCAGCTGCTTCCAATTTTTACTTAGGGTTTGGGAAAGTGGAATTTGCAACATTGACTGATTGTGTTCTGTGGCAGTGCTGCAGTAGTAAATCTAAAACACATAATCATGAAGGTTGTCAAAAGCCCACCAGTAATAAAGTGCTCTAGTCTATATGTTTTTTCCCCCGCCTTCGTCACAGCATCTCTAAACACAGAATATCACCGAGCTGTGCGAAGAGTAAGAAATATAACTCCAAAGGGTTCAAGCTTAAAATCTTTCATTTATGAATGAACATGCACTTACAGGTACACTTACAGGTTTAGAGGTGGTTGGAGTCTTTCATGGACATCAATAACCTTTTATTGAGTGCACCCAGTGGTCAATACCTGCCAGAGAAATGATACACTTATAGGTAAAATGCTACAAGAATCGCATGAATGCACCATTACAACCATGCTCATGCTTTCACAGAAATGAAATCATGGCATCACACACAGGAGCCCCGGACTGCATTAGGTCCAGTATGTCTGGGTACATAGGTGGGTTTATATTTCTGAATACATCTTATTGACCTCGATGTCTGTTCAAGTGTGCGTGTGTGTGTGTGTGTGTGTGTATACATGCATGTGACTTTCTGCTAGACCCCTAGCTGTGGCCTGACCTAATGGAAATGGAAATGGTCCATGGAGCACGCGCTGGGATGTGATTTAAGAGACAGCGACCCTCCTGCCTCCACAATGACCCCTTCCACCGACCTCTTCTCGCAGTTTCACTTACGCGTAATTAGCCGCATTGGATGAAGTGGGTCATTATGTGGTAGCGTTAGGTTCCGTCTGCGTCATTTCACGCCAGAAAGCGTTTTCTCTGGAGGACTGGGGGAATTAAAAGACTTCACACACACACACACACACACACACACGCGGGGAATGCTCGCGTCGTGGAGAGCAACTATATCCTCACAGACAGCAAGTTCTGGGAGATAAAAACCCAATAAGCCAGCCCTCCCCTATCTCTCTCTCTCTCTCACTCACGCGCGCGCGCTCTCTCTTTCCTTACTCCCTTTCCCCGTCAGTTCTCTGAGTTAGACAGACTTGTGGCTGCACTTCAGCGGCATCAGACGGCGGCGGCGCGCGACAGAAGCGGACGCTGCGCACAAGGCAATGATGAAGGTCAGTGAAGCTCATAAACATGTCAGGGTTCAATTAGGACTTAAGAAGAGGAGACGACCTACTAAGTCGAGTCTGATCAATCATATTATTTACCGCATTATGTTATAGTTTCAAATTTGATTAAGAACAAAAAAAATTGCATTTGTATTCTAAGGGCTCTCAGAAAAACTTTGTAGCCTTGTTTTGTTTGTGGGTTTGTGTTATAGCTTTTCGCATCTATGAATAATAAAGCACACAGTGTAATCTACTTGAACGCATTTCCAAATTAAAGTAGAACTTAAAAAACAAACAAAGAAAGTTTTAATCACTTTTATCATTTATAGGGTATACAGTATAACGCAATGTTTAGACTGACATCAAAGTTTAGTACTGAAGATCAGCTCTGAATACCTCATACGCATGATACCGAAAAATACAAAGTACAAAGTGTGTTAGTGAATTATAATATATACTTTTAAATATATATCATTCAATTAAACCTTCCTCCTTCTCCCTCGTTGTTATTCTGCCTCTCTGTGTCTCTCCGTGTGTCGGTGTAGCCGTGCTCGGGGCTCGTGCGCATCCGCTGGGCGCTCTTCGTCAGCGCGTGCCTGCGGATGGTGAGCGCGGACTGTGGCTCTGATTGCGCGTACTGCTCTGTGCACCTGCGCCTGCAGCAAACACACGCCAGCTCTATAGTGAGTATGTGCACACTGTGCGTTGCATTAAAACATCCTCACTTACTTATCAAAGCGCATTTAAAGACTCTGTACTTTGTGGGTTTTTTTTTTTTTTTTTGCAAATCTGTCACTGGGAAGCAATATTGCAATAATATGCATTGAGAATATTGCATTGCAAAATTATCAACATGATGATGATTATGTTGCAATATACACTAAACAGCATGATGTTCACATTGTTATAGAGCCTCATATATAAATATATAAAGGAATTGGAAAGTATTGGTTAATGTATTGCACGTTTTCCCATAATAAAATGCATCATTCCATTTGAAAGGGCATTGCTGAGATTGGTGCCCTCCTTACCAGTTATTGGTTTACAAAGTTAAACAAAAGAGTGTATTGATGCTACATCCATTTAATGCAAGAAAGAAAAAAAAAGAAATATTGTCTGTGATATATTGATTTTGTAGTATTTTCAAGCTATGGTATGTCACTTGAATCAATGCATGGCGCTTGATGGTGTATTGATCAAAGCTGCCCTAAAACTGTTTGGGAGTGCATCATGACCAAAGATTTTTTTTTTGTGTGTGTGTGTGTGTGTGCATGTGTGCGTCGGGGGAAGCAGTCACATCTCTATGAGAATACCTATTGAATATTTCACCTTTTTCTAATTCATTTCATTGGTACATTTGGATCTGTGCAATGTACATAATTTACCTAATATTTAGTCCATTGCTAATTAGGTTTAATTGTGCATTCTTTCTGTTTCTTCTCTTTCCTCTTTTGAACATATAATAATATTTTAACAGAAAGGAAGATTTCCAAACCAAAGATAAAACCGAGTAATAATAAGATGTATCATAATATACACTGCGACAGTTAAACAAGATGCAGTTAGTCATCTCCAGAATCGACTTTGTTGACAACCGCCAACACTGATTTGTTTTATTATTCCAGAGCCAGATAGAGTTGGTACGTACATGTGTTTGTAAGACCAATGGCGTGTATCTCATAGACCATATGCATGTGTTTTGACAGGAATGTGTGTTGCAGTGTGAAGGTCATCTTTCCACTGGTGGTTCTTGGGGCATATGTCAAGATTTCCTGCAGACAACTGAAAGCACACCTGAAGAAGGACAAGCATCCACAGAAACCTATAGTCTGCCCCAACAGCACCACGAGGAGAAAAAATATGGAGGTTTCATGAAACGATATGGTGGTTTCATGAAGCGTTATGGAGGCTTCATGAAACGGTATGGAGGCTTTATGAAAAAAGCAGCAGAGGTGTATGGGCTGCAGCCAGATGACATAGACCAAGGCAGAGAAATCCTGTCTAAGAGTGACACAGAGATGCTGGCCAATCTAGTTGAAGGTGATGCAGAGAGGGACGAACCTGCAATGAAGGACATCCTCAATGCGAAAGAAGAGGTTAATGAGTTAGAGGGCATAGTAAAGCGCTATGGTGGGTTTATGAGAAGGGGCTATGACTTAGAAGGTAGGACAAAGCCACTACAGAAACGTTATGGTGGGTTCATGCGGCGGGTGGGCAGGCCAGATTGGGGGGAGGAGAATAAACTTTACAGAGGTGTCTTTAAACGTTCACCACAGGAGGAGGAAGAAAAAGAGAAGTCATCAGATATGAGCAAGAGATATGGGGGTTTTGTGGAATACTGACATTCATGCAGACTGTGGTTAGCTATTGATATTTGTTCTATTTCCCTTCATCTATTAACTGTTACAGGTTCTTTGTAATCATGGCAGACACAATCACATACGTATAACGCACCTTGTGCTGACACCATTTGCATAATTTGCTTGTAATATCTTTGTGGTGATAAAGATTTTCAGAATGTGAAAAAAAACACTCTCAAGGGTATATCATGGTGACTGGACTTCATACTGAAACCTGTGTAGCAGAAACAGACAACAGATCGATTCCAAAGTTTTATCATTTGCTCCTTTTCCCTATTTTCTTGACTGAACTACAGATAAAGTTCTCTAGACCAAATTTCTTTGCAGATTGATGCAGGAATATTTCTAATTTGCTACAGGAACAGACTTAGTGGTGTAACAGTTTATTTATTTATTATTATTATTATTTCAAATAGCCAGAGTAGAGTGATTTCCTGACACAGCAGTGTTCCTCATTGTGGGTTGTACTGTTTACTGTCTAAAATTGTTACATGCTGTACAGCTTGAATAAACTGCTTGAAACTGCAAAACTCTGCCTCTGTGTTTCAAAATGCCTCTGGGTATCATAAATGTCGCACCACTGTTTCAGAGACATCCTGTCGCATCTCTGAGAGGTGCTTCAACCTATTATAGGGTGCTATAATAAGTACTTTTATCGGAGTGCATGAAGATGATGTGTCGCCTACACGGCAAATCAACATCTGAAATTTTTTGGCCACCTGTCATTGTGGCTGGAAAATATAAAAATCTACCAGTCACTCAATTTTTTTTAACCAGCCAGCAACCACTTTCTTTTCTTATAACCGGCATTGAGTATCTGCATAGGAAAAATACTATACAATAGTATACAGTAATACTGTATAATACTGCATAATAGTACTACATCTACAATATTTAAATGTGTATATTATGGGTAAGTCATCTATTTTATTTCAGAAACTAAACATTTAAGCAATATCAGAAAATTAGGCTTTTGTAAGATTTTTGTTTATGGTTGGATGTCCAGAAACTGGCATTGTGGCTTCCCATGTGATGGTCAGCAAAGCTCATATAAGTTCTGGTCACCAGTTCAAGCCTTTAGTAAGTCAACTCTCATACGCATTTACTGCAATGAAACCAGTCAATTTGAAAATTCAAAGGGGATTAGCTGTGTGTCCTGAGCATATTAAGTCAAAAAAGAAAAGCAAGTCCAAGCCTTGGTGTCAAATTGTATGGACACTTCTATGGGTTCTCCATCAATAGGAGTGATGTGCAGAGGGCAGTGGAGCAGTTGAATGGGAATGCTGAGTTTGTGGACAGTTTCATGGTCAATAAAATTACCTGACATTCCAGTCAATCCAGATGAAGGTGGGAAAACATGGTATGAGAGGTGTATCTGAACATTTGTGACAAAGGGCGATTAGTGACCAAGTTGTAATTAATTAACTGGGTCTTTCATAATTGAATGAGTTCAGGGTGATTGGATTTAGCATAGTATGCCATGGAAATGTTGGTTTCAGATCAAATGATTAAGCTTGATGGCCACAATGATGAGAGAATCAAGAGTGGCTTGACCATCATAACATCTTGGTGAGCACACCCTAGATAAGACCCTGCCAGAATGTAGCTTTGAATGTGGGTTCTTTCCACCCAATATAAAAATAATATGATTCTTGTCCTCTGAGTCACTGCAAGAAACTTCTGAACAATCTCTTTACCAGAGGTGGAAAGACTACAAAAATTTTACTGAAGTACAAGTAAAGTTACCAATAAATAAATGGCAGCCATGCCCCTACTACTGGTGAGGGCACAAACATACAGTGAAATTATCTACAAATATATACAAAGACCAACCAAACCAAAGGGGAAAAGCAATAATCAAAGTCACTGGGAAGCAAAAAGTCAAAACCAGAATACACAACCAAATATCAAAACGCCAAAATCACAATCTCTTTCCCGCGTCTCTCTCCGGTTTATATATGGTCGTGCTGGTTGATGACGTCACTCTCAGGGCGGAAGCGAAGGTCAGGTAGATGCCTATGTGGGGACAGTCAGAAAACCTGGAGTGGAGTCTGGAGCGGCGCGCGACCAGTACACGATACACACACGCGAGCGCCACGAAGCATTTATACCAGGGGTGTCGAAATCCAGTCCTGGAGGGCCAGTGACCAACACAGTTTGGTGCTTCTTCTTCTCAAACACAGTTGATTTAACTAATCTGTTAATTACTAGATTCAGTGGGTGTGTTTAGGTGTTGGTGAATTACAAACTGTGCTGGTCACTGGCCCTCCAGGACTGGATTTGGACACCCCTGATTTATACAAAGCATACGTCTAGGTTTGAGGTGCAGCGAGGTATTCGTCAAGGTTGCCCCATTTCCCCAAAACTGTTCATCCTGACCACTCAATTGCTGGCGCTGATCATCCAAAATGACTCTGATCTGCAAGGTATAAACATTTTTGATAAAGAATTCAAAATCTGTCAATTTGCGGATGATACAGCTCTGTTTTTAAGAGATAAATCCATGGTAGTTAAGGCTCTCAACATTATCTCATTCTTCTCCCAGGCTTCAGGACTGTGTCTGAATGTTAAAAAATGTGAATTGCTACCTATTCACACACGTTCTGATTCTAAGCTTCAATAAGAGTAGAACCAGAAGTTAAATATTTAGGTTTAGTGATATCTAAAAACATGATTAGAAGAGAAGATAATAACATATGTAGTCGTATTGTTGACGTATTGAAGAGATTTCTTAGTCGTTGGCTGACTAGAGATATCACTATATTTGGTAGTCATTCTTTCTAATGCCGAAGGTCTTTCTAAATTAATTTACCCATGTCACTCTCTGTATGTTTCTCCCAAAAACATTAAGAAAGCCAATTCAGTTATTTTTCAATTCCTGTGGAAAAACATAACCCACTATTTTATTAAAAGATCAAATTTGGTGAAAGATTATGTTAAGGGTGGTGTTAGAGCCTTAGACTTTGAATCAATGGTAGGAACTTTTAGGATTAACTGGCTCAGAGCTTGTTTATCTCAACCTGATTCCATGTGGTTTCATATACCCATCTTTATTTAAGGAATTAGGAGGAATTGATTTTTTATTAAAATGTGACTTTGAGATTAGTAAAATTCCTGTTAAATTATCTAATTTTCACAAACAGATCCTTTCTTTCTGGAAAATGTTGCTTACACACAACTTCTCTCGCCACATGTCAACACTATGGAACAATAGAGTTAACTGTTAACATAACAAATGTAACAATAAGGTTATTAGTGTGAACTTTAAATTAATTATTTTCCACGATTTTTGATTCAGATAGGCATTTGCAGGCTTTTCATGGGGATCAGTCACTCATGGAAAAGGCGTTTTCTAAATTTGTAAAGTCGCTTGTTTCCCCAAAAGTTAAAGAACCTAATTTCAAGATAATTAATAATATATACCCAGTGTCTGAATTTCTAAAGAGAAGGTTTAGATCTGAGGTGGACCTGTGTTCTTTTTGTGATTCAGCCTGTGAAACGTTAGAACACCTGTTTTTTCTATGTCCTGTGTCAGCTGAATTTTGGTCAAAAATACACACTTGGTTATCACTCAAGATCAATGATATTCCACAGTTTGATAAATCTGATGTTATCTTCTACATGGATAACCTACATCCCTCTGTTGCTACTGTAAGTAACATTATTATCCTTTTAGGTAAATACCATATACATTGTAGTAAGTGGAGAAATAGTAAACGGTCTTTCATATGGTTCATAAATGACTTTAAACAATACTTCATGTCACTTAAGAAACTGAAATCAAGCAAATCAATAAGGATCTGTGATGACATCTCTCTTTTGTTCTAGTTTTGATTTATGCCTCCAATGCCGTGCGCTGTTATTCTGCACTCTTTTTATTACTGTGAATCTTTTTAGCCCCTCTTTTTCTTTTCTTTTGTTTTGTTCCTTTCGTTCTTTTGCTGTTGTATTGTAGTCTTTGAATGTTGATTTGTTTTTATCCTCTGCGAGATCTTGTATTGTAGTGTTTTTGTTTGTTTGTTCCAAAAAAAAAAAAAAATATATATATATATATATATATATATATATATTGTCTCGGTAGAGGGCGTTGTGGATCCAAGTGCAGATGTTTGGAGTGTATGCCGATTGAGGTGACGTTAAAGAGTGCTTGTGATTCACTTCGTGGTGCTTTGAAGCTGTACTGAGAATTCCGCGTTGAACAGGGAAAGCGTTGCTGTAAAGCAAAAGCAAGTAGTTCCGGCAGGAGTGCGCCGAGGCGAGGGGCGATGTGTCTGACGCTCCTCTGGAGAATGCGGAAGTGCGCCGAGCCGGCGTGTAACCTGAGCCGTTTGCCGGCGCGAGAAGCCGGAAGCGTAGGGAAGCCGGAGTATGCAGCACTCCTCTGGGGAATGCGGAAGTGTGCAGAGCCGGCGTGTGACCTGAGCTGTGTGCCGGCGCGAGAAGGCTGAGGCGTAGAGTGAAACCGGAGCATGCAGAGCCGGCGTATGGATGACAGTGTGAGCTCAGCGGGGAGCGAGGATAAATCGTGGTCGGAGAGCAGACGAAGGTCGTAGCCGGAGTGACGAGAGAAGAGTCCGTAATCCAAAATCGTGGTCGGGGAAGCAGGTAAGTGGTCGGCAACGGGAAATATCCAAATAACAAATCCGAATCGAGAGGCAGAGACGTGGTCAGAAAAAACAAAGCGAGGTCAAAACTAGGCAGACAAAGATAGAAGAAAACGCTGGTGAATTGAGGCTGGTAAGGCGCACAATAAACTGGCAACATGACAGAGTCAGAGCGTGGCTTAAATAGGATAGGCAATTACGTCAGTGATAGACAACAGGTGTGGGGAACAGGAAGTGAGATAGTGAGATGAAAGGAATGCTTAGGTAATCATGACGGGGCTGTGGCTTGGCGTGACATGACAGTACCCTCCCCCCTACGAACGCCCCCAGGCATTCTAGCAGGTGCTTCGGGGTGGAGTCTGTGGAAGTCTGTGATCAGGGAACGGTCTAGAATGAATTTGGCGGGTACCCAAGTTCTCTCTTCAGGGCCGTAACCCTCCCAGTCTACTAAATATTGGATCCCCCGTCCGCGGCGGCGAGACTTGAGGAGGCTGCTGACAGTGAATGCATCGCCCCCATCAATGAGTCGGGGGGGTGGGGGAGGTTGGGGAGGTGTAGACAGTGGGCAAGAGACCAGGCGGCGAATCTGGGAGACGTGGAACGTGGGGTTGATTCGGTGCATGGAGAGAGGTAGAGACAGTCAGACGGAGCACGGGTTGATGATGCGGTTGATGGTGAAGGGGCCGATGAACCTTGGGGAGAGTTTCTTTGAGGTGGTCATGAGGGGAAGGTCATGGGTAGATAGCGTTACCCTTTGGCCGATCCGATACCTTGGAGCTGATGATCGGTGACGGTTAGCGTGACGCTGGAAGGAGCTAACGGTGCGCAAAAGATGGTTGCGGGCCCGCAGCTATGTCCCCTTGCAGCGACGGACAAATGTTAGGGCTGAGGGAACAGCCACCTCCTGCTCCTGGGCGGGAAAGAGGGGAGGTTGGTAGCCTAGGCAGCAGTGAAAGGGAGACATGCCTGTGGAGGAGGTCGGCAGTGAGTTGCGGGCGTACTCAACCCAGGGGAGGAAGCGGCTCCAAGAGGACGGGTCCCGGGAGGCCATGCACTTTAGGGACTTTTCTAGTTCTTGGTTCATCCGTTCGGTCTGGCCGTTAGTTTGAGGGTGAAATCCAGATGAGAGGCTGGGGGTAGCGCCGATGAGGTTACAAAAGGCTTTCCAGAACTGGGCCAAGAACTGGGGGCCCATGTCCGAGACAATGTCGATGGGGAGCCCATGAAGGCAAAAAACATGGTTGACCAGGAGCTCTGCTGTTTCTTTGGCTGACGGGAGTTTGGGTGGTGGGATGAAATGAGCTCATTTGGAAAAACGATCTACAATGGTAAAGATGCATGTATTGTCCTGTGATGGTGGTAGTCCGGTGACAAAATCGATGGAGATGTGAGACCAGGGGCGGTGAGGGATGGGGAGAGGTCGAAGTAACCCTTCTGGCGGTCTGTTTGTGTTCTTGTTCCTAGAACAGACATCGCAGGAAGCCACAAAATTTTTAACATCCTCCTTGATGGTGGGCCACCAAAAGCGTTGGTGTAGGAGAAGGATGGTGCATGCCACTCCAGGATGGCAGGCCAGCCTGGAACTATGGGCCCAGTCCAACACTTGAGGGCGCACAGAGGCAGGGACAAACACTTGGGCCTGGTTCTTGCTCGAGGGTCTGCTGAACGAGATGTTCCACATCCAGTTGGGTCGTTGCCACGAGACAATGGGGGGGAAGGATCGTTTCTAGCGAGGACGTGTCTTGGGAAGAGGAGAACTGTCGTGAGAGGGCATCAGGCTTGACATTCTTGGAACCCGGGCGATAAGATAATGTGAACAGAAAACGAGAGAAGAATAGTGACCATCGTGCCTGACGTGAATTTAGCCTCTTAGCAGTCTTTAGGTACTCTAGGTTTTGATGATCCGTCCAAACGAAGAAGGGATGTTCCGCCCCCTCCAACCAATGTCTCCATTCCTCAAGTGCCAGCTTGACTGCCAGAAGTTCACGGTCTCCAATACCATAGTTGCGTTCAGGGGGTGTGAGATGACGAGAGAAAAACGAGCAAGGGTGGAGTTTATTGTCCTTGGGGGACCTCTGTGAAAGGACGGCTCCAACTCCTGTCTCCGATGCGTCTACCTCCACCACAAACTGAAGGGCGGGATCTGGGAAGATGAGGATGGGTGCTGTGGTGAAGTGGCGTTTGAGTTCCTTAAAGGCCTCCTCGGCCAGAGAGTTCCATCGGAAAGGAGTCTTGGAAGAGGTGAGTGCAGTAAGTGGAGCTGCCACCGTACTATAACTTCGGATGAAGCGACGATAAAAACGTTGCAGCTCACGCCTTGAAGAAGGTACCGGCCAGTCCGTAACAGCTTTGACCTTGGTGGGGTCCATCTGGATGCCATCAGGGGAGATGAAGTAACCTAAAAAGGAGGTGGAGGTGACATGGAATTCACATTTTTCGGCTTTGATGTAGAGCTTATTTTCCAGCAGCCGCTGAAGGACCTGGCGTACATGGCATTCGTGTTCTTTTACAGAACGTGAAAAAATTAGGATGTCATCCAGGTAAGCAAAGGCAAAAACATTGAGGAAATCCCTCAGGACGTCATTGATGAGGGCCTGGAACACGGCTGGTGCATTGGTCAAACCGAACGGGACTACTAGGTATTCATAGTGGCCCGTGGGTGTGTTAAAAGCAGTCTTCCACTCATCACCCTCCCGTATTCTAACCAGATGGTAGGCATTTCTTAAATCAAGTTTGGTGAATACATGGGCATCTTGAAGGAGTTCGAAGGCAGAAGACATCAGCGGGAGGGGATAGCGGTTCTTTATGGTGATCTCATTCAAGCCTCTGTAGTCAATACAGGGTCTGAGGGACTTGTCTCTCTTTTCTACAAAGAAGAATCCTGCGCCCGCCGGAGACGACGATGGACGAATAATCCCTGCCGCGAGTGATTCATTAATGTATTGTTCCATGGCCTCTCTCTCTGGGCGAGAAAGGGAGTAGATTCGTCCCTTGGGTGGAGAGGTTCCAGGAAGCAGGTCAATGGCGCAGTCATAGGGGCGGTGGGGTGGTAAGGAGATGGCCCGTGACTTACTGAACACTTGCACGTTAATCATGATATACAGTGGGAATGTTGGTTAAGTTGGGGGTCTCCTCTCGTGGTACGGACAAGTTTCGGCCCCTAGGGGCTGAGTATAGACATGAGGAGAGGCAGGCGAGGCTCCAATCGAGGATGCTCCTTTTAACCCAATCGATGTGGGGTTTATGAAGTCTTAACCATGGGAGTCCCAGAACCAGAGTGCATGAGCATTTTGGACAATAAGGAAAGAGATGGTCTCTATGTGGTTTCCAGAAAACTGTAGGGTGATGGGAGTGGTGCGATGGGTAATGGGGGTGAGTGTGCTACCATCAAGGGCCTGAACGGTAAAGGGTTGGCTCAGAGGTCTGAGAGGGATTCGGAGGTCGGAGGCCGTAGAAGAAGAAATTACATTCTGGTCAGCCCCGGAGTCCACTAAGCCATGAGTAACGTAAGACCGATCACCGTGAGTGATGGTTACTGAGAAACATGATCGCTGGTCCGGGGAAGAACAAGAAGCTGGGCCCCCCTGCATCCCCAGAACTACGGGGGGGCCTGACCTTTTAGTGGACAGGTTCGAACGACATGGCCGGTCTGACCGCAGTAGAAGCAAGCGCCGACGTCTCTCCGACGCTGACGCTCCTTTGGAGAAATGCGTGTGTGACCTATCTGCATGGGTTCAGGGGGTGGTTCAGGAGTGACCAAGGCAGGCACCGAGGTGTGAGATGTGTGAGTGTGCAGGAAGCTCTCGAGCCGCCAGCTCGTCTTTAATAGAGTCTGTGAGTCCGTGGAGGAAGCAATCAAAGAGCGCTTTTTCATCCCAGTCACTAGAGGGAGCCAGGGTCCGGAAATCTATGGCGTAGTCAGACACTGAACGGAGCCCCTGGCGAAGTTGAAGTAATTGGGTTGCCGTCTGGTGACCTGTGAATGAGCGGTCAAAAACCCTCCTCATTTCATCCGTAAAGGTTTTAAATGTAAAACAACATGGAACTTGGGCATCCCATAATGCCGTCCCCCACTCTCTCGCCTTTCCAGTGAGAAGGGTGATAATGTAGGCAACCTTGGAGCGTTCCGTGGGAAATGACGTGGCCTGTAATTCTAGAACTAGGGAGCATTGAGACAAAAAAGAACGACAAGTAACTGGGTTCCCATCATAAGTAGGTGGAGCAGGGAGGCGTGGCTCCTGAGCGGGAGAAAATACTGGAGGAGGAGGGGTTCGGGGAGTGGGTGCAGGAGGACGTTGGTTTTGAACCTGAGCGGAGAGGGATTGCAAAGTTTCAGTGATGGTTTGCAAAGTATCATCCTGTTGATGAGTGCCTAAGAGGGCTCCTTGACTCTCTAATGCGCCCCTCAGGTGAGCTGCCTCTGCTGGATCCATTTTAATGGCCAGTTTATTCTGTCAGGCTCGGTAGAGGGCGTTGTGGATCCAAGTGCAGATGTTTGGAGTGTATGCCGATTGAGGTGACGTTAAAGAGTGCTTGTGATTCACTTCGTGGTGCTTTGAAGCTGTACTGAGAATTCCACGTTGAACAGGGAAAGCGTTGCTGTAAAGCAAAAGCAAGTAGTTCCGGCAGGAGTGCGCCGAAGCGAGGGGCGATGTGTCTGACGCTCCTCTGGAGAATGCGGAAGTGCGCCGAGCCGGCGTGTAACCTGAGCCGTGTGCCGGCGCGAGAAGCCGGAAGCGTAGGGAAGCCGGAGTATGCAGCACTCCTCTGGGGAATGCGGAAGTGTGCAGAGCCGGTGTGTGACCTGAGCTGTGTGCCGGCGCGAGAAGGCTGAGGCGTAGAGTGAAACCGGAGCATGCAGAGCCGGCGTATGGATGACAGCGTGAGCTCAGCGGGGAGCGAGGATAAATCGTGACATGACATATATATATATATATATGTGACATGACATATATATATATATATATATATATATATATATATGAATAATTTTTGCATTTTCATTCATTTGTTTTACTCAGTAGCAAATATGATTTAAAATGTAGCGAATTACAATACTTCAAACAAAACATACTTAAGTAAAAGTAAAATTACAGATTTTAAAAACTACATTAAAAAGTAGAAGTACACACAAAAAAAACTATTCAATTACAGTAACACGAGTAAATGTAATTCGTTACTTTCCACCTCAGCTTTTTACCATCTGGGAATTGATTGAACAGTAGACGAGTCTGAGCATTTACTGTGCAAATTTTGTGGTGTGGAGTGTGTGCTTAAATAGGCGGTTACTGATTGAGAGCAAGTCTTTTGTGATAAGGAATCCCACGTAGTGAGATCTTGCTGGTTGAGTGCACTGCTGGTAGGGGAGTTGAAGTTTGAAGCGACAATGTTGGTAGTGTGCTGTGAACTCTGTAGTTCACATAGGGGAAGTGGTGAAGGGTTTGAGTTGGGATATATGGAATACCGGGTGGATCCGGAGCGCCGCAGGCAGCTGGAGCCGTTAGGTGACAGGGTAAATCCGAAGGGTGATGCGGTATGGTATGCGGTATGCGGTATGAATCTGGGGGAGAGCTTCTGTGATTCTGTCCGTAGATGTAGATTCTTGGTAGATAGCCATACCCTGTCACCTATCTGGAACAGTCGTCCCGGGGGGTGTCGACGGCGATGTTGGAGAGTGTAGCGGGTGTTGGAGCGTCGGATGGCGTTGTTTGCTTGGTTCCAGAGCCGTCGACACCGGCGGACCAACTGTTGGGCCGACGGTACATCAACCTCCGGTTCTTGATGGTCGAACATCGGAGTCTGGAAACTGTAGCATGCCTCAAATGGGCTTAGATTGGTGGCGGAGGAGACGTGGAGGTTATGTGATAATTCTGCCCAAATGAGGTAGCGGGCCCAGGAGCACTGGCGATCAGCGACAAAGCACCTCAGGTAGCGCTCCAGTTGTTGGTTGGTTCGTTCCGTCTGACCGTCTGTGGGTGGTATCCAGAAGACAGACTACAGGTGGAATTGATCAGACAGCAAAAGGCCTTCCAGAACCGTGAGGTGAACTGGGGCCCCCTGTCCGAGACGATGTCCCTTGGGAACCCATGCAGGCGGACTACGTGTTCTAATATCAGTTCGGCTGTGTTTTTGGCTGACGGGAGTCCGGTGAGGGCCACCAGGTGGACAGCTTTGGAGAACCGGTCGACGATTGTGAGGATGGTGTTCTTTCCTTCGGAAACCAGCAGACCCGTGATGAAGTCGACAGCAATGTGCGTCCAGGGCCGACGGGGAACTGGGACTGGTTTAAGTTCTCCTGGAGATGGTTGATTGCTGTCTTTGGCCCAGGCGCACACTGGGCACGCCTGGACGAACTCATCAATGTCCCTCCTCATGTTGGGCCACCAGAAGGCACGTTGGATGAATTGTAGAGTGCGACGCCTTCCGGGGTGACCTGAGAGGAGGGAGGAGTGCCCCCACTGAAGAACCTCTGGCTTGACGATGTTGGGCACATAGAGTTCGGTTTGGTCTCCGCAGCCTGTGCCTGGCAAACCCTCGTCTCTATGTCCCACCGGAGCGGTGCGATGATCTTGGTAGGTGGTAAGACAGGCGCAGGGTCCGCCCGGGGGACGTCTTCCTCATACTGTCATGAAAGGGCGTCAGCCTTGGCGTTCTTGGACCCCGGGCGGTATGACAGGTGGAAGTTGTAGTCTTCAAAAAATAGAGGCCACCGCATCTGTCTGGGGTTCAGCTGTTTCAGTGAACGGATGGTGATGAGGTTCTGGTGATCAGTCCAGACAATGAATGGCTCTCTGGTGCCCTGGAGCCAGTTTCGCCATACCTCCAAGGCCCACTTTATGGCCAGCAGCTCGCGGTCCCCTACTCTGTATCGCTGCTGAGTGGGGTCAAATTTCTTGGAGAAGAAAATGCAGGGATGCAGTCTTTGGTCTGGACCTTGTTGGGAGAGAACGGCCCCGGCGCCCACATCCGACACGTCCACCTCCACAACGAATGATTTGTTGGCATCGGGATGAAGGAGGATAGGAGCCGTGGTGAAACGGCGGCAGAGTTCACGGAATGCGGCGATGGCAGAAGAGGTGAGGTGGAAGAGGTGAGATGATGGGCACGTCAGAGCAGTTAGCGGAGCTGCAACCGTACTGTAGTCCCGGATAAAGCGACGATAGAAGTTCGCAAACCCGAGGAAACGCTGGAGTTGTTTGAGAGTCCTGGGTAGGGGCCAGTGACTCACAACCTCCAGCTTCTGCGGGTCCATGGCCACACCCTGGGGCGAGATGACAAAACCCAGGAACGTGATGGAGCGCTCGTAGAAAGCGCACTTCTCCAATTTACAGTACAGCTGGTGGGCGAGCAATCTCTTTAGAACCGCTCTGACGGCCTCCAAGTGGCGCAGTGGTTAAAGCGCTCGCCCTATCATCCGGAGATCGCTAGTTCGAATCCCGGGTGGTGCTGTAACCTCTCGCAGCCGGAGGTCTAGAGAGAGCTGATTGGCCGAGCTCACTCAGAGGGGAGGGATGAGAGGTACATAGCTCCGACATTAATCACGGCTCTACAGCCAGTCAGGGGCGTCTGTGAGCTTGCGCAGCAGAGGGAGCGGATAGCGCTGTCCTCCGAGTGTGTTACGCCGCCCCCAACGGTGCGCGAGCAAGCAGTTCGAAAAGATGCGGTCGGCTGGCGTCACGTGGTTCGGAGGAAACACGTGATAGTCTTCGGCCCTCCCGGCTGAGTGGTAGTAGTAGCCTTAATGTGGGAGCCCCCTAGTGACGGGGAGGAATTGGACACGACTAAATTAGGGAGAAAATCGGGGAAAAATCCAAAAAAAAAAAAAAAAAAAGAACCGCTCTGACGTGTTGTACATGTTCACTGACAGTCCGGGAGTATATGAGGATGTCATCTAGGTAGACGAACACCCATCGACCTAACATGTCTCTTAGAACGTCATTAATGAATTGCTAGAAGACAGCAGGAGCATTGCAGAGTCCAAATGGTATTACCAAACTTTCATAATGGCCGGTGGGAGTGATGAAGGCCGTCTTCCACTCATTGCCCTCCCTGATGCGCACCAAGTTGTAGGCGGTCCGGAGGTCCAACTTAGTAAAAATGGTGCCACCAAAGAGGGCATCCAGGGCAGTAATCGACACATGGGCGTAAGCTGCCATCGCGTTTCTTCACGAAGAAGAACCCCGCTTTGGCAGGTGAGGAGGAAGGCCAGATAGTACCTTGGCGCAGTCCACTGGAAACATATTCCTTCAATCGCCTGTGTCTCGGTGGCTGATAATGAGTAGAGGTGGCCGCGGGGTGGCATGGAACCTGGTTGACGGTCGATGGCAAGGTCGTAAGGGCGATGAGGAGGTAGGTGGGTCGCCCATCTTTTCCAGAACACCTCAGCCAGGTCCCGGTAGGCACTCGGGATGTTGTCTGTGTCGACCTTGGGGGCCTCGGACTCCCTAGAACACGTCCCAGCCGAGTTGGATTAAGCCCTCCAACGTAGCTGGAAGTTCTCGTCCGGCGAGCTCGTCCTTGATGCGCGCAGCCAGTCCCTCGTAGTAGGCCGTCCGGAGGGCGGAGTCTCCCCAGTCGGTCTGGACGGCGAGCGTTCGGAAATCCGCCGTGTAGCGGCTCACAGATGAGCCTCCCTGCCGCAGATGATATAATTTGGAGTCGATCTCCACCTCAGCAGCAGGATGTTCAAAGGTGAGTTTTAGCTGGTGGGTGAACTCTGTGTGGGAATAGGCTACATCTGAATCAGATCGCAGGACCGTCGTGGCCCACTCCGCTGCCTGCCCGGATAGCAACGAGACGAGAAGAGCAACACGCAGTCGGTCTGTGGAGTATCTGATGGAATTTAACTCAAACACAAGATCCAACGCGGTTAAAAAACACTGCATTTCCCATCCGTGCCATCCCACTTATCCGGTAGAGCAATGAAGACATCAGAAGAAGGGGGGGAGGGTGACGGCGCAGCAGCCACTGCAACGGGCGTGGCAACAGCCGGCTGAGCGGCTGCTCCGCAGAGCGTCGCATTCTCTTGCCGTAGCTCCGCCACCTCACGGCGCAGGGCTGCGATGTCTTGGATGCCTTGGCGGAGAACCGCAACTTCACTACTGATCGATCAGCTTAGCATGTTGATCCACCACATTGCAGAGGTGAGCGTAATCCGCTGGGTTTACTGCTGATGGCTCAGTCATTCTGTCACAAACAAACGGAGACGGACCAGAAGACTAGCAGTTAGCCCTGTAGCGTGGATGGTAAACCCAAACGCGGAAGTAGCGTGAACAGGCAGGATAACCACGCTGTTTATTTTTAGAACTCTCTCGGCACGAGAGCAAGAGTTTACTCAAATAAACCCGCGTTCTAATAACACACACTCATTCGAAAGCGAAACCCAAGAAAGTGAGTACTCACGGTTAGACGGACAGAGTGTCGGCGATAGCATGGGCAAACTCAATGACTGAGCAATGTGTGGAGCCATCTTGTCTCCTTTTATGCTTCCTGAATAACGACCGTACTACTTCCAGGTCCTAGTGCCGGTCGTGTTAGGAGTGCGCATGACAACACTAGTCATCTACTTCAGCTGAACTGAGCTTCAACCACTTTGCACTATGCCTCAGTAACCCAGGAGCATTGTTTATTGGATTGTTGAATAAGTGTGCAATATGGTGTTTATGCTCACATACCGGTCAGATTGTCAAATAATTTTTATTCATGGTTGGTGTACCAAATCTTTACCTCATTATTTACTTCATGTGTGTGTTTTACAATATTATTTATTTTGAGGTATAGCTATAGTGAGTGGAATAAAAAAACAGAATTTAAGTTCATTTGTTAAACTGGAGAGGCAAAAAAGACACTGAGACAAATCCTAAGACAAACAAATGCAAGGATGCCAGGATCTGAAATTTAGACAAATTGTCAAATTAGCAACATTGATCCATTCAAAATGTCTGAACCTGCATTTCTGGTTTCAACCTAATATCTGAATATAACAAACTATCTTGTTTATGGTATATCGGCTTTTACAGTTGTGGTCAGAAGATTCTTCTTCTTCTCCTTCCTTATTGTTTAATGACGATTAAAATCCAGTAAGAGACTTTACTCCTAACTGTATGTCTTACTCTCCCTCATCTTCCTGGCCTTTTAAAGCAGATTTTCCAGTCCAGCCTTCCATAAAAAAAAACTGTTGAATGCTTGCTTCCCTGATCTTGTCTTGTCTTGCTCTATGTTTTGAACGCTATATCTGCTTTTATCTGGCACCTCCACACACTATCTCCTCTACATGTTCCCACTTAGTACTGCTCTGCGCCTTTATTGGCATACTGTAAGTTGTATTACTGCCTCAAATAGATTTCACTACATATCTATACCCATTTAAAGTACAGTTTTGTAACACATTCGGATGTGCTAAAAGTCCCAAAATGTTTTTCCATTTGCCATGCCTGAAGACTCTCAATCTGATCTAGATTTACATCACTGATAGATTTATACGTATCAGGAGAATGTCTCCTGGAGCTATTTCTGAAAAACTGCAGATTCCAAGATCAGTTAGGACAACTTTATGAAAGTATTGGGATGTGTAGCCACTTTGATCATAAGATCTGAAAGAAGAACTGTAGAACTGTCACTCTAAACTAAGAGTAAATTGGTCAAGAACAACCAAGGAACCACCAAGATACAGGCCTGCAGTCAACTGGACGCTGTTGGAACATCAGTGTCACTGTCTAAAGCCAGTTTTACATCATTATGGAGTGGATGGATGTAGAGGCTTTGCTACAAAATTGACATCTGAAAACTCAGCTAAAGACTTCAGCTGAACATGGACAAATAAATAATCCGTCCGAAGAAAAGTTTTGTCCAGAGGTATGCATAAACATTGTCCCAACTGTTGGTAGTATCATGGTGCCAACTGGTGGGAGTATCATGCTTTGGATTTTTTTTTTTAACTGGAACAAAGTGGATTAACTAATGAAGGTACCCGGATCAAAACACAGATCAAAGCTGGTTATGGAATTAATAAATCAGAATAAATTTGTGTCTTAGGAACCTCAACTCCTTTTGAATGTTTTAAACAGTTTAAAGATGTTTGTCATACAATTTATTCATTTATTAAATAATTGATTTCAAGTACATCATTGCCATTACCTTCAGGTTCATGATAAGTGAATCTAATGACCACAACTGTGCCTAATTTGGGAAGGTCCACTGATCATCTTGTTTAAACCAATTACGAAACTCACAGATGTAACTGAGGTTGAGGACTTAAAACTGAGGTTGAGGCTACAGTGAGCTCAGATTCATTGAATTAGAAAATATGTTATATTCTTCAACTGAGAGTTGAGGGTCAAAAGCTCTAGACACAGACCTACCTGGGTATGTGAAAAGGCAGTTTGAGAAGATAACAATTAAATTTTAGAGCATGGTTCTATGATAGTCCTGCTCACCTCTCAGTGACCTGATTTTATAGCTTACTTGGGTGATCCGTTCCATGATTACATAGAGAATGATTCAATAGTCCGTCCATGGTTAAATAGCCTGATTAAAAGTATTTAAGTATCTAATTCAACTAGATTGTATTCCCAAGGTTTATATGTGCCTTTCCTGGAGTTTATTATCATTTATCATAGTTTACTATTAATTGTAAATTATAGAAAATACATCACCCTAGAATAATGTGTCTGTCCAGGAAATCCTGAGAACGTTTAGAGAACTTCTGGAAGCAATAGCAGAGAGGATTAGCATCAGTTAATCTCTCACCACAATACTTAATACTTCCCTTCTCTTTAGCCCTGTCTTTGGAAAAGAGTGTGGAACACCACATACCACACCAACTGCTTACGTGTGGCTCACGCATCTTGTCAGCACTGTGGCTGCTGTTTTTGGTCTAGGATACATGGCACACACTTAGATATGACAGTGCTCCAAGTTAAGGCCTGGCATCACATGTGTATATGTCACAAATTAATCCTGCAGGACCTACCACAAAGACACCTTGACTATGTTGTGGCTCACAAATAGGTACCAAGAGCCAGTGGTTACTTTGTACTTCCCAAGCTCTTGCAACAGATATATTGACATTTGGTTAGAGGTGAAAAAGTGTGATCGAAGACACCATGGCTCACCCCAGAAGTCTTTAGAACTCATGAGGAGTACAGAGAGAGAGAGAGAGAGAGGGAGAGAAAAAAAAGAGCATCAAAGAGCATCAAAAAAGATGCATCAATATCTTTATCTCAGTCTTTCGCGCTTATCTTACATTAATTTCTAAACAAGGACATTTACAGCCATTATCTATCTTAGTCAATTGAAATGTGCATGTTATATCCGAGGCAGAGCATGATAACTAAGTTACAAATCATTCACCTTTGGTTGCTGTAATCCATAAATAATTGTACTTCTAGTAATGTCATCCAAGTACATTGCTTGCCCTTACACGTAACAGCAGTATGTCATAACACTGACCGGGTCTAATTTGCATAACCTCATTTTTACAGCCATGTTCCTTGTGCAATCTTAAGGCAGCAAACATTACTGTGTAAAATCCTTTGCCACATTAAAAAAAATCTTTACATTATTCAGATTTGGATACTGTAACTTTTCTTTCTTTTTGTTGAAATACAAGCAAATGGGAAACAGATGAGATAAGGAAAAACAGAAGTTTCAAAATGAAATAATAGAAAAGGTGCACATTTGACTATATGAATTGTTTTCCCAGTAAATATCTTAACCACATTTTAACTTGTTGGCTTATTTTAACTATTACATTTTGATCTTTTTTGGAGTTAAAAGAATAATAAAATAAAAAAAGCAAGTGAAATATTTCTGATTAAAGATTAAGATTTATGATATTTAAAGGCTGTTAAGAAAATTGCATTAGCCACGCCCTGAATAGTTACGGAACAGTTATGCAAAAGAACCTCTAACCGTTATTTACAAGAATGTCTCTGAAGTTTATGCCCTGTAGGCAGAAGTAGCAGTAGGACTGTTGGGCCCCCTGACTGGTTTATGAATTGCCCTCCATCCCAACCCCACACAGGAAAGCTTTCATACCAGTGAGTGCTCTTGGCCCACCTGTCAACTTAAGTTATGTGAAATAAGCCCCGCCTTACTTACCAAAGAAAGAGCATATCATTTTACCTTACTTAACTCTCTGGAGTTTTAAAAAAACATTTTGAAATAAATGTAGTTTAATAGTATTACACCACCTTAAAAATGTTTCACACAAATCTCCCAGAGATACTGCTTGGTGTCATTGATTTCAGCAAAACCTCAGCTTTACAAAATATCACATTCCTTAAACCCACACAAAATTAGAAAAATCACACATAAAAAGGAATGACATCTTTATCAAACACAGCACATGAGTAACAGTAGAGTATCAGTTAAATTCAAGTAATTTGGGTTCAGTCATCAGCATGAAGTTGAATTGTGAAAAAATATGGTTATTAAACTTTTAAGGTTGTAAGCTGTTTTTAATGTGAAAGACTAATGAAAAAAGGACACATTATTGCAAATTTATAATGTTTTTTTTAATAGTAGACTAGTTTAAGTAGCATGTAGCATAGTGATCACACCATTTTAACATGACAGTTTTCCATTGAATTACTTACACTTAGATGCTACATAAAGCATTCATACTTGGAGAAAACCTTTCTGAGAAAAGTGATTATGAGTTAACATTGTATAGGTCTTATCTCATCATTGTCTCATCTTCAATATCGCTTCATCCTGTATACAGGAGCCTAACCCAGGGGACTTAAGGCATGAGGTGGGATACACCCTGTATGCCAATCCATTGCAGGGCACACACACATACACACACTCATACACTCAACGACACAATACAGGCAATTTGGAAATGGCTATAAGCAGTGGCGACTGGTGCAAAATTTGTTGGGGGGGGGTATGGGGCGCAAACAAAATTAAAATTAAACTTTTAATACTTGCCTGTAAATAGCCATTTATCAGGTGATTGCGCATCATTACTGCTAGTATAAAATAAAGGCATGACTCACATCGCATCCAGTCAGCCAGCTCCGCTTGCCCTAAGAAGTGCTGGAAGACTCGTTGAGAATGGTCCAATCACATGAGCCCAAATATTTAAAAGCAATATTGATTCGCTAAGAACAAAAGTGGGAGGGTTCAGGGCGCACAGTGCTGCGCCCGAAGGATGATTTGACAAAATCCAATCAGAGCTCAGCCTCAAGTCACATGCTTTTCAAAAATGTACGTGCCTACATAGACACTTTTTTGTCCGGTGCCCAGCGTACACAAACACAAATGAACGTAATACAGTTTTTAAAAATTTTTTTATGGCAAATAAATTATATTAAGAAATACAGCAGTATATTGTGACTAAATGACTTTATTTCATTATTAAAATAAATAATTATTATGTTAAATAATTACATGTTAAAGGAGCATTCTTTTCTGTCTAACTTTAAGGGGGGCGGTGCCCCTGCGCCCTGTATTGACCGGCCGCCACTGGCAAGAAGCCTAATTTGCATGTTTTTGGACTGTGGGAGGAAATCCTAAATTGTGGGACTGCGGGAGGAAACCCTGTTAGTCTCTTGGGATAGGCTCCAAGCCTCCACAACCCTGTATACAGGATAAAGCAAACGTTAGGGATAACCCCTAGATGGCGCCAACGCGCCCAGAGACACTTTTGGTTTTCTGTGTTTTTTCTGTTATTCATTTCCCAGAATGCACCTCGGTCAGGTGATGGGAGCGCTCACCTGAACCGAGGTTGCTCTTTGGTTGTGTTATAAAAGTTCCTGAGTTCAGTCTTTGTCTTGTATCTGTTCTATTTTGTTTGCTGTTCAGTTGAGTGGCTTGTTGTTTGTTTCCTTGTGGTCATTAGCCCTGTGTTATCTCCTAGCCCTGTGTGTAATGTCTAGGCTATGTAGCTCCTAGTCATGTTTGGTTTATGTCCTGTTCCGTTCCCATTGTTTCCCTGTTTTGTGTTCATTAAAAGACTTTCAAGCATGTCACCTCTGCGAATATGCCTCTCCTTAAGCCCAAGCACAGCAACCGTGACAGCAGAACAGATGATGAATGAGTGAGTTTATGATAAGATATCAATCATCACAGGGTGATAAATATTATGAGTAATCACATTAAACATTAGTTGAAATCTGATGTAAATGTGAGGCTGCTTTGGCACACTATGTATGTAACAAACTTTCTTTAATCAAAACTATATCTCTGAAAGTTGTCTGAATGAGATTTATTCTAAGATGCCAGTTTGACAATCACTCTGAAACTTGTTTATAATATGATTCAATGTTTATAAGTTATAATACATAAACATTTATAAGTTATATACATAGTTTTCAGTTTTTAATCAGAAAGCATACAGTGCAGCGCTTGCTTGTGTAGTTTATTGAATGCTACTGTACACCTAACCAGGTGAAAGGTTGCGCTGTACAAACGTCCCAGCAGCGCTGCGCCTCTCGGCTCACAAACGGTTAAGCTGAAGCCGCGCCTTCCACATCCTGTCCCGTTACTGAGCTGCTGCACAAACATCGACCTTTGCTTTGGATGTAAACACGAAGTGTCACTGTAGTTCAGGGACCGAAGGTCGACTGTTTAGCGTTGTTTTAAATACGAAAACCTCTCATCCGAGGCGCGCTATTCTCTACACCGACCGAGCTCCGTGGACTAAGTAAAACTCGTGACTGTGTTTGTAAGACTTCTTCTCGTGTCCGGACCTCGTGTGCTTCTGTCGCCATGAATTTCTTCTTAGAGACTCTGAAGGTGCTCGGCTTGTCGGTGGTCTACTACCTCGAGGCGTTCTTGCGGCTCTTTGTGCCCGCGCGGAGGAAGAGTGTAGAGGGCGAGGTGGTGCTGATGACCGGAGCCGGGTCAGGACTCGGGCGGATCATGGCGCTGCAGTTCGCGCAGCTCGGCGCGCGCCTCGTTCTCTGGGACATCAACGAGGAGGGAAACCTGGAGACCGCGCGCCTCATCAAAGAGAGACACGGCGCGCGAGCGCACACATACACCTGCGACTGTAGCAGCCGTGACGAGGTGTACAAGGTGGCGGACCAGGTAGATACACACACGCTTACACACACACACTCTCATGTGGGGTATCACTGTAGCCAGAACAAGTCTCTAGGCTGTTCTTTGAATTAAAAATAAGTTGCTTGTTTTGTATGGACAAAAAAAAAAAAAAAGGGATTTGGTCAAACCTGCAAAGACACTGTATCCAAATGTACATACTAGCTATGACATAACCTCTCAGTCTTACTTCCTCTTTCATACTTCAGTATGCAGTTGCTCCCCTTTTTGTAGCTACTGTATAACACTTCTCCACAAGATTTTGTGAGTGTTTTTCATGCCCATTCATTCTGTAGATCATTTATGAGGTCAGATACTGATGTTGGACGAGAAGGCCTGGCTCACAATCTCCTGTTCCAGTTCATGTCACGTTCTTCCACATCGAAATCATGTCTTTGTGCAAGTCATGTTGGAATAGAAAAGGTCCTTCCCCAGACGGTTGCCACAAAGTTGGAAGCATTGTCCAAGATGTCTTGGTATGCTGAAGCATTAAGATTGCCCTTCACTAGGGATAAGGGACCGGATTGAAACATCTAAATCCAATAATTAACAAGTTTAGCCAAGTAAATTTTTTCCATATAGTGTATGCGTGTATGTCATTGGGATGAGACAGATATCTTTCTAAGGTCAAATTTATCTGCGTTTACCAAGGGGACATACTGCTCTCACAGTAGTTTCGAAATAGTTTGAAGCCTCATTAAATCGGGTTTACATAAGTAACAAGAGTCTCAGAGCAGGCCTAGTAGACAGAGAGAGACAATGCAGCTTAACCACAGAAGTCTATTGAGTTACGTACAGTCCAAGAGATTTGAGAACTGTATTGTCATTGTGCAAACAAAATGAATCTGCAATCGTGTCAGCCTCCAGCTGCTCCTTTTATATGTAAGTATATAAGTGCTGCACATTTACAGGAAGAATTAATATTCAGTTATTAATCATATGTACTTTACAGCATAGTGAAATTACTTTTTCGCATATCCTAGTTTGGGAGCTGAGGTCAGAGCACAGGGTCTGCTAGAATACAATGCCCCTGGAACAGATAGGGTTAAGGGCCTTGCTCAAGGGCTCAACAGTTTAACTTTGCTGGGGCTTGAACCGACCTTCTGTTCAGTAACCCGTGCGTTATGTGCATAAAGTATCAACAATAAAAATATTACTCACATATACAGGTGCATCTAAATAAATTAGAATATCATCGAAAAGTTGATTTATTTCAGTAATTCAAAAAGTAAAATCAATAGATTATAGATTTATTATACACAGACTGATATATTCCAAGTGTTTATTTCTTTTAATTTTGATGATTATGGCATACAGCTAATGAAAGCAGTAACATAAAACTACATTTAAGGATTGTACAATTCAACAAATAAAGTGCTTTAGAAAGTAAAAGTTAAGTATGCCTTTAAGGTGTCTGACTCCTGTACCTAAGGATTTTTTATTAACTTGGCCCACAATCCCAAACCTAATATTAAATTATGTGAATTTCATTTATATATATATATATATATATATATATATATATATATATATATATATATATAGAGAGAGAGAGAGAGAGAGAGAGATACAGTATTTCAATATAACCTACTGAAGACATAAGCCCTTTGATTCCAAGCATTCATTACTAAATTGTACTGGAGAGTATACGTGTGATTACTGAAAGCACTAAGTGACTGTATGTTGTCCAGTTGGATATAGATAAAGCTGATTCAATTTGCTTGACTTCTTAGGTTAAAAGGGAAGTGGGTGACGTTACTATTCTGGTGAATAATGCCGGCATCGTCACAGGGAAAAAGTTCCTGCAATCGCCAGACGCTCTGATAGAGAAGACTATGGAGGTCAACAGCTTGGCCCATTTCTGGGTTAGTTATGACATAACCTCTCTGTATATTCCTCTTTCATATACAGTTCATAAATATATATACAGTGTATGTACTATTTATTGTGGCAAAAACACAGAAAATGTATCTTGCATCACAATGGTCTTGCTGCTTTCTTCAGACATGCAAGGCTTTTCTTCCAGCGATGATTGCTGCAAACCATGGCCATGTGGTCAGCATAGCTAGTTCAGCCGGACTGATCGGTGTCAGCGGACTGGCAGGTACACACGGATATGACAGTAAACACTAACGTATCTACGGATGTGATAGTAAACACCTACTTCACCAGTATGTAAACAGTTGTCTGGTCTAACAGGTATGTGTTTGTGTATTTGACAGATTACTGTGCCAGCAAGTTTGCCGCAGTGGGCTTTGCAGAGTCTATGGCTCTGGAGATGTTGGCTATGGGCTGCAATGGAGTGAAGACCACCATTGTATGTCCCTTCTTCATCAACACTGGGATGTTTGATGGGGCTAACACAAAGTAAGACTCGCATAAACACATGCATATTTCAGTGTGCAAAATATTCGATTGGAAACGTTTAATGCGGACAAATGAGAATGCATGTTAATATACAAGAAAGAGAAGATTTAGTTTAGTTATGACCTATCTTTAGGCAGTTAAATTCAGGCATTTGAAATAGACAGAGCATGAACAAATGAGGGCTTGGTGTATATTGTGTTACTAGCCCCAAAACATGTCAGTTTTTATTTGAATGCTGCATACGAAATTGAGTGTTTTAGCTTTAGGGGTGTGCATTACGAAAAAAAGACAGCAAGTGAAAGAAACTTCAATATATTCCAATTTATCCTGTATTACTTGTTATAAGGTTACAATATATAACATACATTATTATTAAATCTATTTTTTCTTACTCATCTCATGCATAAAGTTGGCAGATAATGGATCAAATGTGTGCCATTTATTTCTAGAAAGAAGGTACATTTTAAGTGAATAGTCATAATAAGAACATTAAACACATTTTCTCATTTTTTTTCCAGAGTGTAGTATGCGACCCTGAATTTTAAAAGACCATGCTACATTGTAACACTGTAATTATTATACATTTAGTACATATATTGATTAAACCATGTTATATCCCAAACATTGCTTTTTGTTAGACTGTCAAGTAAACATAAGATAATGTGTTAAGTCGAACATGGTTATTGGGCCACAAGTAATCATCACTAGATAAGAAAACAGTATATAAAATAGTTTCACCTTATCACAGCCTAGTTAGGATTTATGAGGGTTGTTCAAGACAAACCAGGACTTGATGAAATTTCCCATGGAGAAAAGCATAAAAGCGATTTAATTTACAGATGACTTCAACAAAGATCTGACTACTAACTGTTGTTGGTCTTTCGGCTGCTCCTGGTAAAGGGGGGCGCCACAACGGACCATACGAGCTTGGCACAGGCATTAAGCCAGATGACCTTCGTGACGCAACCCTTCCCATTTTATCCGGGCTTGGGACCGGCACTGCATCTAGTGGCTGGGGTTTGAACCCTGGCCTTCCACATGGCAGGTGAAACATATACCACTGAGCCACCAGTGCCATGCCAAAGAACTGACTACAGACTACTGTTGAAAATTTTGCACTTTTTTCTTAAATGATAATCGAACACATTCATTAGTAGGTCGGTCATTAATATTTAATAATGCACATTTTATCCTCAGTGTACCAGTTTTATCTCAACAATCCGATGCTTCCAAAGCACTGATTTATGTGTGGTTGCAATGACTTATTTGATGTTTTTTAAAGTTTTAAATTAGTTACATTAGTTTGTAGAAATCTGTTTTCACTTTGACATGAAATAGACTTCTGATCGAAAGGTCCCAGGTTCAAAGCCCAGCACCATCAGTCTGTCCAGCTGTCACTGTTGGGCCCTTGAGCATTAAAAAAAGCATATTGCATTTGATAGACGGTCTTAATTATAAATTTCCTCAGTCTAATGACATAAAAAATGTATGAATTCCCTGAATCAATCAGGTCAAGTCTGTGAGGTAAAAATGCTATTTTTATTTATAATACATTTTCAAGGCCCCAGAAATTGAGTAATATTAATATTTTTCATATACTGTACTATATGGTACCTGATCAAATGTCCCCTAATGGTGTGAATTTTCGTAGATGGCCAAGAATCATGCCCATTTTGGAGCCGGAATATGTGTGTCGAAAGATTGTGGATGCTGTTCGGAGAGATCAGGTTTACCTCTATATGCCACGTAGCATATACCTCACCATCACTCTAAAGAAGTAAGTCGTATTCATGATTAAAGATATTTAGGCAGTCAACCTGCACTGTTGTGTTCACTGTGTGCACCCAGTAAAGGTACTCATGCAGTGGATGCAGAATTCTTTTTGACTGTACGTGTACCCACCACTGTACCCACCACTCTCTGCTGCTTATGCTAAAATCTCTTTGAACTCCAGCATAATTGTGCCATCATTTAAGATTTTAATTAGCGAGACCAGACTATAATGCCATAATGGATAAGCCACTTGTACGTCTGACTGATCTTGTGCCAAGCTTCAGCTGAATTGTTATTTGCGTTTCCGTGTTTGTATTTGTGTGTATGCGTATGCGTATGTGCATGTAGGAGTGCTGATTTATACTATGTCTTTTTGTTATACAGGTTCGCTTTTAGATCAGGAATTGGCATACGATGTACTGTAGAACACCCAAAATACCTAAAAAAAAAAAAAAAGAGAGAGAAAAAAGAATATGAATTTTAATATGGTAAACACTAAGTATTTTGCCACATGGATAGGCCACACATCTCTGCATCTCCAGCTGGGTTTTTAATAGCAGCATTAGTGCTTATAAAATCCAATTGAACTACATAAATTTTAGCATACATGATGTTCAGAGGTGGAATGTAACTAATATGGCTGCACTGTACATGGTGTGCCGTGATTTACAAATTGATGGCTATGATACCATGTAGATTTTGTTAATATGATATTAAAAAAAAAAAGCCGACGGAACGAAAATCCCACCTGCCTGTCAGTCTCAGCAACTGGAGCCACACACATATATGGAGCCATTCACTCAGCTTTGTGTGTAGGTCAGAGTATGGATCCTGTTCATAATTTTTTCAATTCCTAATGAAAAAATGAGAAAGTTTCAAATGAAATGAAATAATTTATCCCATCCCCTAGACTGGCCGTTCAATTAGAAACGACTGCAGACTAAGGTTGAAAATTTCATACTTTTTTTTTTTTTTCTTAAGTGATAGTAAAACAAATTGACAATCAGTAGATAAATAGATAAACAGATAGATAAAGTACTTTATTAATCTCAGAGGGAAATTGTATCGGTATAGCAACCAGTTCAGAGATTATACAACAAATAAGCTGTTACATGTAGCAGGTTTGGGAGCCGCACCACAGGATATAATAATATTTATAAGAGCCCTTATGCAGGGCTTCTGAGGGTGTCAGCGAAATTGGAGGATGTGAGAGTACTTATGACACGCACAGGAAAACCTACCCGTTCAGAGATAGTGTGGGTTTATTAATTGGGAATTGAAAAAGATACAAACAAAAAACAAGCACCACAAAACTAACAGTTCTCTGACGTCTCCTCGAGATCGGATGGGGGTTTTGAAAACTACAAATAAACTCTCCTGTCCACTCCGGATGAGTTAACGCTTAAAGAAATTGCTTTTACTTGGTTACAGTTGTTTTCCAGGAGGGAATGAAAAGAGAAATAAATTAGATAAAAAACATTTTTAAAAACAAAATCCTTAGTTGCACACTAAATATAATTCTGTATGTTTATAAACATAAACATTACATACATGTTATAAACATTATAAACATAATTCTATATAAAATTGTATATCTGACTTTGTGACTAAATTGAGAGCGCATGTGAGGTGCGTGCCGCCCTCTTTTTCAACGATTTTGGCTTCTAAAGAGGACTTTGGGGGGGGGGGGGGGGGGGGGGGGGGCTACCTAATGTTCTCACAACAGGCACACTTAAATAAACATGCCGACAGGTGCACCACGTTTGTGCTGATTGTGTTTGTAGCAGCGTCCCCTAGCAACTGCGTGATCTGCCTGTTCAGAACTCGTGGCATAGTCGCCTGCAGATCTGAACAGCGCAGTGTCATTTCGCGGATCAAGCAAGGAAAAAATGGTCGTTAAAATAAAAAAATTCAAAAAAACATATGACACACTGTTTACAATTAAAGGTGCATTAATGGGAATATAATAAGAATATACTGTTTCTATATAACACTTGTATGATGATTGTATATGCAGATAGGAACTTAAGCAACTGTATATAATGTGCACCAGCAAATTGAAATATTAATTAAAGAGAGAATGAAAGGACATGATCATGAATCAGTGTAATGAAAACAGAATGTATATGAGCATATTTATAGTGATGTAGGAGGAGGAGCTCCCTCTCCTGACACAGAGCAGAATTATTGTAAAGTCATTATTGTAGCCTGCAGAACATGCTTGATTAAGCATTAATAATTAATAATAACCAGACGCACATTTTATCGTCAGTGTAAGTTTTATTTTAACAGTCCAGTGTTTCCAATACACTGATTTATTTGTGGTGACCCACCATAATACCATTAATGACCAGCAAATATAAATGTTTTATTTTTTTTAATTATTTAAAATGAGTAAAATCTGTTTTTTTTATGTCTCTCTCTCTCTCTCTCACATAAACACACAGACCCGACCGTGAATAGCCTGTGCTACACACGTGTTGTTAAACAGGTCTTTTTGACAAAAGTGTTTTAGAACAGTAGCATCATGTTTTGCTCCGGTTTAAATAACAAGAAATGGCTGAAGGGGAAGCAGATTGTAAGCAGGGCAACACAATCCAGAGTCCATGAAAAGAAGTGTGGAGACGCACCTCTATAAACTGTTAGCAAGCATGTAAGAAACCTGGCTAATCAGTCTGTCTTTTTTGATGTACTTGTATTTGAACAATTGTTTTAATGTGTTTATTATAATAGTAAATAAAAAATATATAATAAAAAAAAACAATTTTCATTGCTTTAAGTAATTTTATTATTATTATTATTAATGCTATTTTTATCCTCCTCAATGTGTAATACCATATACTGTCAAATTAATAGATTTTAATAGATTCATTATAATACCAGGAAAACTCGTTAAAAACCGTTAAAACCCTAGTAACTAAGTAGATTCACTTTATTACAGTATTTAATGAATGTTTCACATATCTACAGTTTTATTTGTAGATACTCTTTACTTTTACTCCGCTACATCCTAGAACAAATATTTGTAATTTCTACGCCACTACATTTCTGCATGGCACTGAGAGTGAGAGACTCATAATAGAGTATTTGAAGCAGTTGCTGTACGTACTATCTGTGGTCAGTATGCATAATGACGTGATTTGCCTTCATTAAATACATAGTCATTATTTATTTAACAAAAATGAAGACCAAAAAAAAAAAAAACGTGGGCAAAAATAAGTTTATCCTGACATAACTTCCAAGTAAACTGTCCTTGTTCAGTCTTCTTCTAATTCTGCTGTCTTATATACATTAACATTTAACATGCTCAGTGAGGTGTATATCTTTTTCTTTTGGTATTTCTCTGAGCATTGCATAGGTGCATAGCATCTTGGGGTGGATGTGGTAGGACCGCCACTCCTGGGAAGATTAGTAACCGTCTTGAATGCTTTCCACTTGTGAATAATCTTTCTCACTGTACAATATTTAACTCTATATTGTTTGTAAATGGTTTTATAACCCATTCCAGATAAATGTGCAGCAACAATTGCTTCTCCAAGACCATTGCTTATGTTTTTCCCTCTTGGCATCGTGTTAACACTCACCTGAATGCTCCAGACCAGGAAACTTCTGCTTTTTATAAAAGGGTCTGCACACCTGTTGATAATCAATTAATCAGGAGTTGTAGTTTCAAATTACCCTCGTAAATCCTGTGGAAGAAGCAGTAACGGGGTACATAGCACATAGGCAGTGCCTGCCTGTTTTTTTTTTTTTTTTCCATTTTGGCTTCATCTTTGTTTAAATAAATAATGGCATTGTAAAAGAATAAGTTATATGTTGTTGTTTGTCTGAGGTTGCATTTGCAGAATACTAAGACCTGCTAGAAAAACAGAATTAAGACAGGGGGCACTAACTTGAATACACATGAACGTATTTCCTTATTGCTAGTTGATTCTGGTCCAAACCTTACACTCAATTCAGTTTATCTACTATGAATACTACATTTCCATAAACATGGAAATATAAACATGCTGTACAGATGTAGAAGAGAGTGTTTTGGGATTTTGGTTTCTATCTGCATGAACATGTACAGTAATGACAATTATTTTTCACATTTCTTTTTTTCTTTTCTTTACAGCATGTTACCAGTTAAAATGGGAGTGCTGCTCGGTGAATATCTGGGAGCGTTTGACTTTATGGCTAAGTTCAAAGGGCATTCCAAGAAGAGCAACTAAAGACTGAAGAACAAAACATACGCCTGTCTGTAGGATCATTGTCCGTGTTTTCAGTGACATTAAAGGCATTAATGGAACTGAGCGAAGTCAATTTCAGAAGAATTAAGCAATGAAGAATGATTATTTTAATATGCCAGAAATACAATGCAAACTACTATTGAGACCTAACTGTAACCACTTGAAAGCACTTAATCTGGAAAGTACATAAAATGTACCAGTATAATAACAACGTAATAATAGTAGTGAATATCTACATATGTATAACAACTGTTTGTATTTTATGATGAATCCAAGTTGTAAACTGAAGCAGCCAGCACTTATTGGTTGTAAATGTTATCATGTCTTGTATTAGGACGTACTGTACCTCTGATGAAGGACACACAGTGTGCATAAGTTGCCTTGATTGCTATTTCTGTAACTCATTTAATATAAATAACTTTAAGATTTTTATATTTCTTAACAGAGATTAAAATGTACAGAGGATGGTGGTGCTAAACCAAGAACCAAGTTCAGCGATTAAACACTGTTCAATGTGGAACCTAATAAATCTTTACTTTACTGATTAATTTGCTTGTACCAAGTACATTCTTACTGAATCTTTCTTTTCTTTTTTTTACACTCAGACCCTGGAAAGCAGCTGATTTTAAGCTTTAGAACTCCATGTTCAGCTCGCTCTCTTGTTTGAAACGTAATTCGGCAGTTTCACTGGTGAACTATTGCACAAAGCGCTGCGTTTCGCAACCATTCATCCTCGAGATGGATCACACGCCTTCAGGGAACACTTACACTCTACAGATGATTACTGAGAGAGCAATAATCGAGAGCACAGAGTGGAACAATCAGAATCACGCTTTAGCCACCATTATGATAATACCATGCCGTTACTCCTTATTTGTTCATGATAACCTATTACTATTTAAGAGGAATGCAAATGATTGCTCGATTAAGATTCAGTAGCAAATTTTGAGGGATGGGGTTCCACGACTGCTTTGAATCTTAACCAGCAGGCATAGTACCAGGCAGCAACAACATCGTTCAGGGGGGAAAAAACAAAAAAAACAAAGATGATTGTGTACTTGATAATGACTTCAAAGTAGTTTCAAACCATATTATATAAAATATAGGCTGCTTAAAGCCTCATCAAGCTTGGATTATTCATAAGGATTCGTGACTTGTGTGGGAGATGACAAACACGTTGCATTTCGTACAACGCAACAGCTTGTCTGATTAGTAACAAGCTGGCTGTTCTCAGTGCTTACTACAAAACATGCACAGGTCACTGAGGCATCTGTAAATCACTTGGAGGTGTTGCTCTGAAAACCATAAAAACAAAACAAGTCCATGGGGTGAGTCGAACCAAAAGGTAGGGATTTACAGTCAGTCCACATGAACTGCAGGATTGCAGCGCCGTCATGAGGACACTGGAGGAAGTGCAAGCCTTTGCAGCAGGTTACTTGGAGAAAAAACAAACAAACAAACAAACAAACAAACAATACAGCGCATGGAAAAATAAACCCTTAACAATTTACAGAAAAAGTGAAGAAGACAAAAATGACAGTTCTCCTTCCATTATTTATTTGACTCTTGACAACATTAATACAGAATCCACATGGGACATTATGACTGTACATGATTTTAAATGCATCTCTACAAGAGTCACAGAATGACTAAAACATGATCTCAGTGCAAATGTGTTGAAAAACTCATCATGGAAGAAGCACTTGCACTCTCTCAAGTACACACAAACAACTCCATAAAAAGTATGTGCACACAAGCATGCACATACACACCAACATGCACCACACACACACACACACACACACACACACTCCTGCCCACTGGGCTCAAGTGTAAATAAAGTTTTTAAGGCTTCCTATTAGAAGGATGCACTCATCCACACATACTTCACCTCAGAGAGGCACAGTCAGTGTTCTGCTACTAAAAGTCAGTGGCTTTCAGTAGGGCTTCCCTCCCAGAGAAGTGAGCATTTCTTCCCTCTCTTTAGCTGTAGGCATTTCAGGCTTGATACCTTCACGTCTGCGTTGGAGCATCACTGTTTGCTAAAAGGGGGTTTAAGATTTGTACAGTTTAACATATTTCATTAGACATGCATACATGCTGACATCGGTCTAGGACAAAAAATATTGTTTAAAGAATTTTCATTCAAACATATTGGAGGTTATTTGATGGTAGAAACATTTTTTAATGATTTGCTCTTAAAGGGGAATAACAGTAGAATCACATGGTACTTTTTTATTCTACATAAAATACATAGTGACAAAGAAAAATATTTTTTAAATCCAAATTTTACATTTTTTAAAATTACTAAATACAACCTCTCATTTATATCAGTATTCAGACCCTTTGCTAAGGCACTTCAAACTGAGTACATTTACATCACTAGAGCTTGACTTCTTGTCCAGTGTCACCCTGAGCAAATTCAGTGGCCTGGTTAAGGGAGACCAGACCAGAAGGTCACAGGTTCAAACCCCTCCACCAAGTTGCCACCGTTGGGCCCTTGAGCAAGGCTCTTAACCGTCAACGTCTCATGTATAATGAGATAAAAATGTAAGTTGATCTGGCTAAGGGCATCTGCCAAATGCGGTAAATGTAAATTCCCCAGTGTTGAATTAACTCTAAGGGTGCGTTCCCACTAGGCGCAATTGATTTGTAATGTGCCCAGGAACGATTGCTCCCCACTGGTCAGTGTTCACATTGTTATTCTCCATACTCTGGTACACGTGCTTATTCTTATCCTCCAATACAGCAGGTGGCAGTATGCTCCTAGTTGGTATGTAGTCAAGTAGTCAAGTCAAGTCGGCTTTTATTGTCATTTCAATCATATACAGTTCAGTACAGTGAAACGAAACAGCGTTCCTCCTGGACCAAGGTGCTACATACTGTACATGCAACATAAATGAACAGAAACTGGCTCCCATATCCGACTCGACCTGTGCCTGAGTATGCTGCATCATGCTTGAGACCACCTTTTCCAGCGGATTCAGGCACAGTTCCCAAGTGCGGAATGCTTGTCTTCTCACTGATCAAAATGAGCCAGACTTTGGAGTCAAGTGTTGTCGGAAATGATCCCAGGGCCCTAATGTGAAAACGCCCTTATCTTGTTTAATTATCACCCAGCAGTGTTTATATGAATCGTGTTGGACTTAAATAAACTCTGAAAATGAGGGGATTTTCCATGTATATAAGTCTATGTTCACACTGCAAGCAGAACTGGCCTTTTTTGTTTTTGTTTTTTTTGTTTTTTTTTCATACCAATGTGAACAGCTCAAAGCACAGACTCTGAGGTCTGAATCTGATGGGACCAGGAGAGTGGTAATAATTGGGGGGACGTGTGAATGGAGGCAAATACAGAGAGGTCCCAGATGTCGCATAGTTCTCCTTCCAGGAGAAAATTTTAAAGTCCAGGTGTGCAAACCTGTAGAGACTTACCCAAAAAGACTCAAAGATCCAATTAGTGCTAGAAAGTTGCTTCTACAAACTACTATATAAGGGTCTGAATACTTATCTAAATGAGAGATTTTAGTTTCTGAAATCGATCCTTATGAGTCATTGTATGTAGACTGATAAAAACGTGAACACAATTCATTTTATATTAAAACCATAACACACTAAAATGTACAGAAGGGCTGTGAATACTTTGTCTATAATGAAAGACACCGCTGGTCTTTGTTCCATATGAGTGTAGACAGCATCATTATTGAATTCATCTTTCATAAAAAAAGAAGAAAAAAAATGACACTACAAGCTCCATATTGCTCTACTTAAAGAATGTTTATTCCCCAGAGATTCATCAATTAAAAGTATTATCATATACCATTTTAAAAACACTTTCGTAAGTATACGTTTATAACAACTCCGTCATTTGCCATGTACGTTTTTTTTTTTAATTACTTGCACTTAAATGTGAATATGTGCATAAAATCCTCCAGGCTCTACCATTTAAAATTGAGAGCAATGTAAACTCTCCTAACATTAGCTAGCTGTAGGCTACATGACCTCACAATAGAGTACCACTTACAGAGATGTCAGACATATGGCCTGCAGATCAGAACCAGTCCTTTAGACCAAATATATCAAATAAAAATTGTTTCCCTTATTCTTCTGCAATGTTCCTGTGGGTCTTTCACTACACTTGCAATAGTTGTATTATACTTTCATCAGATATATAAGAATACATCAAAAGACTGCTGAGGAATGACTTTAAATGACAAAGGTAAGAAAATATCTATTCACAGAAACGAACACCTAAACAAATACTGTATCTAATGTTAGCCCACAGAGTTCACTGGTTCAGATAGCTGATATGGTGTGAAATGTCTGCTAAAGACCTTTGCCCAGAGGTAAAATTTTGGGAACGTATGGTCACTAAGCAGCATCCTCCTGTGCTACTCTGTGCACACAGGGACAAAGAAATGCTCTGAATATTTCTTCACTTGTTTCTGAACCTCTTCTGCCTTACATACTGTACGTTACAGCAAATTCAAAAATCAAATTCAAATTTTATTTGTCACATACACAGTCATAGACAGTACGATATGCAGTGAAATGCTTATACGACCGCTCCGTGACCTTAAATATTTTTACAAATGGAAACTATAAAACAAGATTCCAGCAAAGTTTCAAATATATATATAAAATCTGAAGAATAATATATTACAACTTAAGTCTGTAAAAAACTTGAAGTAGTGTTTTGAAAATGAGATGAGGGGGATGTGAAAAGAAGTCCTTGAAGTGTGCAAATGTGCATATATGTGCAAATGTGCGTTGACATAATTGTCTGTTCTGTGTGTGCAAAAAAATGCAGAGGTGTTTTAGTCCAGTGTATTGGTTTGATTAGTCCAGCAGACCCTCAGTGTGAGCGTTAAAGATGCGTTACTGCCTCAGCGTACTGATGAATGTAGACAATGTAAGAGAACAAATAAATCAGTGCAAAGGTCTTGAGCCATCCTCATTTCTTCATATAAAATAAAAATTCAATTATGAAGTTTAAATGAAAGAAGTGGGAACACATGTTTTAGTGCGACGGGCTGCAAAGTGCCTAAGGATAAAATTTTAAAACTGGTCGTTTATGTAACAACCTCAGCAGCAACCTCATTTCCCATCTCGTTTGTTTCAACCCCTCAGCATTTAGCAACACCAGTATACTAATCACCGTCCTGATCTGTACCTGTTTCACACTGGTTCATACCTTATGTTAGATGGTTTTTATGCTTAAATTGTGAATAGGTCAGTGTGTGGCTTAACAAACAAAAACCATTCCTCTAAAACCGGTCAGATACTGGACCAAAAATGAGGGCTAAAGAAGTCCTTCAGGAAGCCTGGAAAACTATTCCTCAAGACTACATTAAAAATGTATATAAGAAAGTCTGGATCCTGGCGGTGCAGTGGTGTAGTGGTTAGCACTGTCGCCTTGCACCTCCAGGGTCCAGGTTCGATTTCCCAGCCAGGTTTGATTCCCGTCTCTGTGTGCATGGAGTTTGCATGTTCTCCCCATGCTTGGTGGGTTTCCTCTGGGTACTCCGGTTTCCTCCCACAGTCCAAAGACATGAAGGTTAGGTTAATTGCATTGACAAATTGGCCGTAGTGTGTGAGTGTGTGTGTGAGTGTGTGTGTGTGTGTGTGTGTGTGTGTGTGTGTGTGTGTGTGTGTGTGTGTGTGTGTGTGTGTGTGTGTGCCCTGCGATGAATTGGCACACTGTCCAGGGTGTACCCCGTCTAAGTCTCCTGGGCTAGGCTCCAGGCCCCCCGTGACCCTGAATACAGAATTAAGCGGTATAGATGATGAGTGAGTGACTGAGTGAGTCTGGATCCTTAGACGTAAATATGAAGAAATAAGGGGTGGCTCAAGACTTTTGTGCAGTTCTGTACATTTAATTCCTTAGTGCATTCAGAAGGTACCTTTCAGATAAAGTATCACAATTAAGAGGAGGTGCTGATGTGTCTGTCACTAAATCAGTTGACACTTTGGCTAAATGTTATAGTCCCTCCTCTTATAGACGGCTACAATTTCACCAACGTGTACTTCCATGAAAAACAATACATTGTTTGTGACCTGAATAGCTGTAATTTATGGGGAAGAGTTATAATACTCACCCAGTACTTCCTGCAATTCTTATACTTCAAGAAGTATGCAGAGCACATGCTCTTATCATAGTTATATGCGTCCAGGCACTTTCGAGAGCCATCACTTTCCTGCGTAGAGACAATAACGTCATACACATTATTACTAGTGTGGGAAGGTTGAATTGTTGTAATCTGTACAAGAAAGATTTCACTTTGTTTCTTTCACAAATTGTTACTGTGTGTGTTCACAGAGTAAGTGAGTTCAAGAGATTTCCTCAGTCACTGTGCGAGTGTATGAGTGAGTGTGTGTGTTTAATTCAGGCTCTCTCTAATCCTCTCTACAATCATTCTCTACCTGATTATGTTCAATCAGAAGCAATGGAGTCTTGTATCACTAGTATCAGAGTAGCACTTGTATCAGAGTAAACTCCTTTATAAAATATGAGGGTGAGTAGAAAAAGGAGCAAGAAAGACGAGCAGCGTGCAGTGATTTTTTTTCTGAGGGTGTAACTGGTGCGGAAACAACTCACAGAAGAGCCAAAACAGAAATGTTTGATTTCTGCAAACAAAAATAGCCGATACGCTAAGGAAGGTGAAAGTTTCTTGGAGAGAATCATTACAGGTGACGAGACATGGATTCATCACTATGAACCTGAGAGTAAACAGCAGAGTATAGAATGGAATTATCCTCAAACGCTCACCAAGAAAATGTTCAAAAGTCGACCATCAGCTGAAAAATTGATATTTACAGTTTTCTCGGATTCTCAAGAGCAAGTATTTGAACATTATTAGGAGAAAAGGTTTAACAATCAACAGTGATTGTTACAATGAGATGCTTATTGAAGAGCTGAAACATAAAACTTTAGATTAAAGGCAGAGGGCTGCTATCCAAGGGAGTTGCGCATGACAATACACGTTCACACACTTCTGTCCACACTCACAAAAACTGAGCAGGTTTTCCTAATAAAGTTGAGGGTGTGTGTATTTTCATAATTTTTTTAACCAGTAATTTTTATACATTTTGCCTTTTTTCCTTGCATTGATTGATTTAATGCAGGCCACAATGACTGATTAAATGATGTTCCCCTTCATTCCAGTGGATCTGTGCCTCGAAACAGAACATTGTTCATGACCACTATGTGCAAAAATTTCGCTTTGTGTGACGATTTTTATAATTAATGACAAATTTACTTGCACAACTTTATATTTATAATGGTAGCCTGGAACGGAAACACTATGGGAAGACGAGAAAAAGGAAAACAAACAACAACAACAACAACAAAAAAACTAATAAACTAATCAGAGGAAACAAAAATACACCAACAAAAAACATTAAAAAAAAATAATAATAATGTTAAATATCTTTGCTATATCTATCTCATTTTTAAATCTTGGTTGGTGTTATATTTATCCCGAGACACACAGTGCATTTAAACAAATCAACTTGTCTGAAAGTTTGATATGAAGAAAAGAAAGACATTATGCTGTACACATAACCTGACCTCTATACAGGGGTTGCTGTCTGCATTGCGAACTTTTCCGGCATTCGACCTGGTGCTCATCCTTCAGACGCATCCGTGATCTTGTTTGCTGAAATACAAGACTTGCGGTCAAAGTGAGAACGGCATATTTACGTACAATTCCAGTGTTTACACAAAGTGTCACTTTCGATCTATGCTGTGCAAAGCAACACGCTTGTGGAGCTGTAGGAGGTGAAACCAGTTGAAGCGTTGAATTTCTTTTGGGATGCATGAGGCACGACTGTTACAATAAGATCACGGTCATATCTATGATCTTCTTAAAACATTATCATGTAGACAAGTAGCATGCACGTTTTCATATTTACCATATATACACTACCAGTCAAAAGTTTGGACACACCTTCTAATTCCATGATCTTTTCTGATTTTTATTTCTTTCTACATTGTAAAACAATGCTGAGGGCATCCAAAATATGAAATAATCCTAGAATTCCTAGATTCACCACTCTAAATCTGTGTCCAAAAAGAGTGTCCAAACTCTTGACTAATTCTACACATTTGCAGTACTGGAAAAATCTGCTGTGAAAACAGTTTCTTCACTAAAGGCTTTACAGTTACATTTAAACCCCATGCATCATCACCTTTATAATTAATATTTATCTATACCCTGTAATATTTATTGACTTTTTTTGGTAGAAACTTTTTAATAAACATGTTGAAAACATCAGACCGAAAACTTTGTTGTCAATATTACATCTTTAAAAAGTGAATATATCTATATAATTATTAGCTCTAAAGCAAATACCTGGACCTACAGCATAAAATGCATCTATGCTGATTAGACTTCAGTCAAAGTGAGAAGGAACGCTTTTAAGAAAGTTGAAAGGAATTTAATATCTAGCGGGTATTTTCTTTGGCTTTTACTGATTGGAGATCATGAAATCACAGGTTGTGACCTTGAGTCGGACACAGCTTTATGCCTTGCTTCATTTCTAGGCTGATTCAAATGTCTGTCCAGATCTTTTGATCTTTTGGACAGACACGGATGAAAAATACCAGTCCAAAAAGAGAGAAAGAGAGAGACAGAGAGAGAAAATGTATGTGTCGCTACACTGTGTCCAGAGTAATTTTTTTTACATTTATATATGTTTGTCTTTGCGTATATATAAAATCATATATATATATTAGATAGATAGATGTGTGTGTATATACACACACACATCTATCTATCTAATATATATATATGATTTTATATATACATATATATATGATTTCATTAGAGGCTGTAAAATCTTGTAGTTCCTCAATAATTCTACTATAAATCATCTAAATCTTGGCAGGCAGCACAGCATTCACAGCAGGTTTATTTGGAACAAGCTTTAGTATAAAAATAAATATAAACTGATCAGCTTTAATATAATAAGTAATATAATTTCAGGTTGAAACACACATACATGTCTGTCTTTTTGAGACCGGTTTCTGGTGCTCCAATGTATGAAATGTAAAGATATCACTGAATGGAAGTTCTGCCCACTGTAGACAAATCCGTTAGACAAATCGTTCTTTTATTTATATAGATTAGGGCTGTAGCTATCGAGTATTTTAGTAATCGAGTATTCTACCAAAAAATGTATCGATTAATCGCGTAATCAGATAAAATGTACTTTTGCTTAATTAAACAGCAATGTAAATACATAAGAGAAACAAAGATAATTTTTTTTCTTTTTAGAAAAATCTACTTTTATTTTTTAAATGTATACAGCATTTTATCAAAAATAAACAGTCATTATTCACAATACAAGGAATAGCTTAAAATAGCTTGACTGAGATTATTTAAGTGCATTACAGTGGCATATTCTTATTTAAAAAAAAGGTATTTTAAATTACTTTAAGTATCAATAAAAGGCACACTTTAAAATTAATTTTAATATATTTTTATCGCTCCCTTCCATTTTGCAGCCCGCAACAGAACGCTCCCTCAAATCAATACACAGCTTTTATTGTCAACTGTTTGCGTCTCCTTCCGCTTTGTGGGTGACGTAAGCGCTTCTTCTTCGTCGGTTTTTACTGGCACCTTGCATCCAGAAGCGCGCTGTGTCACGCCAAACAAATAATTGCGCAAAAACATAATGCAAGCTTTTAAAATTAATTAAAAGAAGCTTTGAGGCAGAAGATTTTGCCTCGATCATTTTTTGTAATCGAATTACTCGAGGAATCGTTTCAGTCCTAATATAGATTATTGATATTTCCAATCAGGATATGTATAAAAAACATGATAATTACAGAATCACAATACAAAACGAATCTGCACCTAGGAGTTGCAATAATATCATATCGGGTGGTCCTTGGCTATTCCCATGCCTATTCAAGGGTTCGCGATTCTCTATGTATGACATTTCTCTAGGTATCATGCTAGTAATCTCACCATCACTGTCACAGATGCATGTAACATCAATCAATAAACTATCACAAGGGTCACTAAAAACCACAAAGGAGCATTACATAACCCTTATTCCCACTCAGGGTAGCTCATTGGTTAAGGCATTGGATTACGGTTCAGAAGGTCCCAGGTTCAAACCCCACAACCACCAAGTTACCACTGTTGGCCCTTTGAACCCTCAACTGCTCAGATGTATAATGAGATAAAAAATGTAAGTCGCTCTGGATGAGGGTGTCTGCTAAATGCTTAAATGTAAATGTTCCACCTTCAGGATCTGTCATGGCCTGAAGAAAGCAGTACAGCACTGCGTTGATTAATAAAACTTTTTCATGGCGCAAAGTGACTGTCAGACAGGGGCACACCCAAGCACAAACGAGTACTCTGGACTGGATTTCAGGTTTTCTCAGCCATTTATAGACTTGTGCGCAAATCAAATCACAGCCTGCATGATTAAATTTGATGGTGATTACATATCTCCCATGTTCTCACTATAAGTTTTAGGTTTAAGCAGATTGTTAAACTGTTAAACAAATTAAGCTTTGAGATGAATTAAAAGAAGAAGAAATATTTCTTGATGCATCTGCTGCATTATTACTGCCGCACCTGGACACGCTGACCGTCCGGGTCCAAACTGGCAGAGAGAGAGAGACAAACACACACACAGACAGACACACACATAATATGGCTCTGAAAAATCATCTTCAATCTGGCAGAACAGGAACATGGCTAACTGTACACCATCTGCAGCTGTATGGAAGTGTGATTGTCCAAAACCTTATACGAGACACACTTTAACGAGAGGGTCCCTCTTGGCCTTACATTCAGTCGTTAAACATTCGTCTTCCAGTCTATGGCGTGGTGGTTCGATTCCCGCCTAGGGGTCTGTGTGCATGGAATTAGCATGTTTTCCCTGTGCTTGTTGTGTTTCCTCCAACATGCAGGTTAGGCTTACTGTTGAGCTGGCAACCCGACCACTTACTGTAAGTAACTGCCCCAGAAACAATGAATATTCCTCCAGGGTGGATATCCCGATGTGCCAGATTGCACGTGGACGGACCAAATATAAATTTTTTCTGTTTATTATCAGTAAAAGGAGCTTATTTGAGCTTCTGGCCAGGTGCCCTGTCTTCCATACATCATAAACAGACCCGGTAATATAGAGAGACGCTGAGACATGCAGACAAATGATAGGATATACGTTTGCATTTTCTAGTTAGACAAAAGGATTCCAGTGGACTTGAGGTGTTTGTATGTATATTCGTCTGGACCTGGGCTATAGCAAGCATTACCATATGAAGAGTCTGGAAGTGCAATGAGGGGTTGTGTGGCAATTGAGACATGGGAAAGTTCACATGAGTTTACAAAAACATTGCAATATGTAAGAAATTGAAAAGAAAAGGTAATTATGTAATTACATTTTTAATGTGTTTCATGGTAGAATTTGTCTTTCATGAGCGAGCAAAAAAGCATAAAACACTGTCTGACTTTAAGAACTCCCACACTTGCTGAGAACTTACTGGATGGTTTTCAGAAATGAAAATAAAACTCGTGAACATTAAAGATTCTGTCAGTCATATCTAAACCTAGCGGTTATCCTGCACAACAATAACAGACGAATGAAAAGTGAAAGCAGTGATGTGAGTTGTGTAGTACTATTGAGGCGGTGCTTCTGCTTCATTTAATCTGACCTTCAGTTCAACAGGTAAAGCGCTAGGCTAAGCGAGGGCTCTGACAGAATAAAAACAGTTTGAATAAAAAAATCTCGAAGCGTATTTTGATGATGGCTGCAAACGTTAATAGAATTTTCTATGCAAAAACATTCCTTCCTTCATTCATTAATTCTCAGGTAACCAGGTAACAGTGTCAGAGTCCTAACATTATCATTAGCTTTAGCGGCTGTTAGCCTCCTGAAAGGTTTAAAGTGTTTAATTCTCTGGTGGTGCCTCGCATCTAAATCATGTAGGTTTATTTATTTATGTAAACGCAGTTTTTTTTAAATATTAGTACTCACCTCAGAGTGTAATATCAGCGTGTCCTCTTAAGTTACAGAGACACCAAGCAGCTTTCCCTCATGTCAGACTGAACGGCATACGAAACACAACACAGCCCCGGTCCCGCCCCTCAAAGTGATTGACAGCGAGCGCTGACCAATACACAGTGCGAACTAAAATAAACCGGCAGCTTCCTAGTGGACTGACAGTTCGTCCAGCCACTAATTCGGAGCCTCTGGCTGTTTTAACCCACCTATTGTTTTAAATAGAAATGAACAGAAGTCATTTCGATTGACAGAATCACCGACGAGTCCGAAAATTTTGATTTTCTGAAAGGTACAGCCGGTGACAGTGAAATATGAAAATGACAGGGTTATACACAAATCACAGAGCGCGAAGGGGCGGGGTAAGTGTGTGGGCGTGGCCTAACGGTGTTCGGTTGCACCGCAGCGCATAGCCTACACAATGGCTGCTGGAAAGAGGAGAAAGCAAACAATTTTCAGGCCCGCCGCGTCCAGCAAAAAATATGAGAAAAAAATTATTAAAATTCGGAAAATAGGTGAAAGTCAAGGAAAACGCCCTAGAAAGGATGTTAAGTCTCCCACGGTAAGTTTTGCGCAAATTAAGTAAATTGTTACGGTGTTCTTGAATTAAAATATCGGGGTTGTTCAAATTATGAGAGTGAGGGTGAGCTAGGGAAAAAAAGTTTGCGTTAATCAGCGCCCAGTTTGGGACCTGAGAGAAAAGCAGCGGAAGATAGAAATTCAGAGAAAATTAATATAAATTAAGTTGTTCTGTCTTGTCACGCCGCGTTCGCTACAAATCAATGTCAACAAACGGAGGAAATCCTGGAGCTGTGAAAAACTTGGAGAAAAGTTTAGAATTTGACTTTAGTTTAAGTTTTTTCCCCCGCTGAATATTATAACCTCGGCGGTACGGGGGTGTAGAGCCGTTGCGAACGCACGCGCATTTAAATACGGCGTCAAAGAAAATAATAGTATAAAATGCACGCGCGCTTGTGCTGCTCGAATTTTGACACATAAGTGCACGCGAGACGACAGTAAACACCGTGCTGTCGGCAGAACCGCGTTTGCGTGCGCCGTATCGTGCGTGAATGCCGCATTAGAAATTGGAATGAAATAGTGCTAAACTGTAGTTTCTTTTAACCACGTGATTTACGAAAGTTGTCGGTTCAAGAGTTGTGCTCGAGTTTACTACTGATCACGTCGGAGGAGCCAGGAGATAATAAGACGGCGTTTCCGTGTGGTTTCAGGGGGGCTATCGGCGCGAGGAAACGCTGCTTGTCAATATCACAAACAACCAAAATGGAGGGAGAAGTTAAGGGGGACTAATTGGCCGATGCTGAACATTTTCTTCCCCCCCCGTGTGTGTCCCTGGGTCTGGACGTGTTTGAGTCCGTAACAAACCCGACAGCGTGCTGACTCCGTTAACTAAATCACTCAGCTTTGCATTCATAGGCGTGATGTGAACTGGGATTGGGTCAGATTGAGTTGATTACTAGTGCTACTAGCAATGGTCAGTCATCCTCAGAGGTGTCCGTGTGTATGTATGTAAGTGTGGTTTGTTGACAATGCGTTTCTTATCATCAATGCATATAGAGTTGCATTGATGGATCACCCATGCATGCTCACAGGATAAGTTTTTATTGCAAACACTTTTCCTCCTGATGCGTGCCTCTGTGTGTGTATGTGTGTGTGTGTGTGTGTATGAAGGAGCATGTCTGCAGGAGGGGGCTGGGGTTGCCTGCTCAGACAGGGGCACGCTTACATGCCTCCCGCTCACTTACCGCATGGAACTTTTTTTTGTTTTTGATCGGCTTTGTATGGTGTGTGTGTGTGCTTTTCCATGTGTTTTATGTGGCGCGTGCGGAAAGTCGCCGCTTGTTGAAGGAGACGCAGCTCCACGTGCGGGACAACTCGAACAACCTGTGGCTTCTCGGTTTTGTTTGTGTATCACGTTTCCGCTCGAGAGTTGTAACCAGGCGCGTGGCAACGTCCTAAACCGCACAGGCTACTACCGCACTATGTAGTGTGTGGTGTGTGTAAAGAACATGCGTTACTGGTAACTATGGTAACCTAGGACGGCGTACTATGTAAGTGCGGTAGTGTGCGGTTTGAGAGAAAGTGCTCATGTGCACTCCAGAGCCGAAGAATAAAACCTCCTCTTGATCAAAATCAATTTATGAAGTGATTTCGGACGTTTTGGAAATGTTGTGCATTCATATGAATTAGCATTTGAATATTTAAACAATGTTAAGAATAAAACGTTTTTATTGGCATTTCAGTGCATCTTTCTTGTTTGTGTAAAAAAGAGAAAGTTGTAAGTTTAAAAGTGTATGTTAGATATTAATATTGTTTTGGTTTGCAGTATTTTTAACTTTCTTTTTTTATATAGCTTGAATGACAAATCTAAAAAGAGAAATGATATTTACATCTAACCTGATTATAAATGAAATTTGATTTAGTTTTGTTGTATTTATATCTCCTGTTTGATTAGACTTTTAGGGAAGTGATTTAGGATTTTGACATTTGAAAAAAAAAATTCTTCAGTGCAGTAAAAGGTTATTTAAAAGGTTAAATGAAAGGTTAATTATTAGGGTTATATATATTTACAAATAAATAATCTTTTGTTAGATGCAAAATGATCTCTTCAAGCTGTTATTTTAGAAGGAAAACGTTATTGTGTTCACAAATAGTCAGAAATGCTTGCTCGTGTAACTGTTGCATATCTTTTCTAATGATATAAAACAAAAATATGTGTTTCCTGTATTTAAGTGTATTTAAATGATTTGGATCATAAATAATTGTTTATCAATGCTGAATCAATAATTATCTTAATTTATAAATATGTAAAATTTAAGCATGGTTTCTAATTTGATATGGATCTAGTCCTTTCTGTGTACCAAAAACATTTTCCCCAAGTTATTAATTAAGTATCTCATGAGCAAGGGTTTTCCCAACAGTTTGGACAATAAATGTACTGAATTAAGGTCAGATTAATATGTAAGTTTATATGCAATGTATATGAAATATAATTATGTAAAAGTTGCATTAAACTATTACATTTTTTGGAGATAATTTCACCCGATTCCCATCACTAGTAAATGTTTCTGTTTTAAGTTAAAAAAATTGCTCTCAAATAATACTAACAATTTTGCATGAATAAAAATATTTTTTATTATCATTTTTTAAAAGATATTTAAATAAAAAATGTCAGAAAGGTACATTGACAAAGTTGAAATTTAAGCTAGAAAGTTTCTATGGTGTAATGCTGCTGTCCTCTGAGAAAAGTCTGAATTCATGCAAGTGTACATCCAAAGTGCTGATCCTTCTATCCAGAGCTGATAAATAAGACTAAAGTGAGAAAGAAATAGTAAACTGAATATTAGAGTAAGGTATAAATAAAAATAAATGAAAAAATAAAGTATTCTCAGACTTTAATAAAGAAATACAGTGTAGTATAGTTAGAGAAAGTTAAAAAAATATTTGTTGGTTCTCCTTGAAAAAAAATCTGAAGAACCATTTATGGTTCTAGATTTAGGCTCCTAAATGTAAGATCTAAGTACTTGTGGGTGGGTAGTGAATCTTCCAGTAGTTGATACTGCATTATCACATAATAAACTGCTGTCCATGTACAAATTCAATGGATAAAGAGGGAAAGAATAAGTAGAAGTGAGTAATTAAGGAATAAATAGTTCTGCTATTTTTGTTTTGTTAGAGATAGAGGGATGAAAGTAGTATAGCCCAGCAGTCTGTAAGAAAACTACTGGTAGCCATATTTACTCATTTTACACAACAGCCGCAACAGAATTGCAATGTTAAAACTTTTGTTCTTTCATTGCATTAGACTTGAAATGTTTAACTTACGAAACTGCAAACAAACTGTTAATTTTTTTTGTCTTAATGTATATTATTTAGTAACTACTATTTAGTAACTATATAGAAACTAATACAAAGAGTGGGTAGTTGAAAAAGTGAGAAAATTCATTCTGTATACACTAACAAGTCTTAAGCATTAACCTATTCATTTTTTATTCCCCATTATCCCACTGGACAGATGAGATGATCGTGTATGTAGAGTACTTTCGATTAAGGCTTCATATTGTATTCTGTAATTAATTGAGTTGTCTAAAAGTTTCTATTTAAAACTGAATGTAATGCAAGACAAGGATTGAAATACGTTAGAAAATGTGCAAGCTTGTGTGTGGAAATGTCATTTTTTCTCTAAACTGTGAACATTGCATTTTATTCACTCAGGTCCAATAACACGTACATACAGTGCAGTTCATGCATAATTGGGCAGATTCTTTTGCTGTTTTGGCACTGTGTGTGAGCACTGTTGAATCTGAAATGAAACAATAGTTATGAAAAGGTTTTAATATTAAGCACATGTAGCCCACATCTAGATCAGGTGAACCGTGTAGGAATTACACTCGTTTTTAGACATGGTTCTTCCATTTTATAATCCCCGACGTAATTTGGTAATTGACTGCTCAGTTATTTCTTGGCCAGTTGTGTGTTGTTACATCACTACTTTAAGCACAGGAGAGCTGACAAAAGGTCTAGAGTTGATTCAGGATTTTGTGTTTTGCATCTGGAGTCTGTTACTGTTGTCAGTGCCAGTAAAGGAAGCCATCATGAGCCTCAGAAGCAGAATCAATCAATCACACAAATGATCAAGACACATCACCTGTTTTGTTCAGTGTTTGGTATGCACAGTTCTTTAACATGTCCTCAGGGAACTTACCCCCATGTCACCAAGGATACCTTTTGTAAATGTGCATTAAAAGCTTGTAGAATTCCATCGTAGTCTCATGGCTAGATGAGACTGAGATTAATTTGTGTCAAGAGTGTCAAAAAGAGGAAAGTTTGGAGAAAAGGGAACTGTTCACGATATAAAGCATACTACCTCATCTCACATGAAAGATGGTGTTATGACCATGTATGGCCTAGAATGCATTACTTTAACGGAAGGCAAAAGTCCCCAAAACAAGCAGGAACTGAAAACAGCCTGCAGAGAATAACCAGGAAAGATACCCAGCGTCTGGTGATGTCTGAGAGTCACAGACTTCAGGAAGTCATCAATCGCAAGGGATTTGCAACCAAGTACTAAGTTACAGTTTTATTAACAATTACGTTGAAATGTTCATCCACTTTTTTATATTTCGTAGAGATAAAAAGGTGATTAAAAAAGTGAATGCTGTTTATCTCACTTGAAAATAGATATGAAGGCAGGCAAATTCATTCTGGCATTTCTCACTCTGTAATCTTTTTTACCCTATTTCAAATATGCCTGAGGACAGAAATACAATAATAGTCTTTGTTCATCTTACATTTATGTGTGGTTACATTTATGAACATGTTTACCCATGTTCATTGCATATGTTAGTGTGTACTTGATTGAACATGCCTAAATCTGTTAAAAAGCAAACCTTTCTGTTGAATCAGGTGTTTTGCACTGCAAAAGAATTAAGAATCATTGTTTTATCAAACAGAAATACAGGATGTTTGTCCAGTCGCCGATCTGCTTTTTCCTCTCTTCTTTTGGAACCCTACCATCATCCTCTCTCACTTCCTCAGTGCTTGGCCTCTCTGTGGTGTTGAAGATTCAGCCTCTGTCACTCTATCAGTGATCGGACACGCCGCTTGTGTCCACTGCGTGGCTGGCCCGCGCTGAGTCACCATGTCCACAGTCACCCCCGACGATGACTGCCCCAACCTGGCAGAGCACGATCGAGTGAGGAAGAGGAGGTCAGAGGGGAAAGGGAGAAAAAACTTCCCCTGTCAGCTTTGTGAGAAGGCCTTCAACAGTGTGGAGAAGCTGAAGGTGCACTCTTACTCGCACACAGGCGAGAGGCCATACCGCTGCACGCACACCGATTGCACCAAGGCCTTCGTCTCCAAGTACAAACTGCTACGGTAGGTCCCAAACAGTCATCCGCAAACAAGTGCTTAGAGACTACATATTCTACATATTCTGTTCAAGTAACAATCGATTTTACAACAGTGCAGAAATTCTGTCTCAAATCGTGCAGTTACAGTTAGCATACTGAAATCAGACTGGAATCAGACCTCCTAATGTGTATAGTGATTCTCGCAGTTGGATGATTGTGACTTGGGTTTACTTATTTCTTTTTCATTTTAACAAACCCAAGTTAGTTTAATTAAATGTGGTTAGACCAATAGATTTAAAAAATATTATCTATTTAAATATTATGTATTATAGTTAACTGTTTAAAAAAAATGCATATACATGTAATATACGTTATATGCTATTTCACTCTTTTACATATACATTCAAACACTACAGGGACACACCCCTATTTTGCTCTTTTCTTCTTTCACTATAATAATGCGTGTTAGTTTGTTTCTACAGCCACATGGCCACACACTCACCTGAGAAGACCCACAAGTGTAGCTACTGTGAGAAAATGTTTCACCGCAAAGACCATCTGAAGAACCACCTGCACACACACGACCCCAACAAGGAGGCTTTTAGCTGTGCCGAGTGTGGCAAGAGCTACAACACCAAGCTGGGCTTCCGAAGGCACCAAGCTCTGCATGCGGCACATCGCGGTGATCTCACCTGCCAGGTGTGTCTGCGGCCATATCCCAGTACCACCTTGCTGCTCGAGCACCTGCGTGCCCACGCCGGCAAAAGTGCCACGGCCGCAGCCAAGGAGAAGCGGCACCAGTGCGAGCACTGTGAGCGGCGTTTCTACACACGCAAGGACGTGCGACGTCACCTAGTGGTCCACACAGGCCGCAAGGACTTCCTGTGCCAATACTGCGCGCAGCGCTTTGGCCGCAAGGACCACCTGACTCGGCATGTAAAGAAGAGCCACAGCCATGAGCCGCTGCGTGTGAAGGCAGAACCGCTGGAGCCCTCGGAGCCACACCCTTACATGTTTGGCCCTGCCTCCTACTCTCCTCCACCACCGCCACTCCGTCCTGAGCTGGAGAGCTACCTTCTGGAGCTGCAGGCGGAGGAAGTGCCAAAGCTGAGTACTGCTGCCACGTCCTCCGGAGAGACACCTCCGTCTTTGGACTTCCTGTCTCCTCTGTTTAACTTCCTGCCCTATGGGCAAGGGGCAGGGCCAGCCTTGGGGGTTTCCTACAACCAGGAGGAGGGGCTTCCTGTGATGACCCCTTCTCACGAGTCTCCCGACCCTCTCGGGCCAATTCACACTCTCTCGCATCCACACACGCTTTCACAGACACACACGCTCACCACAAGTTACACACACTCGCCAAGCCTGAATACAACCACCACCCTGCCTCGCTTTCACCAGGCCTTCCAATGATCCAAACATACACAGGCATACACATTTAGCTACCATATAGCACTTACATCAATTTCGCACTTAATTTTAAAAACAAAACAAACACACCAAGACAACACTTACGACTAAAGTCAGTCACACTTATAAAATTCTGTGCCTTTGAGAACATATCACTTGCTCGTTTCAATCTACTTCAGTCTACATTTTAGGAGCAAGCAATAGAAGATGTTAAACATCTGAAAGATGTCATGCAAAACTGTCTGGTTTACGAATGTGTATGTGCCTTGGTTTGCAGTGAAGTTTTGCTCTCAGACACTGAGTGCATATAGCTTTCCCATTTAGCACTTTGAATTTCTAGTGATGTTCTAGAGAAGTTCCATCAAAGCTAAACGTTGAGTTTTTTTTTTTTTTCCTGATACTTTTGTTTGTTGGCTCACAAGCTGATGGGTACTGAAATGCCAGCATCTGAATGACTATACACAGCCAAAGGCAACCAAACCCCTCAGAGCCAGAGTCTGGATGGCTCGTCTAGTTTTGCCTTTTTTGTTTTCTCCTTTTTTTTTTTTTAACTTTTTTTTTATTATTATTTTTTGTTATGGCTGTTTGCCTTCATGCTGCTGCTCGTTTTAAGGAGCCCTAAACTTTACCAGTGCAGATCTGCTTCACTATACAAAGCAATAAAGGGAAACATGGACTGACTTTACAAAGACTATCACAAACAGCTCTTAAACACCCCTTTCATTTCTCCCTTGTTGTTTTTCCTTCCTTTTTTCTTCTCCTTTTTTTTTTTTTTGGCTCCTGGACTTTAGACACCAACACAACCTTCAACCTCATCCGCCAGAATGCTGTCCATTGCACTGATTCTGATTCTCATCTATAATAAAACAAAAACATTCAGTTGTAGGGATCTGTGCTGTCGCCTCCAAAGCACACACAGAAGTCTGAGTGACATACGCAGTCTGTGAAGATGCTCTGTTGTGAATAAGAAACATGTCTACACAGATTATACAGTAGATGGCTCCAGAAGCTATAAAACACACCTACAGTACAGTTGGCACAATCTTTTTCCCCAAACACCCAGCTAAACCCCCGCACAGATGTGTGTGAGGGGGACGATACAGGTGTGTGCCGAGCGAATGTCGGGGTCTTATTGGGAGCTGAAGGTTGTTGGATGCTGGAAAGCCTCCTGGCTGGGCATGTTTTTCATAATAGCACTTTCTAAGGAATCTGACGCCTTGGTTTTGTTACGTTATGAATACGTATTTTATGTTAAACAACATGTTTAGATGTCATATATAGCTTTTAGCAGATTGCTAGCATGTGTATATATACAGTATATATATGAAATGCTATGTGTGTGATATTTTTACAGGTACACTTCATACAGTGTTTAATGTTGTAAATGTCTCCTGTTTTTGCTTTATTGCACAAAACGTCTGTGTCTCTCACTGAGACTTAATGCGAATGGTTTATTTCCACCCATACTTCTTCTTCTTCGAAGCACTTCCATGGTCCAAAAGGCTTTTATAAATATCTTCACAAATCTGCAGTTTGTAAATACTTCAGTATTGAGAAAAAAGTGTATGAAACTGGGAAGACCAGAATGCCTCAACATTTTAAGGTGTGAAACGATGTGATGTCATTTGATGCTGCTGAGTGGCTGACGGATTACGCGGAGAAGCTGATTAAAATGCTCTGCAGTCGAGGACGTTTTCATTGGGAGACACAGACTTAGCAATTCTACTCTTCAGTTTCAGTGGTACCATCACGCAGTGTATGTACAAGTGTATGTGTGAGAGTGGAACAGTCTCTCGACTCGGATAATGCTGCTAACGGACATGGTATAGCCCATGATGGCACAATGGGACTTTTCTTTTTTTTTCTTCTTTTTTTTCCCCTCCTCCTTTGAAATCCATGAAATGTTTGAAGAAGGAGCGGACGTGTCCGACGCGTGTCATATTTTGAGGTGTCAGTAAGGCGATGTAGTTCTTATCAAAACCGATTAGAAGCTGGATGTTGCCACAGCCGTGTTTTCGAGAGAAGGGTCTTTGTAGAACTGAACTCTGAGTGACCTTTTGAAGACGAGAAGAAAAAGAGAAGGAGTGTGAGAGTTTTGTTCAAGAGACAGCATTCCAGCCATAATGGTGTTTTACATGGTGTCCTTATTGTTTTAATCACATTTCTGTAATGCCATCCTGTGATAGTGGCTTTTGCTAATCAATGTATATGATACCGTAATGTACTTTTACAAACTACTGTTGTATGTGTATATCCTAAGACAGAATGAATCATAATTATCTGTGTGTGTGTGTGTGTGTGTGTGTGTGTGTGTGTGTGTGTGTGTGTGTGTGTTGAGAACTTGCTGCTGCAGCCTGTGTTTTCTTTTGTCTCCAGATGACATCATCCAAAGAGAAAGTTATTTAGTGGCTGGCTTGACAAGCCAGTTGTGTGCTGTAGAAGGTGAATGGCAATGTGTGAATGTGTGCGTGTTTTGTGTCTGAGAAAGAAAGTGTGTATCTGTGTGCATTCAGACGACCTTTGCTGCTATGTGAGGAGAGGAGAGATTTGGTCCAGTGTTAATACTGTTCACAGTACTGAGAGCTCAATAAACATACCAGAAGGACTCACGTTACAGGCTGCTGTTTTTTTCTACTCTTGTTTGTGTTTCGATATACGGTTTGTAGAAGGTGTTAAAAAATAGATACAAATTGATATCGAGATTAGATGTTATTTCAATCTAGGCTTATTACCATTAGTACTGATTATCATACAGCCATTGAAGCCTGAAGTATGTTTTTGAAGGTACATGACATGTAGTATATACTGTTGGCTTATTTTGTAAGTACTAGAAAAGAAAGTTAAATAAAATCTAGTTATATACTGCAATGCATGGTTACAGTTTACTGCATAGAAAAATCTTAAAATAAATAGAAAACATTTATGTTCTCACATTAATGGTATTACATGCAAGTAATTCTTCTTTTTCTTCTTCCTCGACCAGAAGTTGATTCCTATATGGCACTATTTGTGCTATATTTGCTTTTATAGAATAGTTGTACAGAACCTGCTACATTATCTTCCAGCCATTAGACGCTTTCCAATAGCTTGGCAGTGCTGCAGTGATATTACTTGGATGTTTTAAAGTTTTATGACAGTGGTCTCTCTGCAACATGTTCTTTGTTGAATTCAGGGAATTGATCCACGCAGTCCAAAGAGAAGTCTTCTTAACCCCACTTGCAAAGACTGTCAGAATTGTATTTATTAATTTCATATCCTGGGGGGAATTATTTTTGCTGTAGTTACTTAGTGATGCAGTATTTGATGTGACCAGAAATGAAATATTTCATTGGACAAAATATTTCTGTTCCTTAATGAGATGATGTATGATGACTTCAACTATAAAGGTGAGTGAGACTCAACATTTCAATCCTGTCCTGAATAATTGCTTTGCGTCATCAGCAGTTCTTCCCCAGGTCATTGCTATATATGCAGCACATATATTTTTTTCAAATATAAAAAGCTATAAACTTTTATTGCCACAATGTATGCAGTGCAAATTAAAAAAAACCCTTTAGGCAGTTGTTCCCTCGTTTTTGTACAAATTAAAATAAAATACTCAATCCAGACAAATGCATTTCATCTATGTGTATTAATTAAATTCTACTGAAAAAATAGATATTCCATAGAAAGAAGTTTGGACTCCTAAAGCTTCAAAAGGTCTACAGACTTTGTCGCAACGATATTTATATTTTATTTATTTTTTGTTCAGCCCAGATACATCCTTGGTTTTATGCCACCTGTATTCGCTCGAAATGCATTTTTTAAATGATTTTTTATTAATCCTTGGCTTTGTGATATTTATTAATTAAGCATTCTGGCATAATGAATGTGTAAGCCTACCATTATCTAATTTGTGATTAGACTACACAGGATTTGCCAATGCCTGTTCATAGTGTTTACTTGGTGTGTACTTCCAGGGTTTTAGATATTTACAAGCTGCTAATGTTGTTAACTTGAGATAAAAGTTCCTTAAAAATGAACATGGTGTATATATATATTTCTCTCCTAATATCTGCAGTACTACACAACATGGCAGTGAGCACTGGACTAACAGTGCGTCAGTGAGCGCATATCCTGAAGCGCCCAGTGAACCCGCTGACCCTCTGTCCCGCTTCTGGACGCTGACGTCAATGGGCGGGGACGCTGTCAATCATTTGTCATATCAGCCAATCTGCTTGCGCGCATCTCTACCGCCGCGTGCCTGCTCTTTCTATTGGCTGGATATGAAGTCGGTACAGAGGTCACGCAGTACCCGGATGTATAATATAAGTCTCTGAGCAGGCCTCGAAGCCTTCCTTTCTGCGAGAACACAGCACATGGTGTGCGTCTGTGCTTCCTGGCTCACCGCTGTTCGCTTTTTATTTTCACGAATAAGTCGGTCAGGAATATTTAAAAAATGGTAAGTGAATTACATATTTGTTTCGTGTGGTGTTTACATAACCATGTCGAAATTAACTTCCGTTAATTTATTTTTATCGTGCACGTGCGGCTTGTGTTAGCGACTTGGCTTGTATTAGCTAGCTTATGGTTTCAGGAAGAAGGACGATATGTATACCTTCTTTTACAAGCTTTTTATATCTTGGGATATGCCCAATGTATTTTATTTCTTCTTTTTATTATTGTTACTGTTTTATTTTGTTAATTTGTACTGTTGAATTGGTTCAATGCAACATTAGAACAAATTCTGTAGATAAAGTATTATGTTAACACGTTATAACGTGTTTTGTAATGTAGTGTTCAGTTGTAAATTAGTAGTTACAATATTTGATTTACAAGTTGTATAAAAAGTTTGTGAAAATGTGATGAGGGCTGAAAAAGCTATTGATTATTTTAATCTATTGATTATTGATATACTGTTGACCGCATTGGCTTCTCGGTGCACTAGCTATAAAATTGATTAACTAGTTTAAAGCCTGTTCTGCAAAGTTGAGACTAGTTTTGTAACTCGCCAACTGATGGCAGCACAAGGCTGCATACACAGTCGCAGGGAGTGTGTAGCTTCATAAGTCAGTGTGCCAAAAGACATCATCTTGTGTATCATATCAGGGGCTGTGCAACTGGTGCTATTCTGACATCATGGACTATAAGTTAGAACAAGGAGCGAACATAGAATTCAGTGTGAAACTGAGCGAGTCTACTATAGGGTCGTTTGACATGATTTGGAATGTTTGACTGTTCTGCAATGTGGTGTTCGAGGTGATTGAGTGGCACGCAGGCTTCAAGAGTGGAAAAACATGAAGATGGTGCGAGATCAGGAAGACCGTCATCGGTCTCAACCAGCGAAAATATCAACCATCCTGGTTACTTGTGCATAATTGTTGAACATGATCTTTGCATTCACCTTATTTGCCAGATTAGGCTCCTGTGGGCTGTATCACCTTTCTAAAGATGAAGGTTCAGCTCCAGAGCAAATTGCAAAAGGTGCTTGATTTGCTTCAAAAAGACTTTCAGGATGTATTCCAGAAGTTACAGGAATGCTGGTAGCACTGTGCAAGGAGATGGTGATGGTGTGTAAACATGGATAAAGAGGAAAAAACAGAGCTAATGTCGATACTTTGATGCCACGTTGTATGTAGTGCTTTTCCCCTTTATGACCTAGAAATCCAGAACACAGCTTTTTTTTCCCCAACTTGGCTTTTTTTTTTAACCTAGTGTAATAGCTCCTACCCCGAGAGCACTGCACTATTGGTTTTCTTTCCTGCATATTCATTGTGCTGAACAATGAATGAATGACGTGCATTAGTGTGCAGGTAAAAGGGTATAACATCTAGATATAACTTGTTCTGAAGTGCCCTCATAGTTCTTATTCTAACTTGCAGGCATTCAAGGACACTGGCAAAGCTCCCGTTGAGCAGGAGGTGGCCATTCACCGCATCCGGATCACCCTCACCAGCCGTAATGTCAAGTCTCTTGAGAAAGGTTGGTAATTTAGATCCTTTTTTTAATTATTATAATTTTATTTTTTTGCATCACTTGGCAATGAGGACAACCTTTTTTATTAATATGATTCTACGTATGAATTACAAATTATACGCTATTCTGAGCCAGTGTCTCATGTCCAAGTCTAGGATTTGTCTTTCTGGGAGTTTTTTTTTTTTTTTTTAATGAAACTGTTTCCTCGATAGTGTGTGCTGATCTGATCCGTGGTGCCAAGGAGAAGAGCCTTAAGGTGAAGGGACCTGTGCGTATGCCCACCAAGGTAAATGAAGCAGGGAAACTGGCCTTTAAAAAGTTCACAGGCATGCACATCCTCTTACCTGTGTTTAGTTAGTAAATTTTCATGATGGTTAACAGTTTTTAAGCAAAGTGTGAAAGGCAAAAATGCATTTTAATTTGTATTTTGAACTCTGTTCTTATTGTAACTGTCTGATCATGTGCTAGGATGTGCCATCCCAAAGTTCTGTGTATTACATAGCATTCTTTCAGTTAATTATTTAGAAGTATATTTAAGGGCATATTGTCTCAAATACAATTGTTTGATGGGCAAGTAAAGTAAAAAAAAAAAGTGACTTGGTTGTTGGATGAAGGTGATTGTTTGCTGGGCAACTTTTGAGACTTTCTAAGATGGGAATTTACAGCATTTAATGTTAAACTCAATTTTTATTAGAGATTCCAACTTTACTGTTAGGATGTGTGCTTACATGCACAAAGCTTTTAACCAGAAGCTTTATTTATTTTAGGGCATGTGTAAATCTTGTTTTGCCTGCTGTGAAGCATTTCATTTGCCAGAAATATAAAATTTTAATTCGGCTTTGTGGTTGGGTTAAACCTCCCTTTTCACCCTGATAAATCCCATCTTCTGCATTGTGATTGGTTATGTGAATTCACTCATCTGTGATTGGTTGGATTCTGGGCAGAAACATGTGACATGGCAGGGCAGTTGGTATCCCTTCTCTAGCCAACCCAGTGGATGAAATATGATTGGAGTTCTCAGTTTATAATCGAGAATAGAAGCAAAATGTCTCTCAGGAACTTGTCAAGTCACTTGTCAATTTTTATGCACACGTGTTGCCGCATGTGTGTTCTGATGAGAGAAATGATCAGATGTTTAAGCATGGCTAATATTTACACCTGTATTTAGGATTATATTTACCTCATTTAAGATGTACTGTTTCAATGTTTGCTTAAACACATGTTCTTTTGGTTTTGTTGGAAAAGAAAAAATAACGTAAATTCTGGTTGAACATATGATAGCCCAGGCAATTTACCTTCAACTAGTTTTTTGGAGCTGTATGTTGTGACTTCTGTTCTGATCAAGGGTTTTTTTTTTTTTTTTTTGTGCCCCTGCACTTTCAGACTCTGCGCATCACCACCCGTAAGACACCTTGTGGAGAGGGTTCCAAGACCTGGGACAGGTTTCAGATGAGGATCCACAAACGCCTCATTGACCTTCACAGCCCATCTGAGATTGTCAAGCAGATCACCAGCATCAGCATCGAGCCTGGTGTTGAAGTTGAGGTTACCATCGCAGACGCATAAGCAGCTTTGGGTTGACAGCCTGAATTACTCATGTCTGTGCAATAAAAGAAAATTTGGATAGATAATGCTGTCGTTTTGTCTTTGTGTTCCGATACAGCACCAAGAGTCTGAACATAACTTGGTAGACCTTTTTAAACAAGCAGAATATTGGGTTTATCTTGCATGATTCATGACAGTTAGTGGCTTTTCTATAACCTTGAACAACCTAGCAGGTGAAGGGGTTCATCCCATGCTCCTATAATTTTTAGTAAATATGAAAGGACTTGGATAAGTCAAATAATCATGTGTAATAAACTTTAAATTACATTTTAAATGATGCCCGAGAAGGAATATGTAGAATCTTCAAGTTACTTTTTTTTTCTTTTTTTTTTAGTAAAAAATTAAATAAGTTATTTTATTTAAGATGCTAAAAATGATCAATTTGGCAACAGTCATGTTTTATACACGTACACATTTTATACCACTGGGTCTGTACAGGGTCTTGGAGACCTGGCCCACCATCCAATGAAGTGGTGCATGATCCATTGATTTGATTGAAAAATCACACTACAATTATTTCAAAATATACTGTGATTGTAATTGTTTTCCAACCTATTTATCTAGGCTACAACCAAATTGGACAAATTCTTATTAAAATAAATAAATGGTTAAATTGAATATTTAAATATGCAGTTCATAAATTCCTGACTGCATATTACCCATAAGTTACATCCTTCTGTGATTCAGTAATTGCACAGGTTCTAAAACATTTTGGCTCCTAGCCCATGTGGAGCCATTGTTTAACTCTAGCTGATTTTAATATTTTTCGGTATAGTTAAGGAACTCTGATCCTGGGTTTTTAAATGATTGTAAGAAAACTGAAACAGGTTTTTTTTTATTTTTTTTTATAAAGATTATTTGGCCCAAAAGGATGCATCCATGAACAAACAAGCAAATGCTGTAAAAAAAAAAAAAAAAAATCAGGAACTTCTGAAGTTAATCTGTTCTAAGTTTTGAAGCTGGGTAGGGTCTAAAAAAAAAGAAAAATTTCCATAAAATTGGAAAATGCTTTTGAATCCTGAATTTTGGCCACCTCATGTAATGATTGTTGATTAATTCAACATGCATGTCTTTGAGCTGGCTCACTATGCTAGGTAATATGCTAATAATGACTAAAAACCAAGATAATACAATATAGTGCTAAAAGAAAATGCCTGCTTTTTCTTTCCAAATATGATATATTTGTTTGTTTGTTGCAAGCGAGTTCTTTCAGGGTTATACCTTTTAGTTGCAAAGCCTAATCATGAACAATTTTATTCTGAATGATAATGTACACGATTTGACAATTTCCTTATTTTGACCCATAATGTCGGTGCTAGGATTTGCCTGGCTGACCACTTCTTAGTTTCATGAACAGTTTAACATCATATTTAAACCAATAATTACATTAAAATCACAAAGAATATGTAAACCATCACAGTGAATATAACATTTGTATGTCAATTAATATACACAATGACACGTTATTATGTAATGACATCATGTGATGCTGTTCATTTGGCTTTGGGACAAATAATTAAAATTACAGGATGGAGTTTTGTTAGTAATTTAGTTAACAGCACTTTTGTGCACATTGATACATTTAAATAGTTTAAATGAGAAAATTTAAAGAAATATATATTATACTAAATATATAGTATTTAGAATTTTGAAATGAAATAGTTGTTTTAAACTACAATAGTTTTTTAGTCATTATTTTGCTAAATATAATATTTATATATTTATATAATATTTCAGTTGCGAAAAGCAGACATGCTAAACTCTAATACATGTTCTATACCACTTATCCTGTATAGGGTCCCAGGGGCCTGGAGCCTATCCTAGGAGTCCCTGTCCATGAGGCAGGGTACAATCCCTTATCACAGGGCACATTTAACCTAATCTGCATGTCTTTGTACTGTGGGAGAAAACTAAAGTACCCACTGGAAACCCAGCAAACACGGGGAGAAAATGCAAATCCAAGACCTGAGACGGGAATCAAACCCGGTGCAAGGCGACAGTGCTGATCACCCTGCTACTGCAATTTGACAACGATATATAAATTTTTTAAAGATAAGTGAAGCACAGGATGCACATAATGTTTGTAACATGCTTGCCCTTAATAGGTAAAATATGATATTTTTAAAGAAAATAATTAACTAAATAAATATACTTATCATCAACAGACGGAATATACTCAAAGTGTATCGGGTTTTACCCTTTCAACTGGCACACTTCATCTATTAGCTTACATTTACTATTACAAAGGATTATTATGGAAAGAGCTACGAAGTGTCAGTAGTGTTTCAGTGGAGCCAGATTGTTGCAACCTTCACACTTGTGAAGCTGATTAATGCTCAGCTCTAATTGGAGGGCTGGTTTTGGAGCTCAAACATAATTGGCTAGGTGGCATTTCGGGGTGGGGTTTGGACTCATCACTGAAAGTGGATAAAGGTGTTTTGCTCTGGGTGTGATGCTGAACCTGAATGTGAATCCAGTTTGTCAACACTAGATGAAGAGGTTTGTTGGTTTTTGCTCACTCTGAAAGTAAATTTGTTTTGAGATCATATATGTGCATCTGATTCTGAGACAAATCTGTTAGTCATTTCCTGTCACAGTCATGGCAGCAACAATTGACCTGACACATGAAGGCACACTTTTGGTAGCCATGGAGTCAACAGCATGTGATCCTCACCATGCCGAGATGCCGGAACTTTCTGGCCTTTCGTCCATTACTTCACAGGTAGTCATGGTACCATCAACCTTTATTTGCATGCAGTAGGTGTGATGAATTCACTTTCTCTGGGTGTTCACAGAGCGAGTCTGTTGATGGATGTGATCAGCAGCTTCGGGTTTTTCTCAGAGTTCGTCCTTTCAGTAAAGAGGAGCTCAACAACAATGAGGACCAGGTTTGTGTTTGTCGGCCTTGATGCTTGCCATGTTGTTTAAATTGGTGGCTCTTAAACCAGTGCTTTCTGTGTACATCGGTATCATGCACGTTTGTTGGGCCCTAAGGCTTGTTTAAAGAACCAAAGTTGTAGTATTCATGTTCAATTTGCATTGCCTCCTTCAGGGATGTGTGGTGTTTGAGAGTGCGGAAACTGCTACACTTCATGCCCCTAAAGGCTCTGCCACTTTGAAGTGCAGTGAAAAGGGCATCGGCCAGCAGGTGCACAAGTTCAGCTTCACCAAGGTAATGTTGAGATATCAATACTGTCTTGATGCAGTTTATGGCTTTGTCTATACAGTTTTAGGAAATGGTATGATTCTCATGCAGATTTTTGGACCAGAGTCGACTCAGTCGGAGTTCTTTGACGGAACGATCAAATCGCAAGTTCAGGATTTTCTGCATGGCAAGAATGCACTGGTGTTCAGCTATGGAGTAACCAACGCTGGGAAGACCCATACCATACAAGGCATGGAATATTCTAGTGGGATGTTGCACGCATGCAATAGCACAAGGTTTCTGTAGGTCTTGAAAGGCTGATTGTGTCTGAAATTATCAAAATATTTAGTTGTTGGTCTTTCGGCTGCTCCCAGCAAGTATTGCTGGTGAAAGCATTGGCCTGCTAATAAATTGTATTCAAGATACTCTATACTCGCCATATCCTGGCTGCACACAAATGAATTAGGTGAGATTTAAATCTGAAGATACTTTTCAGATACCATGTAATGAGAATAGATTCCCTTTCCCCCTCAAGTCTGTTTTGTCTTAACTGGACCAAGTTAACATTTCTTACAGCTGTTCTGTATATGTGTGAGCACAGGCTCTACAAAAGACCCTGGTATTTTACCACGTGCCCTAGAGTTGGTGTTCAGGCACATCAACGGGCGACTGTATGAACCAATGGACCTGAAGCCGTATCTGAACTCGGATGTACAGAAACTGGATCCTGATCAGGTCAGAGTGGAGAGATCTGTTAAGACTTCACTCTTCAGTATGCTCAAAGAGGTACGAATACAAATGTTCCATGACTATAAGAAAACATTTTATGGAAAGTTCAAATTTATCATGGTGCACACTAACATTGCATTTAATATGAGGTTAAGGACGCATCTTATCTTTGCTTGTGTCTGCAGGACCCGGAGTCCACCAGAAAGAGCAGGAGTTCCTCCTCATCTTCCATTAACAGCCTCTCTTTCTCTGGAGTCTCTTATGATCAGACGGGTAATACTAGGGGGGGGGAAATTATACTGTATAATGCTTTTAACAATGGATGTTGTCACAAGACAGTTTTACTAAAGAAAAAAAATCTGATGTAGATTTTATACATTTTGTAGCATAATCAGTTTGTCCCTGAGGAGTATGCCAGATGTAATGGTGGCAAAAACTCAGATTGCATGAGGAAGAAACTTTGAGAGGACCGAGACTGAACCCATCTTCATGCACTATATGGACCAAACTATTTGGCTAAACCTGCAATGACCTTGTATCCAAGTACATACGCATACGGAGTTCCCCTTTTTGCAGCTCTAACAGCTTCCACTCTTCTTAGAAGGCTGTTCACAAGATTTTGACGTGTTTCTGTGGGAGTTTGTTCCCATTCATTCTGTAGAGCATTTATGAGGTCAGGCACGGATGTTGGACAAGACGATCTTTTTGTTCCAGTTCATCCCAAAGGTGCTCGATGGGGTTGAGGTCAGGGCTTTGTGTGGGCCAGTCAAGTTCTTCCACACTGAACACCATCAAACCATGTCTTTAAAGTCCTTGCTCTGAGGCAAAGTTATGTTGGAATAGAAAAGGGCCTTCCCCAAACTCTTGCCACAAAGTTGGAAGCATAGCATTGTCTGAAACTCTTGAATTAGAAACTCTCAATTATATTGACAAATTATTTGGCCAAACTTGTTAATGTCTCCCAGAGGACAGTGCAGAGGGAGCTGCCGATGTACAGGCTGTCTACTCGCTGTGGGTTGCTTACTTTGAGATCTACAATGAGCAAGTGTATGACCTGCTGCAGCCTGCGCTCTCCAACAGGACGAAGAGGCGTGCGGCATTACGTTTGTGTGAGGACAGTGCTGGAAATTCTTACGTTAGAGGTGACCATGCCTTTTTTTGTTTTTTAAATTTTTTTTAAATAAACTGTCAAGAAATTAATGTGCAGGTTTGACCACAAGGGGCAGCATTTTATTTAATTTTCATACTGTACATTGCACCTAAATGGCATTATGAATAGAGTGGGATTTTTGAGCAAATGGATACTTGAATTATTTATTTATTTATTTTTAATCTGTATTTTTAGAGGCAGGTGAAATGAATGCATTTATTTGTAACTTTGATTCAGCACATGAGAAATTAATTTGCCATTGCTCATGCGTCAGTGGTGTTCCTCTGTATGTTGCAGATCTGAGGTGGGTTAATATACAGAACGCGGAAGAGGCTGCTAAAGTGCTACGTGTAGGCAACAAGAATCGCAGTGCTGCAGCAACCAAAATGAACCAGTCATCCAGCAGGAGGTAGCACTCGTGCTTGAATTTGAATACTACTGCTGGACTATAAAGGAGTTTTACTTAGCCGTTTTTTGTTTTCTATATAGCCACAGCATCTTTACAGTCAAGCTAATACGCATTGATGGAGCTGATGTCCAGGGAATGTCAGAGTAAGGTTTATTTATTTATTTATTTATTTTTTTTTTCTGTTAGTTGTCTAGACTGTATATACTGGTGTGTGTGAATGGCATAGGAGAAAGAATTCACTTGTTAAAAAAAATTTTTTAGGCTTTCTCTGTGTGACCTGGCTGGTTCGGAGCGATGCAACAAGACGCAAACATTTGGAGAGCGCCTGAAGGAGGCTGGGAACATTAACAATTCCCTGCTGATTCTGGGAAAGTGCATTGCAGGGCTACGAAACATCCAAAGTGACCGGTATGGCTGGAAATTGCTTCATGTGGAAAATGGCAGATATGCCAGTGTCATAAGGAGGCAGTTTTTTTTTTTTTTTCTTTTTTCAGCTGGTAGAGTACATTCCTTTTAAATGTGCTACAGTAGTGGGTCGCATCCCCTGGTCTTTTTTTACTGCCCCACATGTTATAACCTTTTTTTTTTCTTCTTTTTTTTCTCGGCACTGAGTTTCTATATATGTAGCAGGGGACATGCACATAAATATGGAGTGCAGGAGTAATGCAGAATGACTAAGGAGCTTTAACTATTTTAAAGAATAATTGTGACATGTACTCGGTATTGATGTTTACAGCACCTGAACAGTGAAACTGTTTCTTCTAGTTAACCCTCCTCTGCATTTTCTACTGCAGGATGAAGAACAACTACATTCCGTTTCGTGAAAGCAAGCTGACCCGCCTCTTCCAGGGGGTGTTCTGTGGTCGTGGAAGGGCTTCCATGATTGTGAACATCAATCAATGTGCCTCGACTTATGATGAGACTCTGCACGTCATGAAATTCTCTGCTGTTGCCAAAGAGGTACGGCTATAGTGTATTGAGTACTAGGAAATATAGCCTGAAATGATTTCAAGTAAAAATATGTCTCTAAATCAAGGATGGAGATGGATGGATGGATAAATAGATTTAATTAATTTATTTATTTTTTTCCATGTCGAGGTGATTTCAAGTTAAAAATAACGCTCACTTTTGCTTGTCAGGTCGTTCAGGTGATCCAACCTCGCTGTCTCGAGTCTCTGGCGCCACGTCTGCTTGGTCGAGATGGAAAGCCTCTGCTAAACAATGGGGTGCTTGACAGCCAGGCAGTGGATGACTACCTGTCAGAGGATGAGCTGTTGGATGGCGATGAAGAGGCTGATATGTCAATATTACCCCAGGAGGTAATGTGTATATATATTTTTTCCTCTGTAGCTACTGTATGTATTATCAGCTGTTACAATGAAACATGGTGATTTGTGATTCTATAAAGTATGTAGCACAGATGACCAAGTGTTTTATTTCATTAAGAGAAAAATAAGACTGGTTTACTAAGGTGTGTGTGTGTGTGTGTGTAGGAACTGTTGAATTTGGTGGAGAGTCTACGGGCGAAGCTGTTGGCTGAGCGTAAGAAAAATCTGCTGCAGGAGATTCAGATTCGGAGAGAGATGGGCGACGCCATGATGCAGCAGATTATGGAGATTGAAGAACTTCACAGGTGCGTCTGTACTCCTGTTTTGGTTGGAGTTTAAAATGTGCAAGAAAGCCTTGCATTCTTCCTTTAGGCTTACGTAATTTTATTTTTTGGATTTGGTATACATGAGTCTAATTGGGTAAATAAGTAGGCTTTAATTTTTATTTATTTATTTTTTTGTCTCCTGTCCGGTGACATGTCGGGATTACTTTCTGTTGTCTCTTGGCATGGCTGTGATCTGTTACGCTTTTCTCCTATTCACAGCTCCTCTTCTGAAACGTATCACTCATCGTCTATATCGCTTTATCCTGTTTTCAGGGTCGTGGGGGGGGCCTGGAGCCTGTCCTAAGAGACTTGGGACACGAGGTGGGGTACACCCTGTCCAGGGTGCCAATCTATCGCAGGGCACACACACACTATGGGCAATTTGGGAACGCCAATTAGCCTAATCTCTCAAATGTGGGAGGAAACTGGAGGAAACCCACCAAGCCCGGGAAAAACATGCAGACTCCAGACGGGAATCGAACCTGGACCCTGGAGGTGTGAAGCGACGGTGCTAACCACCGTGCCGCCCTCTTCTAAAACGATTCAAGGGAAAACCTTTACAGAACATTTTTATTTGGATGGGTGTGCACGAGATGTTAAATTGTGCCTTTTGGAAAAATCTAATTCACTAGAAATTCTTTTCTCCCTCAGGGGGCAGGTACCACATCCTTGGAAGACTTGCACATATCATTAAAAAAAAAAAAAATGCATTCTAATGCATGAATTTGCTCTTTTGGTTATGGAAAATAATGACTTATGGCTTCCTTCGAGTTCTGTTTTCTTCTCAAGATCTCTAATTTGATTTGTCAGATCTCATTTTGCAGGGGGCGCTTAGGTTAAATGCTAGGTTCTAGGTTAAATGTGTGTCTTATTGACTATAGGGTTTATTTCATAAGAACCTAATGGGAGATCTTCTGCTGCAGTATTTTATATGTAAAAACCACTCTAATTCATTGTACGATTATTTACTCGCATTGCAGTACATTCGACTGGGAGTCTACTATAAAATGCTTCAAACTCGAATACTAGAAGTACAACAAAGCAGAGCGAGCAGTTCAGTTTCTGCGGTTTGGATAAAAGATAAGCAGATGGCTATTTGTGACTTTGGTACTTTGCTAAATGAGACTTGACTAATATAGTCACGCGCAAGTGAATGTGTTGGAAGAAAAATACAGAAAAGAGTTTTGACCGAGTATTTTTTTTTTTTTTTTAACTCCCTATGAATTCTGCACAGAAGCTAAACATGATGGTAAAAAGCTCATTTGCAATGAGCGACTTGACAGTTGTTTGTCTGCTGATTTCTAGTCGTCAGATGGCAGATATGAAGGAGAGTTACGAGGAGAAAATGGACAGCACGTTTGAGATGTATAAAGAGGCGCTGAAGGAGCACGCCTACCAGTGTGCCCTGGAACGTCTTGAAGAAGAATACGTCCCACTGGACGAGTTCATGGCTGAGCAGGACCGAGCTAAGGTGTCTAAATGGGGAAAAGAAAAGAAAAAAAATTGCTGAATTATGTCCATCTATTCTGGCTCACTGAGTGACAGTCTCCTGTTCGATTAGGAGCTTGAGAGGCGTGTGAATGAGTTGGAACGGAAACAACATGGTTCTGCATCGGTTCTTCTTCAGCAGGAAAGCTCAACACAGACTGACCAGACGCAGCCAAGCACAGAGGAGTCGGGTTGGTTGATTTTTGTACATGTGGACGTTTCTTTGGACTTCATAAAACCTCAACGTCAGCTTTTGTTTTTTAAGATTCGGAGCGGTTCAAGCTTCTCTACAAAGATAAATGTGCCGTGGAGCAGGTGTGCGCAGAAAAGCAAGAGGTAAAGTATGTTACAGGTACATACAGTGTGTTCTGATGCCCAAATTATTTTATTTGATTGGTAGTTCCTCTTACCTCTAAGGCATTGATTCCCAAACAACCCACATGTGGGTCTCAAGAGATTTTATTTGGGTCACAATTTTTATGCCTGCCGTACACCTTTCAGTCACATGGGGGTGGGTGAGGTTTCTACCACGGTCATGGATTCCATAAACAGGTAGAAAAAATCAAATCGGATGTAGTTTGTGTACTGTCTAAGTACATTTTAATTTGTAAAATCTAGTTTAGTTGTTGAACATGCGTATGATGTTAAATATAAGTTGTGGGTTATCATGGCCGATCTTGCTGTAGAAATGGCTGGTTTACCATTCAAAGTAATGTGATGTCAATGGGAATAAAAATGATGCAACTCTTCCATGGGCATGCAAAATGTCCAACACAATAGGGCTAATGTTTCTCCATTGGTCACCCATGGCAAAAAAATATCTAATTAATAACAAAATATTATAACAAATTCAACAGAATGTGATTTGATTTTCTTAATGTTTCTTGGTCTAGTTGATTGTATCTCTTGAGAAACGAATCAACGAGTTGAACGAGACTCTGCAGGAAGCCGGAGAGAGCTACATGGAGAAACTTGCAGAAGTTCAAAATTTACAGAACAAGCTCGACTACCAGGTACGTTAACGCTGTGATCCTCAAACGCATTCAGGTTCAGCCGCTCACCTGTTCACACCTTCCTGTCTCCAGGAGCAAGAAAGTGAGCGTTTACAGCGGGAGCTCAGTGAGCGAGTGCAAGAGCTGCACAGTGTCAAGGAGGACCTGGCCAAGCTAACGCGTGACTCTGTGGGACAATCTCGCCCAAAACGGGGACTGCTGGTGAACATCAAGGAGACCATGTCATCTCCGGCATCAGGAACTCTCTGCCGCACGATCAGGAAATCGGTCCGCACTACCACGTCCTTGAGGAAAAAGCCCTGATCGAATATTTTATATGCATAATTAAGCAGGTGTCTATTTTATTGTGATTTGTCATTTTTTTATTAATTTAATAAATTCTTTTTCCTTTTTTTTTTTCTTCTTTTTTACAAAAAAAAGTTTCATGTCATCTGAAATTCTGAACAGTAAAAAAAAAAGATTCATGTAAAACATTCTACAACTGTGTAATGCTAGAACACTAATGTAAAGTTTCTGGATTACTAATGATGGATTACACATTTTACATTCAAAAGCACAATTGAAACTTATTTACAAAGGGTTTTGCTTTCAAAGTTTGGCAGTAGCAATCCTTTTCTAGGCTCCACTCATAGACTTTGGTTTTTGGTCTGTCATAATTGAATGTCTAGATTTTGACTAAGCTGACATGAAGGCTACAGTAACTCCAGCAACCACTGTTTGCAACCATGCTGAGCAGAAAGGCATCTCGGAATGCACAACATGTTCTACAAGGCACATTTTGAATTCAGAAAAAGATAAAAAAAAAAAGAAGGAAAAATATTACCGAATCTTAAGCTTTCATAAAATTTTCATGAGTCCGTGCACAATGTACCCTCGTATTCCTACTCAAGGTTGACTGGGAACCAAAATATCACTTGTACGTTTGACCAGCCCACCTGGCACCACCGCAGTCAAAGCCCATGCACTTGTATTTCCCCAATATTGTGTTCAATGCGAACTCTGGTCCTGTACCTGCATGAATTGGTGCATTGTGCTGCTCCAATATGATTAGTTGACTGGATAATAGGGTGTTCCTATTAAAGTGGCCCATGAGCGCCGTTTAGTTTGTGTACACAGGACTGAGCTGTACGCTCTTTGTTAGAAGGTTTTCATCTTTTTTCCGGTAATGTCTGTTGGTGGACTGAAGTTCTTTCACATGAAATGAAACGTCGATCACTAACATGAATATATAATTTAATAATTATTATTACTATGCAGGAAGGACAGGCTCCATTTTCTGAGCCGGAGTTCCTTATTTCTTTGTCCCTTTCAAGGTTTCCTCTTTCATTGTGCAATTCCAGGGAGTGTGTCCTTGGCACACTTGAGTTGCTCTCAACCTGCTCACTGGATGTTGCTGGAGCTCTCATGTCTATATCATGTTCGATGACTGTTTTGGATCTGGCATGTTTTCATGGCTGGCTCTGATACTGGCCCTCTGTGGATGTGTAATAGTCCTCCATCACACTCTGCATGTAATCGAACGTGGGCCGCTCCTCTGGTTTGGCCTTCCAGCATGAAGTCATGATCTCGTACAGTTCAGGGGGGCAGTTTTCAGGACACTGCATGCGATAGCCACGCTGCACTCGCGCCATCACTTCACTGTTGCTTAAACCTGGGGTAGAGAGGGGAAAATGCCAGGAACACTTCACAATATTTTAAAATAGATTTTGTGGTTATTTGCATAATTCAATAATCCTATATATGTGTATATTTTTTTTATCCTAACTTTTATGTATGGCATTTTATGTACAGTATATTTTTGGTATAGAATGTGTGTATCAATTAAAAAAATTGACACTAGAGGGCAGCAAACACCATTTTGTATTAAAGAACTATTTTTACTAGAGCACAGTTTCCCATCCCTGGTCCATGCCGTGTCTGTTACATTTTAGTATTTCTGCTCCTAACACATCTGATCCCATAATTAGCTAATAAACAAACCTTGCTGAGTTACAAATGGTGAGATAGAACAGGGAAAATATTAAAATAGTTATGACAGAAGGCAGTCCAAAACTCAACTATTGGCAAAAAAAAAAAAAAAAACCTTTAAAAGCCTTTACATCCTATTGTAGGTAAAAACTAAATTAGAACTGGTTTACATAGTGAAAATTCTGTTACAGAAATAAGGTTAAGGAAGTGGTTAGGTAGTCATGCTAACCTGAATAGGGGATTCTACCGAAGGTGACGATCTCATAGAGAAGAATGCCGAATGACCACATATCTGATTTGATGGTGAATGAACCATAGTTTATAGCTTCTGGGGCAGTCCATTTAATGGGGAATTTAGCACCTAAAAAAACAGAGAAAACAATAGTCAGTATTAAGTGAACATTTTGAAAGTAAAGTGCTTTACAATTTGTTGTCCATGAGGACACAGGAAGTACGTGAGAGATTCAACACAGATATTGGGGCTTTAAGACAGAAATGTAACCCACTACCCCTTAGTCACTTGTAGTGGGATAGAAACTGGATTTATGTACTTATACCTTCCCTGGCTGAATATTCATTGTCCTCGATGACCCTAGCCAGGCCGAAGTCAGCAATCTTGCACAGCAGACTCTCACTGACGAGTACGTTTGCGGCTCTCAAGTCTCTGTGAATGTAGTTCTTCTTTTCGATGTACGCCATGCCTTCTGCAATCTGATGCACAAAAACACCGAAGCACTTTCCATTATGCACCACTCCTAGTGATGCTGAACACTCAAGTTCTGCTTTTGCCTGATTACACACACCATGCTTCACAGAAAGTCTCAGTTCTCTTAAAATATTTATGTAATTCTCAGAATACTAAGCACCTGTTATAAAAAAGGTATTATATGGCTATTTGATGAAATTTGACTTGCATGTAATAATACGTACTTGAGCTCCAAAGTCAATCAGTTTAGGCAGCAGTATTTTTCTGCCAGGTGGACTTTTCAGAAAGTCCAACAAGCTCCCTGAGAGCAAGGAACAGAGAATACAAACTGCATTAAGCACGTCAGATCATTTCTAAATAGTCCAGAAAGTTCATTTTATCGGGCAACAAGATGCAGATGCACGTGTGCCAGAGTCGCGTGTTTATTTCTGTGCAAAAATGAATATTATGGTTGCAACAAAGCATGAATAAATTATTCAGATTGAACAGATAACGCATTCTAAGAACATATTAATACAGCAGATGATTCAAGGGAACAAATGCACCATGGTGTGTAATTCGAAATTACAGTTAATATCTAAAAATCTTGGACCTTTTGCTCTACAATAAGCTTTCTCCAACAGTATTAAAAGAAAGTTTGTTGATATAATATTATATGACCATTATAATAATTTGCTGACTTTTATGGACTTTCACACCGAAACCTGATTAAATCTGCTTGAATATAAATAGGCGGCCATTTTTGGAAAGCGCAGTCCTAATAACAGTTTACTGATCTGCAAAGGATCTCATTGGATTGAAACACTTTCCGTGGTTACACTACATTAGATAAAAAATAATAAGCATGCCAGAAAATTTCACAAGGTGTCTAGTTCAGGAGTTGAATAATGTGCTGCAAATCGCTATTTGTTGAATTTGAGAATGAAAATATCTTCTTTTTAATGTTATAGTGGTATAGATTAACATTTAAGACCCACACACCAAAAAAGCTTCCGGTATCGTTCACACCTATTCCCAATTGAATAAGAAAATCTGAACATTAAACAAATACAAATTTGTACATTATCCCAAGTGTGTACCATTAGCCATGAATTCGGTGATGATGTAGAGGGGCTCTGATTTGGTGACCACGGCATAAAGGCGGACGAGGCGGTCATGCCGCAGAGTTTTCATCAAGTTAGCCTCCTCCAGAAATGCCTCAACTGACATGGTGCCTGGCTTCAGGGTCTTCACTGCCACTTTAGTAATGTTATTATACATTGCTATAGAGAGAGATGGAGAGAGAGAGCAGGTAAAGCGTTCTGAATAAACATTAATATTCAAAAAACTTTTGTTTAAATAGAAGTGGAATATATATTATTTAGTTTAGTTGGAGTAATTAGTAAAACTACAAAATAGAAATGTGCTAAAAGAAGGCATTTTCTTAGTTTCTTAGTTCTACCCTAAAGTTTTTTTTTTCTTCCCACACTCACCTAACCAGACCTCACCAAACTGACCAGCGCCGAGCCTCTTTGTCATATGAAGAGATTCTTTGGCAATTTCCCAAGCATCTTCATCCCACTTGATTGCTTGTTTAGGTTTCACACATGGTTGGCCTAATTTCTGACATAAACCATATGCCTGCCCTACAAACACATAAACACAGGGTGTAAGCACCAGAACAGTCATAAAGAGCCCAATTTTTGAAAACAATTGTAATTTTTCTCAGATATAATAATTATATTTAAGGTTAATGGAGGCTGATTGATTTACTGAAACGTACAGTATGCACCATTTTTGTACGTCATTTACACTCTTATTGGGATTTTCACATTATCACATTTGGTACTTTTTTTTATTTTTTATTGTTCTCTCATAAATGTTAAAAAATCTGCCAATGGAGTGTTTTGTTTTTGCTTGGTGGGTTTCCTCCCACAGTCCAAATACATACAGATTAGGCTAATTGTCATTCCCAATTTGCCCCTTAGTGTGTGTGTGTGTGTGTGTGTGTGTGTGTGTGTGTGTGTGTGTGTGTGTGTGTGTGTGTGTGTGTGTGTGTGTGTGTGTGTGTGTGTGCGTGCGTGCCCTGCGATGGATTGGCACCCTGTCTAGGTTGTACCCCACCTCATTCCCTAAGTCTCCTGGGATAGACTCCAGGCCCCCTAGAGACCCTGTATACAAAACAAAGCTAAACTAAAACTTGAGAACTGGTCTATCTGTTTGGTAAGCAGTAAAAAAAAAATAAAAAAAAAAGATTCTATTTGGATTGTCCAGGGTAATGTTTACCGTTTTGTTTGAATATGTGTTCAAAAGAAAATCCCAAAATGCAAATATGAAAAATAAAAATTGTTAATTCATGACTGGATCTGAATAATTTGTTTGGAGGGGGGTGTTTTGCATGATCTGTTTCCACATGATTGTGCTTCCAAAATTGCTCTTTCATTTAAATGGGACTTGAAAAACAAATCAAAAACCAATAAACAAATAAATAAAATAAAATAAAATAAATAATAAAAAAGCATAATTCACTATTGATAAGAAGCATCTCTGATAGGATTTAATAATGTTGTAAATGTGTTTATATGGACATTTATTTGAAGTTTTATATACAGTACAATGTGTTATGTATGTGTGTTTACATACTCCGATAGGCCACAATCAGATCATCTAACTTTTTGAAAGTCATTCTTGGAGTGATGTAAAATCCTCCATCTTCCAACAGGCGTATCTTATAATGCTTTACCACGGCTGAACCATTAGGACCCACATCTCGTATTGACATAGAGTAACTTCCTGCACACAACAAGAAGCATGTTCACATGCCATGCACAAAACATATGAAATAATCTACATACAAATCTATGTGGAAATCTGAGTATGAATTAGTTGAACTCAAATTTAACAAAATTGTTCATGTTTGACTGAGGATATGTTCTCTTGGTAGTAAAATTGAGAGTGTTTCCGCTTATTGTGTGTGTGTGTGTGTGTGTGTGTGTGTGTGTGTGTGTGTGTGTGTGTGTGGGTGAGTTTATGTATACAGCAGACCTGCGGTTGTCTCACTCTGGCGTATAAGGAAGGCACCTGGCTTATTGGCAGGAGACAGGAGGTTTCTCTCAGCTGTTATTCTGCTGATGTTTTTAAAGTACCATCTGTGAAAAACAGAAAGTTGAGAGTATGTGAGGAAAAGTGAGAGTCAGTGGAAAGAGTCTATATTTGTCTCCATTCTCCAGAGTATATAAGAAATGTGAAATATAATGAATTTGATGAGAACTTGAACTACTTATTGAATTACAGCATGAATTATATTTTGGAGGAAATTAAAATGTAACATGAAAAAATCCTAATAAAACAATAAATCAGATTGGACCGAATGCACATTACGGTATGAACTATTGAATATACATATCAGTTTTTTTCTGTATGCAATATAAATATGACTAAATAGATTGTCCAATTGACTATATCGATTAATTTATTCATTAAAGTGTTGTGTTTTTAAATTAGGAAAACATGTCAGAACATGTGATCAAGACACAACTAAAACTGGGAAATTTCACAAAACTGGTGCTAATATTCAGAACTGACATTGTGAAGACAATATTGTTTGATTTGAATATACCTTAAAGCAAGCCACATACAGTCTTATGCAAAAGTTTAGGCACCCCTTGATAAATAACAGATTTTGGTGATTTTTTTAATTGAAAAGATGTTAACAGAGTCTCTCTTGGAAATGGAAAAAAATGCACAATATTTCCAGCAAACATTGGTTTTTATGTCATAAATTGAACAAAGATAAAAAAAATAAATAAAACAAAAACATGATTGTGGCACTGTGCAAAAGTTTGGGCACCCTACATAAACAGTACTTAGTGACACCTCCTCTGACAGATATCACAGCTAGGAAATGCTTTTTATAGCCAGCTAAACATCTTCCAATTCTTGTACTTGGGATTTTCTGGTCACTTTTGCAATGAGAGTATTTATCTCTCATATAGATTCTGGATTTTTCTGTTATTTAATATCATACTCAGTTTCACTCACTCACTTACTCACTTATCAATGGGTGCCAATCCATCACAGGGCACACACACACACACACACAAACACACAGTCACATACTCATTCACACACTACGGCCAATTTGGGAACACCAGTGAGCTTAATCCGCATGTCTTTGGACTGTGGGAGGCAACCAGAGTACCTGGAGGAAACCCACCAAGCACAGCGAGAACATGCAAACTCCATGCACACAGACCCGTACTACAATGTTCTCATATTTTCTGATTTAATGTTTTTCAAACAAAGAAGGAAAAGATGCCTTACTCTTTGGTGTCCATGGTCTCCTCTAGCTTTACATAATTGGAAGGTATTAATCCTACTTTGCCAGAAGAAAGTGACTTTCCTTTCCACCACTCGCCATTCCTAACATACAGACAAAACATACCCAGCAGTGACCGCATTGATAATGGAAGATTAAAAAACAACGACATTCAGTTCTTAGAGTGAAAGTGGAAGTCACATATATATTGATATACAATATACTCACTCATCCAACACTACGAACTTCTCTCCTTTGTTGAAATTTAGCTCGTTCTTATTCTCGGATTTGTATGAGAATAAGGCAATAACGATTTTGTTGTCTGTGGATGCGGCTGTGGATACATGAATATGATTTTTAGCCAATATAAACAAGCAGTTACTAGAAAGCCCATCTGCTATGCAAGGTTTGTCATCTCAGCTTCACTGTGTATCTAATTAAAGGGACCATTTTCCATAATCGCTGTTAAGTGGTTGTAGTCCTAGCACAGTACTGACACTGACTTCACTTTGTGAAGGTTAAACACAAATTATGCATGGAAAGGATTAACTACAATCTCTAGCTAGACATATAATGTATATGATGGACCAGCAGGGTTAGGATACACTATACAGCCAAATCAAATATAGCTGCTTTGCCTGATACACTCATGCCAGTGTAGCACACATTACCAAGCCTACACCACTGCTCTGCTCATGTGAGGGTGAGACAAGTAAAGAACTTGCTTAAAAATGTCTTGTTTATGACATAAACAAGATAGGTGTCACAAGGTGTCTAATCTCATCTTTCTGCATACTGTACTCTGATTTTTTTTTTTGTTTTGTTTGGTGAAAATGTTTTATGCCTGACGAGCATCTGGCTTCCTCTAAAATTTTTTTTTACGGGTGCGTGGGCAGCCAGTAAAATTAAAGGTTTACATCAAAGCATACGTACATACTGTACATTGCTCAATGATTATGCAATACTCCTCTTTTGTCAGCTGTTAAAATGGCTTGTTTTCTGTCTCATAGACCATCTCTAGTCATTTTGGTTTATCTTTTTTAACCCAGGGTTCAAACAAAGATTGGTTCTTCAAAGCTGTTAATTGTTTTAATATTCAATTTAACAGGACACATCTGGGCAACAAGAATCATGGATGTGTTCAAATATTTTTGATCACTTCAATATGGGTGTATATAGCTCAGTGGTTAAGGCATTGGACTATGGTTCAGAAGATCCCAGGCTCAAACCTCACAACCACCAAGTTGCCACTGTTGGGCCCTTGAGCAAGGCCCTTAACCCTCAATTGCTCAGATGTAATGAGATAAAAATGTATGTCGCTCTGGATAAGGGCGTCTGCCAAATGCCTAGATGTAGATGTAGATATATATATATATATTAAAAAGGTGCAAGTTCTTCAATGCATCATAAATATTAGGAAATAAAAGCATACATTTGTCTTAAAAATGGCCTTGCATTTCCAGTATTGTCAGAGGGAATTGTGTGTGTGTGTGTGCCTATGTTTTGCATATTACCCTCTCCATTCTGGAGAACTTGCCCAGGCAACAGTGCTGATGATTTCTAGAGTGAAAAAAATGAGAGTGAGTGTACAGTGGAAACTCTTATATGCAAATATGATTATATAATTTTTTCAGTGATTATTTTATTTTGCATATAATTTCAATGACTGTTAGTATCAGGTTCATGAGGGCATGAAGCCAGTTTTTAAAAAGGCCTTTAGCATAAAAAATAGAAATCATATTTAATGAAAATAAAGATGTGCATGTGAATAAAACAGAAATGAAAATCAAAACGTAACCTAAATGTTTAAACAGTTATTTGATACAATATATAATTTTCCTATAATTAAATGAGGGGAAATAAAACTGATATATATATATATATATATATATATATATATATATATATATATATATATATATATATATATATATCTTTATATTTCTTTTTTCCCCCATCATTTTATAATTTTTATTTTCTACTTGCTCAATAATGACTAAAAAACTATTTTAAAACCATAAGCCATTTTTATGTGAAGATAAATATACTGTAATAGTTTACACAAGTTGAAGACATTTTACTTGCTCCACATACACAGATATTTTGAAAAAATTAAAGTGTACTGGTAAAACCATATACATAGTATGCACGTATGTACAGTATGTATGTATGTATGTGGGTAGGAAAGAAAGAAAAAACAAAAAACAAAAAAACATTTTTTTATTAGATTTTACCTGAGTTGGATTACTGGAGTGTTTATTAACTTCTAGTCCGGGTCTGGAATTCTGCCTCTGATCCACACCACCACCTGTTTGCCTAGTACTCACACATCCCATACTACCACTGGTGATTGATTGGTTGAAAGATATAGATATAGATAGATAAGTAGACAGACCGACCATTAGGAAGATAAATAGTTGGATAGATAGATAGACAATTGCATTAAAATAAAACGAAACAAAAAGTATAGACAACCATAACAAGTTTGGTCCTCAGTCTAACTTCTCATTTTCCCAATAATCATGAATATACAGGACGGCATTTTCCTAATATAAATTTTTAATTTTCCAACCCAAAAAGGCTTCAAAATTAACAACCAGAACATAGAACAGACCAAGACCCAACACCACCTAACAGGTCATCTGAACCGTTTAGTCTATCAGAACCGCCCGAGAACAGTTGCTGCAGTAAAGGAGGAAATAATCTCCTCATCAGTATAAAGCAAAGCTTAATAGTACAATGCATTAAGAAATGTTCGAAATTCTTGTATTCGTTGTATACACAAGTGGCACAAAGTCAAAGGACAACGGTTTCAGCAAATGCTTTAATCTATAATCATTAAATAAACGTGTGACTATTTGACAGGGACAAAAAAAAAAACATTTTATATCAGATATACAAACAGGAGCATTTTATTGTAACTTGAGATAATCTTAAAAATTTTTTTTTTCGAAAACCTTTAGGGGTTTCCTTAATCAAATAAATGAGGAACCTCTATATGTATAAATAGAATACAAAAATGGTTGTTTGTGTTCATTATTGAAGCATGAAGCTACATATTTAAAATGTAATTTTTAGGACTCCTGAACATTATTATTTTTATGCATTATCGTTTTAATAACTATTACTATAACCATTGACTATTTTGTTAAATGCTGTTTGGTTTTGTTATTTCAGTGGAAATCAGTAACCCATCAATTATTAAGTTATTATATTTATGATTAAGATTAAGGTAAACCCCAATTATTCAAAAACAAGCTGCCTATTAATAATAATGTAAGGGTGTTCAGTGAGTGGAAAGTCCCATCAAATGTCATCAAACCCAAATTATGTTAAGCATTGCTTTAGCTTACTCACCTAATTCTTTAAAGTTCTTCAGAAATCACTTTTATTCCAAAATGATGATATATTACATGTTTTAGCTTCTCTAAGCAGGTTCTCTTAACTCCAGCTTTACCGACCTGTTGTGACTTTTGGCATTCAAACCCCACATCAACTGCTACTGTTATTTGCATAAAGTACCATAAAAAGCACTGGTGATGTTCCAGAGTGTGTTGGCTGAAAAACATTCAACATGATTAGAGTAAACAGTAAGTATACAGTAAAATCTCACAAATGCCAGATTTTCATTATCTAAAGAAAAAGTTAGAATTTTAAAAACCATGCATTGCCAATGACATTAATGTTGTCAAGGCATGCTTTTTTAATGTGATGTTCAACATAAATGATCTGGTGGATTTCAACTAGTGAATGAGCAATTACGAACTATTAGTGAATTAGTGAACTTTTTAAAAAGTTATATTATTTAATAAAAATATAGTATACAGTTAGTAGAAGTTGATTTAAATGTCATTCAGTGTTAAAGTCTACCTTCAATTTAATACTTATTCGATGTCAAGTCAAATAGGTATCAATATGTGATGGTAAGATGTTTGGGTGTGTTTTTAGTGGTTAAGCATGAGTTCATGTCTGTATAGCAGATGCTTCCTTTTACCATAGCGTGCTTATGTGTGCATGTGTATATGTAAGAAATTGTCCACTATATATAATCAGTGTGTCTAAATTCCTGTCTACGTAGCTATTGTACGTTATACACCAAATCCTCAGGTATCTATATATTTGTTTGCTGCAAAAAGGCCTGCTAATATCTCATCTCAGCACATATCCCAGTTTCACTCATTGACACAGTGCATAGCACCCAGCACTTCCGTTTGTGGTTAGATGAAAAAAAGAGCTTTTCTTCTGTCACCTAGTAAAGGAAACTAAATAGGAAATTCCGTGTCTTCCACGTCACTGCAAACATCAACCGTTTACACCATATCATTTACACCTCCTTAAGTGATATGCTAATTGTTCCTAATATTTTTGCCATTTTTATTTTTCAGTAGAAATTTTAACTCAGTACACAGTTTCAGCTGGGCTATGAAATTTTATTAGTGGGCTTTGCTTGCTCATGCATCCTCCTAGATAAATAAATTAAAAATAACATTTAAAAGCACATTTACATTAGTATTTGATCCAACAAAAAAGCGAAACTGTAGCACAGTGGCTTATCAGTTCACATGATCACCTTGCCTTCAGAGTTGGAGTTTGAATATCACCTCCCATCTGTGAGTGTGGAGTTTGCATGTTCTATATATACAGTCAGATCCATAAATTTTGAAACAAAGATAAGTTGTTTATTCCATTTGGCCTCTGTATAAAAGCTTCTGTATTAAATTTGAAATTAAACAACTCTGTCATTCTCTAAATTCAAGTGCTTTTGATAAAAGTGTGTCATTAACCATTCAAGAATTGCAACCATTTTCACCTCCGTTTGAGAGGGCTCATAAATAATGGAACAAATGGCTGACAACAGTTGCATGACCATGACAACTAAAGTGGATGACCACAGCACTGTATTTATGCTGAAAAAAGAACCCTTTCACATCATTGAACTATGTAAACTAGTACACTGTTTTCCACGGGTCTGGTCTCAGTTCAGTTCCAAACAACTGGACACTTTGGCATTTACCTCTTTAATAGCTAGGTACAAGGATTTTTCTCCAAGTAGTAAAGACTCTGCTTACAGTATGTTTGTAATTATGTTAGTTTGCACATTTTTTTACTAGTCCCTTCAAATGGGTGTGTTTGTAGGAAAAATGCAATAATTCATAAATGCTTAATGCTACTCTTTTGTCAAACCCCATTGAATTAAGGCTTACAGTCTTCACTCACATATTGAGTGTTTCATTTCAAATTCAGTGTGATAGCATACAGAGGCTAAATGGCAAAAAATGGATCTTTGTTCCAAAGTGTATGGATCTGCCTGTATTCTTAGTCTTATTCTAGTCTTATTCTGTATTCTGTAGTCTTCAGCAGTGTGATTTTCCCTAAAACAGCAGAATAGTCAAGTTCTCCTGGTTCCCCTCACTAGGCAGAAATATTTGGCTAAGTAGGTTGGCTTTGGTAAATTGCTAATGAATGAATGAATGAATGTAAGAATAGATAAATGAACAATAGAAATAACAATAGAAATAAATATATCTTTTTTTTATATATGACCATTTGCTTAATCTCAGAATTGCTTTCCATAATCCATTAAATCAAATAAATATAACAAACAAGAATCCGATTTAATAGAGGTGAAAGTATGCTGACAAGTATATACATAATAAATCTATACAAACCTTGACAGCACGTCAAATGCAAGCATAGTGCTTATAGAAGTCATAGAAATGAGATTGGAATCGTCTGGAATCGTTACAGGACTGTACTGTACTTGAAGATCAGTTTATGCTTTTTTTTGGACAGTTATTCTGGGAATAAAATTAATTCTTAAGTAATATTGAGTTGGATTATTTCAAAGACCTTCCTGCTGAGTGATGGGCAAGTGATGGTAAAATGAACAGAAAACTCATAGGTATGTTGGTACAAAAAACACTGAGTAAAGTTTATTTTTGAAAGAAGTCAAAGTATGATTCACAGAGCCTAAGGAAGGCATCAGGGGCCTCAGGATCGGAGGGAGGGAGTTTATGGAGCTTATTTACAGCAAGCTGTGCTATCTAGCTTTGTGTGACTGGCAAAAAAATATTCAGGAATGTTTCATGCTGCCATCTGGTGGTACACATTTAATGGTACAGATAAGAATAAACATGGACCAATAAATTAAACATCCAGTATGTAAACTATAGTTGAGAGAGAAAAAAAAAATCAATGAATAAAAAAAAAAACAAAAAAACATGATTTTTCCCCAACTTAATCTACAGGCATATATTTCAGGATATATCTCAGCAGATTTGTACATAGAGACATTTTAATTACATATACGGCATTGTGAAAACAAATTCTCCAACAGTGTCTAACCAAATGCTAGTAAATGCAGTAGACATACATAATTTATTATTTTATAATAATATATAAATATTATATATAATTATTATATACTATATAATTTAAAGTACACATATTAACTAAGTAAATATTTGCCAATACTGTACTCACAAGTGACATCAATGGCCTGTATAAATATAATTAGCTGTTATTGTAAATGTTATTACATTCCATCATTCACTTCTGTGTCACATTTCGGGAGCTAAAGCTAATATCTCAATTCCAATGTCAATTTGAATAGACCTTTGTACAGCAATTTATGCTATACAAATAATTTTTTACCCTTTATATTTACAGCATTTGGCAGGCACCCTTATTCAGAGCAACGTGAAGTGAAGTGAAGTGCTTTGAAGTTATCATCAATAAATATATAATTTAACAATGGTTACATGACAACAATTGTACAAAACAGCTTTACAGGATTAAAACAAATGAAAACATTTTTGTAAAAATTAAGTAAATATGTATGAATTATTGTTATCAGATTGTCTCTGATGAGCAAGATGACGATAGGAAAAAGCCTTGAGAGGAACCAGAATAAACAGGGAACCCATCCTCATTTGTGTGATATCAAAGTGATTGGCCACTATAATGGGCAGGTTGGAAGTCAAGTTACTAAATAAGCTTTTATCCCACCTCAGAGGTAATGCATGCATACTTCAAACAAACACGCTTGGGCTACATCCCTTTAACATCACCAACAAGTCACTGGGCCAATTCCATAAGAGAAGCTTAGAATATAGACTGGCATTTTTTCCATGAATTGAATTAATTAAAAAGGTATGAACACAAGCACTGAACAATTGACAGTTCGGTGTTATAAAGAGAGATTAGGCACTAAATTATTCATGTTCTGTCACCTTAAGTGCTAATCAGTAACTAGCAGATGTTGATTTTCATAAATCAAGGTGGCGCACATGATCATTTTCAGCACCTCCAGGAACTGTTGCCTTTCAAAAAGCCAGTATGCTAATAAGGAACATAAGGCAGCATAGGTCATCATGAGTATTGGAGTTTGTTACGTATATTCAAGTATTACTCCTGGAGCAATGTGAATTTTTAATCGTATAGTTTACAGTAAGGGGCAGTGTTGCCCACAAAATACAAACAGTATCTCCAGGGCATCAGGATCTGCAGATTGCTTTATGAGGCCTGTTTGTGCACTCTGTCCTTTAACTGGCTGGCTAACCACAGTAGTTGTTGTAGCTTCTGTCAGAGGGTGCACCTTATTGTTTGGTTTCTTTAAAACTGGTGGGTTTGAAGAAAGTGGAATGCTGTTAACTTCAGCCATGATTTTATGTACCTGTGTTTCCGGTGTCAATCTAACATCCCTTTTTACTTCTTGTTCCAGCTCGGAGTCACTTGCACTCGGAAGGTTGAAATAAGTAAACTTTGAACTTGGTGGTGACCCAGGCCACTTCTCGAGCTTTGTGGAAGGCAGAGCCCCATCAAGAGAATCTTCCTGCACAGGTTGTTTATCAATCTCACCTGATACGGTTTCGTTGTTTTTCCCTTTCCTATGACCTTCCTCCAGTTCTGGAGAGAATTCATGAATCTGGCTCTCGGCAACAAACCAGTGACCTTTATCCATAAGATTAGTCTCTTCAGATCGTACAGGTTCAGTTGGTGTGACACAATCAGTTGGTGCTTTAAAGACATCAGATGGGTTTGTGGCACTGAAGTACGATAGGTCAGTCATTACTCGAGTACGATTTTCATGGTAGGAAGCCAGACTAGATACATTGGCTCTTCCAGGACCTTCTCTTTGCTTGGCCTTTAAAGCAGAAGGCGATCTGATATGATCTGTACCTATACCACCCGAACTACCTCTTCCGTAGAGTCTCTCAATGGTTCTCCTGACAAAACCTTTGGCAATGATTAACCTGCTTGTGTCCTCCTCTACACTGGAGGTCTCTTGTGACCAGTTTCCCCCACTGTCTGTAGATTCTGGCTGGGAATCAGAAAGATCAGAATGTGGACTATGTTGTTGTCTCTGCCCATTCTGGATTCTTGTTTGACCCTTAGCAAGAAACATATCCCTGATGGACTTCACTCTGTTAGCCTGAACACTTCTTTCTGTGTCTTGTGCCAAAGAGCTGCTTCGAGAATCATAACTAAATGTTAACGAAGATGAACGTTCTTCTAAGGTTGTGTCTATGAGCTTATCAGTTAAGGATACATCATTTAAATAATTTGAATCTGATACGTCTGGCTGAGCCACAAATCTGTTCACTGATTTCTGAAATTTACTGCTAGGCCTTTGTGCACATGTTTCCAGGCTACCAATAAGCTTTGCTATTGAACTGTTTTTCTTTTTAGTACGTACAGTCTTTCTGTCACAATCTACAGCCTCTTTAGGGCTACATTTCTTTTGATTATCAATATTTTCTTGATGAATTTTGCAGCATTTTGCTGGTCCCGCCACAACCATGAGCTGGTCCTCAGAATGAACCTTCTCTGTGTGATGTTCTGTCCCATGTTCCAGCAAAGTTCTTTGCATTTCAGGTTGTCCCATGTTCTTCTTCACACTCTCTGGTTTACTGTTTAACTGCATGTGTTCTTGACTCATTAGTCCTTGATTTTGACATTTTGTTTGGAGTTCTGTTTTGGAGTACTTGTGCTGTGAACTTGATGTATTTACTTGAAGACTTTCTACTTTATCACTGATCCGATCTTCAGCAAAATCCCTATGCTCTTCATCACAGCTATCTTCTTCTAAGCTGGATTTCTTCTCTTCAAAAGTTGTCAACCCATCTTTACTCTCACTTGACTCTGAGAATTTTGGGTTCACTTCAGTAATTCTACCACTGTCCATTTCATTTGCATCCCTCATGTCTTTAAGTTCCTCCATTGCTTTATTGCTGTCTTGTGGCTGATTTTTCTCTACATTGTCACCATTAGATATAATATTTCCATGTGCGACTCCACTCCGTTCACACATTACACTGTCTTTGATCTCTTTCAAATTTATTTCCTGCTTTGAATATGTTTCCTGTTTCCCTTTATATCTTGTATCTTTTTCCTCAGTTCTTTGTTGCTTTTCTTCCAAGGTGTTTTCACAGATGTTAGAGTCTAGTACGTTGTGAGTCTGTTGTATTCTCTCCATGGGACAGGAATTTATTTCCTGTTCACGGGTTACCATTTTGATTTCTTTGTCAGTTCCAAGCAGTGAATGTGCCATAAAGACCTCAGAATTTCTTTGTACATGAACTGCTTTTTCAATGACTGATTTAACATATGTGTTTATATCTTCAAGCATACATCTAGGGACACTGAATGTTTCTTCACTTAAGTCTGATTCTGTATATCTATTTACCTTCGTCTCTGAGATCATCATTGTCTCCAGCAAATCTTCTGACTTCTCAACTTGATTACCCTTGATGCTCTCCTTTTCTTGGGTGTGGAGAGTAGCCAACTCTTCTCTAACTCTGTCTGGAACACCTAGTTCTTCCATGAGCTCTTGAACTGCCTCCTCTTCAGAGCTTGGCACACCGCTACATCCACCTCTGGTGTCCTCTAATGTGAGACAGGAACTCATAGATGTATTGCTCAGTTGTTGGAAATGTTTCCAGCTCTGGAGTAACTGATCTGATGCTGAATTCTGCAGAGCATTTAAGTTGGCTCGCAGCTCCTCTGCATCCTCAATAGCTGCCATCTCTTTAAGAGACTGTAGCATAAGCAAAGCCTCCGGGCAACTCAAGCTGTTCTCGGCTTGCTGGAGCGCATTCAAGTTCTCCAGACTATCCCTTAAAGTCATGACTGAAAGAAATGCTAGGAGCACCCTTGATGAGGAACCGAATGTAGACGCCAAGTGTGAGGAAAAGTCTGGCATGCTATTGGATTTCTCCAAACAGGACCGCTGCTTGTGCTGTGTTGCTTCACGGAGTAAATGAATGGAATGACAGAGCTCTTCTAGAACATGCCTCATATCAGGCTTTACTTCCATTTTGACTGTGTATGATTTTTCCCTTGGGAAAACTCGCAGTTCTTTCTCTGAAAGTGGACTTTTGTCATTTTCACATGTGCCTACCAGTCCCTGCGTGATTCTCGAGTTAGATCGCTTGATCATACCCGAGTGTCTGGCTTTTGGCTTTTTGTCTAATGTTGCATTTTTAGAAAGGGCTGTTTTCTCCGCACCTTGATTGCTGAATAGTGATGCCTTGGACAAAGTGTTGTTTTGGGGGATTTGTTCTAAGGAATTTTGGATGGATAGAATCTTTTCTGAAGAAGGATCCCTGGTAGGAGGTGTTTGTTTCTCACTGTTGTTTGCACATTCAAATGTGTTACCCAAAGGCTCTTCTGTGTTTTTATCCCTTTGTACCTTGTGGCGAAGTTGCATTATTGCTTGTTTTGAAGACAATTTTTCACACATTGCTAAATTCTTATCTAAAACAGCAAAATTAGTAGAGTCTGGATTATTTAATATGTTTCTTGACAATTGCATATTTTCTTGTGAAACATCATGAGCAATAATTTTGCTAAATGAATTTTCAGTTGGTGAGGAATTACTTTCTGAAGACGTTCTTTTCCCAGGATTATTTCTCAGTGAGGGAGTCACTGGTGAAGGTATGTTCCCTGAACTGTTACTTTGAGATGACGTCCTTTCTTCATTCAATGTGTTAATCTGAGATAGAGATGAGGTCTCTTGAGCAGAAAATGTGGGCAATGTGATTCTTTTTGGAGAGGAATTGAATATCTGTGTCTTTGACAACCTTAGCATATTAGGAGATGGTGATATAGGAGGTGGTTTATTCTTCTTTGCTGCCAGCCTAGGACATGGTGTCTCACAGATTATGTCTACGTCCTGTGAAGACATGGATGGTGGTACCTGTTCCTTGTTGGGTGATTGTTCTTCTTCACTCTTCTGTAGCCAGAGTTCTACGTATTCGTCTAAGACTGAGGAAGAGCAATGTAGATCAGGAAGGGAGGTGCATTCTTTAAGCTCTTCTTGCGCTTGCTTCTGTGTCTCTTGCTCTTCTTGCATTGATGTTTGTCGTGTTAGGGTACATTTATTGATTGATACATTAAGTAAATGTTTATTGTGTGAAGTCACAGGTTCACTTAGTTTCTTCGGGTATATCTCTGCGGTGGGAGGACTCTTCTTGTTGGCACAGTGCTCTTTCGCAGGTAATTTATTGGGAATTTGAATCTGAAATGTTTTGTTCAATGTGGGAGAACCATTTCCACAACTCAAAGATAGATTCGTTCTTTTACCTTTTAATAATTTCTGAATGGATTTGACTCTGTACTGTTTACTCATACCTCCGGCTTGGTTAAAGATAGCAGCTCTTATTTTCTTTATCTCTTTCAGAATGTCAATTTTGGTATCTTTTCTCCTGTATTCATGAGCGGCCATATGGAAAATATGACTCTTTTTCAAAATAACTCTTATTTTCTTTCTTTTCTTGGTCATATCTGCTGTTAAAGTCATTCTAGGTGCTGTTGTTTTAGAAGAGTCCGTCAGAGGAGGATGCATTTCTGATTCTGCATTTTTGTTTTTGAGGTCTGCAGGGTTGTTTCTTTCACATGATGTTTGAAGCGCCAATGAGGGAAAGAATGTTTCCTGTCTTTGAAGAGACTCATTATAAGGGTCAAGTCTAGGCTCAGACTTCAAGGCAATAGTGTCAGGGGGTACAGTATCAGATGTGCCTATTCCCTGAGTATTGGTAAGGAAACTCCTTTGATAAGTTTGCTGCTCATAGCTCTGAAGCACTGTCTCCTGCCCAATGTTCTGTAGTTGAAGATTCTCAGAGGATTTATACAAACTAGCCTGCAATTGTGAGGTGCCTGCCTTGCGTGGTTTAGGTAATGGGTGTTCATTGCACTGTCTTACATCGGTTGCCTCTTCGCTACAGGTGTCCAAATTTTGGATGGTATCTTGGCTCTCAGGTTTAATAGATATTTGTTTCTCCTCAGGCTCTTGTTTTCTGATGCTTAACACTACCCTCCCTTCTGCCATCTCTTCATTCTGTGCATGAAGACATTCGTTATTGGAGACAATGCTATGTTCTTCATGACATCTTTGGATTGCTGAGGCATCAGTGTCAACATCGATAAGAATATTGTCAGCTAAATCTGCCCCTTGATCAGAATCTGGATTCAAGTTAGATTTAATTTCACTTGTAAAACTTTGCCGACTGAGTGTCGTTGTCCAATGAACAGTCTCTTCCTCTTTAATTGTCAAGCGTACCTTCATCTCCACAGTCATGCTACCATCTTGATTGACCCGAAATGATTTCTCAATGTCATCATCACTGGGCATGCAGAGGTATTGATTAGTGCCACAATCCATGCAGACTGTATCCGTGTCTGCGGCAGATCCCAGTAGCTGACCCGTCTCCATTTCAATAGAACCAGTGCGTTCATATGTACTTTCTGCAAAACTGTTCCGTAACTGATTTACTATGCAATGCTCTGAAGATGGTGAGAAAGGTCGAGATTTGATGCTGCTAGTTACAGATTTCTTTTTTCCTTTACAAAACAAAGCGGCAGAGGAAAAAACCAGAAATTTTTTACCAGAAATCACAGGTGTGTAAGAAGATGATGTGTCAGGAAGGATAACAATTTGATTATCCAGTCCAAACCACCGTGAAAGCATTAGTAGGGGAGGGAAAAAAAGAAGAGATCAGGGTTAGAACCAGCAATGATGTGAATGAGTTCTGAAGCATGTTGCAGGATCTAGGTTAAGCTGGTTATTACTGCAGAAACTGTAGACAGCATCTTAGCATTCCTCAGATAATCTCAACCACAGACAGATCAATTCAAATACATGTACAGTCAATTACAATAGAATTACAGTTGCAGTCAATTTAAGTAGTTTTTCCTTTGCTTACTTGCTTGATTGTATGAAAATTATTTAATGTTGTATTTATTAGTTCCTGGAGGAACATTGTTTCATTTCATTGTCTACCGACTGTATATAGTTAAAATAACAACAAAAGCCTGTAGCTAAAACACAGTATTGGTGCTGATTTTATATATAATAAAATACAGAAGTAGCTTTTTGGCACATACTTTTGTATTACATGTATTATATATATATATATATATATATATATATATATATATATATATATATATATATATACATATATATATAATACATAATAATATAATATATATAATATATATAATATAATAATAATATAATATATATATATACAAGATATTTGATATTGCATAATTAGAGTACATTTTTTGTATATATATATATATATATATATATATATATATATATATATATATATATATATATATATATAATACATGTAATACAAAAAATGTATGTGCCAAAAAGCTACTTCTGAATTTTATGCAACATGGAAGTGATCAATCTAGCTTCCCTAAAAAATCAAGTTGCTAAACTAATTTTATGTGTGCCCCCAAAATGGCCAGTTTAAGCTCATAGAAGCATATGACCTGTAAAAATAGTTGCTTAACTTAAAGCATTTGCTTTTTGATAAAAGCAAAGAAATTGGCCAAGATTTAAATTCTAAAAATTGTTTTTTACATTTGAAAGAAATTATTTAGCCATTCAAATGTTAAATTGCTGGTGTGCTTGGGATCAAAGGCCCTGTTGCATGACTCAATTTCATCCCAGCTTAAGCTGCTGGACAGATGTTCTCATGTGTTGTGGGGAAAAAGTGGAGTTCTTTGTTGCCTCATTGACTGCAAATTCCACAGGTGCCGTGGTGCAAAATAAGCCCAAATCATTGCCGTGGTGTATGTGATGATTAAAATCTCCACTGGGGGCTCAGTCCTAAGGATTTTTTTTTGCAATTTGTTCAGATGCAATTTTGTGAATCTAATTTGTGATGCATTTTCAATTTGGAGAGAATGACCTACACTTTTGCATATTCCATTCAGCCTTTCAATCTTTTTTTGATTGTGCTGTCATGCACATAGACATTTTACTTAATTGACATTTTCACTGTTTGCATTAAATGGTCTAATCTTTGACTGCATTTGATAGGACATCCACTCCTGTGGGAAATATTAATATGACAGAAGTGCTTTTCATGCGTACACGATTCTTATAAATGTAGAATTTGCGGCCTTATAGAAGAATTGCTTCTCTGAAGTCATAGTTGATGTCCTTTCTTCTTGGTGGAGGCACACACCCGAGTACTCCAGAACACCAAACTGCAAATGGTTTTGCTTTTATAGAACTAGATGTTTACCTAATCATGTGTATTTCATGAGTAACACCTGCTGCTAATTTCTCTCTTAATAATAATAGTTGTAGTAATTCTTCCTTCCTGGTGTATGTATGTTGGTTTAGTTGTTTGTTTATAGATGTTGTGAAGGACTACACAATGTCATTTAGGCCCTTACAAAAAATATATATTTAAAGGATGCTGTACTTTCTTTTTTCCCCATGAATCAATTTTAAATCTATTTTGGCACAAAACCTGATGGCTTCGATTGCACGACTGAAAATCAATTTAGTACTTTCCCAATGACTGTATCCATGCTTCCCTTTATCTTGACTAGATCCCCAGTACAAGCTGAAGAAAAGCAGCCCATATAGCACTATGCTGCACCACCATGCTTCACCATGAATATGTGCTCTTTTCCTTAGAATTGTTTTTTTTCCGTTCATGACAAAGACTTTTATATAGCCACGTATGTTGGAAAAATATTAGAGCTTGTTACATGCAGGAAGTGACCCTAACTTCAATATCTTTTGGCAATATTGTTGCTAAGTTTTTGTTTTGTCTTTTCATCATGACCCATTCTTATTAATGTCACGCTCATTTTCTCTATTTATTAATGGTAGCCTATAAAGTGATCCACAGTGCATCTAAAATTTTAGAAATTAGTTTGTAGCCTTTTCCTGATCAATACCTTTTGACAATGATCCCTGAGCATGCTCTGTATATTGTCTGTTGATTATATCCTCAGCAGTTGAAGGAAATGAAGATGTCAAGAAATAAATAACCAGCTGATCTTTACTTGGGGTAAATCAGAATCACTTCATTATTTTCCAGTGGATGGAATTCTTTTGAATGTGCGTTCAAATTTTGCGCATAATCAAATGCCCCATTATAAAACTGTGTGGGAGCTCAGTGGTTAAGATGTTGGGCTACTGATCAAAAAGTTGAGGTCTAATCCTAGTACTGCCAAGCTGCCACAGCTGGGCTCTTGACCAAGACTCAACTGCTCATAAACATAAGTCACTCTGGATCAGGGCATCTGCCAAATGCCGTAAAAGTAATGTAAAAGGTATTGCGTGTTTTTTCCCCCTAGAGTCTGTTTAACTTGAATTTTCTTGGAAACTATATCACATTATACTGACTGAGTAATCTGATTGGAACAGAATCTTTCCACAAGTTGTGATAAAGAGCTTAACAGCACTGGGATGTTTACGTATCACTCCACACAACAGGTGTTCTACAATCATTAATTACACTGTCGGTCACCAGCATGGGTGAAAGTAGGTCATTACGTTCTGCACTACTGGAAAGAGAGGAGAGCAGCTGGATGCTCATAATCTGTTGATTAAAAAAATGTCGTTTGTAGGAGTGTTGTATTAAATCAATATCATGGCATGGATGTGATATCTTCTGCACTCACTGCTGTGCTGATATTCAGTACAACAGCACTCCCTTTCGTGTGATACTGCTTAATTAAAGGTGAAAATAGATCTGATTAGATCAAGCATGGCTTCATTTTCATATCAGAAAAATGTGAATTCTTTAAAAAGGTATGTAGATTTTTTAAATATCTTTTAATAACTTTAGCTACATGAAGTTAAATGAATGCATTTCACATCTGTGGATACGGTTAAAAAGTCCCGAAATATTCTGGCTGTATTCACTATTTAAAGTGGATAAAGAATGGTACACTTACTAGTACCAGGATGCAGTCTTCCTACACTTTTTGCTGGCAGCCAAGTTGGAGCAAAGGGCTTTTGAATGTCATAGTTTCCTCTTCTGAAAGGCTCTCTGCCAGCAGCTACCAATACACCTGAACACAAGATCAGAGCAGGAAGTCTATCCACCTGTAATACAGAAAAACCATTTCATTTCAAAAGAAGAAGAACAACAAGAAAAATTATTGCTGATGTCAATGTTCTAATATTATATCAACAATGCTACTATGATATTTAAAGTGAAGTAAAATGATTAATTAAACATATTGTATTATGTGATCATTTTGTAATTGTTCTATAAACAGTATTGTTTCCTTTCATTTTGCTAGTGTCCTATGAAAAACTTAGCCTCAATCCTAAATTCTAATGTGATTGAAATGAATGCAATAAATAATACAATTTGCAGTAGTACTCAGGGGTAAGTTGCCTTGACTACAGAGTATTTAAGACATTCTCATTTTATCCAGGGCTTTGTACCAGGATGCAAGCCAGCATAATAGGATGAAATGGAAAAGCAGCTTAATGCTGCAAGGTGATAGGCCATCTTTAATCATGTTACAGTATTTATGCTCATAACAACTACAGACAAAATCAGAATGTGGGGGGGAAACATTATACACCAGTATGGTTACATGATCAAACTTTTCAAAATAATCTTTAAGCATGTTTAATAACCCTAAATCTCATGAAATTGGAATTCTCTGAATTATGGGCTTTTTCTTTTCACAGTGGCCATGAGTTTTTAGGCAAAAGGCATTTAACCTTTTAAGAAAATGGTTAGTTTATTTTGTGGTAATTAATATTTGAGATAATTTTAATTCCCTGAATTGGTTTTGTTATAAAACAACAAAAATTATTTATTTACCAAATTACCAATTACCAAATTAAATTGTATATTTTTTTTACAGCTCTTAACTTCATTTTTTTTAATTATTATTTTGTAATTTAACAAATAAACACTTTCATTTAATTAAATGTAATTTAATTTCATCTTACTTTACCAATCTAACTGATTTCCTATAAATAAGCATTATTATTTAAAACCATAGTGGTAAACAACAAAAAACATATATATATATATATATATATATATATATATATATATATATATATATATATATATATATATATACTAGTTACAATAATAAATCTTGCAGAAATGTAGACATAGTATTTTTAAAGCTTCATTACTGTAATGTTTATTTTTTGATTCCCAAAAGAATGTTTGAGATATTACTTACTTACTTAGATTTTTGTATATTTAAATGATCCATAAAATAATAAATAAATATCCATTAATAATAACTGCTATAAATGTAAAGGTTGGGGTGGACTTTGTTAATTGTTTAATCACCTTAAAATGAATGGTCACTCTATGAAATGACCTCCATATATTATTTTAGGTTTTGTTTTCTTGTAAACCTTCACAGCACAGTTGGCTTCATTCACAGATTAGAAAACACCTTGTTTCATCTGTAAATCCTGGCAAGTTACACTAGCTGAACTGTGGGTGACAAAAATGGTGAAAAAAAAACTACCCTAAAAAATTTTAAAGAAAAAAAAAAGATGAAACATTGATCAAATTCTCACCCTCTTTCCATCTGGTGTGTGTAATTTGTGCACTGGGAAACACATGACTTCAGATATATGATCAAGAAGTGCCTCGAAAGAATGTGTGTTCCTCTTCTGCAGGAGAAGAGTATGCTTAACTTCTGGATCTCCATTGCGGAAAACTACCAGCCGCTTTGGGGTGTGCAGAAGTGAAGTGTGCTTATTCCGTCTTGTATTCTGTCGGCCAGGACTTTGTCTATCTCTTAGGTGCCTGCTGCTGACAAGCCTGGCATGGTACCATGGAGGTGGTTTGCGGCGTGCTTGCTCCAAGTCGATGGGCTTGACAGTGCGTTTATCTGAGCAGATGTATGAATGGCCGTGATGAAGCTGGTCAAGAGAATGGACCGTGGTAAGGCCTCTTGGTGTTGTAATAGTGCGGACTCCAAATGGCAGTGGAACACTCTTGGACAGGCTGTCTAACAATGTCTCAAAGGTCTTGAATTTGCGGCTGTTGATGACCACAGGCAAACCACTAAACTGGGCATCTCCGCTTTTATAAAAGCACACACGCCTTGAGGCAAAGGTTTCACTCATATATGGCTGCCGTGATGGTACCAAAGTATTGCCAGTGCCAGATGACTGTTCCTGTAGTGCAGCTTTCTGCACTGATGTAGTATCATTCATAATCTTTCTGTAAACATAGCCTATAAAAATAGAGAGAGAGAATGAGAGAGAGAGAGAGAGAGAGAGAGAGAGAGGGAGAGAGAGAGAGAGAGAGAGAGAAAATGAGTGCACATAATAAATATGACATGCTATATTCCTGTTGATACTAAAGTGATAAAACCTGATCTCACATGGATTATGTCAGTCAAACTTATTCAAGTCCAAACTTGCTACGATGAAGTGTGCTTCACAACTAAAGATCTTTTACAGAGCATAGATTTTTCACATAAGACAAATATCCCCTTGAAGACCATTGAATGACTCCCAAAGTCATGGATCAATATTAGAGAAGTACTTAGTGTTCGGAGCTGTATATAATGATGCACCAGCACTAAACAACATTAGGAACAAGTTCCATTGTGACTTGTCAGTGAACGAGTGTTAAGATTTTTTTATTATAATGATATAATAATATTGTTTTATCTTAATATTATAATACAGTAATAATTAAAATTATAATAAAATATTTATTATACAGAAGTTAATTTCAACCGAGCAGTCTGATTGGATGAGAAGCATTCCACAAGTGGTGATAATAGATGGTAACAGCATTGAGATGTTTAATTATATATTTCACTTTGTATCCTAGGTGTTAGAATAACTGCTAATTATGCTGTCAGTCACAGCACGAGTGAGAGTAGGTCTGTACGGTCAGCAGTACTCTCTAACAGGTGGTCACCAGCTCTACCAGTCACAGTTACTCAGTTCCATTAGTCCGCAGAAGGATGTGAGTTGGCGGAGCACAGTAACAAATCATAATCTGTTGATAATAAATGTGTTTGAGGAAATGCCGTATAAAAGCCATATCAAACTTGAGGTCGTGCCGTATTGTTGGATATAGCAACTGTTATATGATATATAGATATGACTCAGGCTGCGTGATTTACATTAGTCAGGTCTGACTGACAACAATCAAAGGAATTCAACCAAATTATTCTGTATAAATTATTATTTTGTTTAAACAGATTATAATTTGTTTAATTAGATTGCACTGGGCTATCCAGGAGTAGTATTGACAAAAAAAAATTCTGGAGCAGAAATAAATCAGAGTGAGCAAGAAAAATAAATAAATAAATAAAAAATCTGGTCCCATCCTGTAACAAATGAAAACATTTCCGCACCATAAATGGAAAATTGCATTACTTAAAACAAGACTTATCATACAATCTCTAATTTGTTATGACTGGAATCAGAATGCGTCAGAGTACTGAATATCCCTTCATCTCATTAACTGTAATCAACACACAGGAGGCAAACACAAGAACATGGCCAGCAGCTTAATTAAATCTGATTTACTATCTGAACAATTTATTGCTAGTTTCCCATGATATCTTATAGGTAAAAACACCAATCAAATCTTCCATTCAACATTTGTAGTAAAACCTTTAATATGAACCTTACAACATATATCTGTAGTGATATCATTCTATCTAACAGGGCCACAAAAAACTATTCATAATGTACAAATTCATCTGACTGAAGTCATTGTATGAGTACTAAGAAATACGACCTACCAATGACTAATCAGAACAAGAAAACAAGATTAAAAAGGACCACAAAGCTTCTAAAGCAGCAATAAAATTATTTGAAACAAAGGAAACCAAATTTCTTGATGCAAAGTGCTGTTATGTGATTTGTGTTTTTTTTTTTACTTAAAAGAATAATGTATTAAAATAGTAGATTACTTCTTTTTTGTTTTGTTTTGTTACTTAAGTGCTAACAACTGTGATAGGTATTTAATTAACCACAAAGAAATAATAGCAAAATGAATGAATAAATAAACGAATAAATAAATAAATAAGTGTTTAAAAAAAGCACATTACCCGTTATAGATAAATGTCTATTTTATCATAAATGTTCATTTTAGAGGTAATAATAATATTAATATTTAACTAATATTTTAAACAGAGAATAAATTTTTTTATAAGGTTTCAACATATTTCAGTCATTTACCATTACCTATTTTTTGTTAATTAATTGATTAATTATATAATTTTTATCACCTATTTTTAAAGTTGCTGTCAAAAAAAAAAAAAAAACAGTATCGCATTAGATACACACAGAAACCATACACTCTGTAAACAAACTTGTTTAGAAAAGCCAACAGACTTACATGATTAAATTTTCTTATAAAATTAAAAATCACATTGAAACAGAATCACTTACCAAATTTGCCATATTGAACCAAAAGGTGTTAAACTGCTCTCTCATGCTGAAGAGCAGTTGGTCGGTGAAGACTGAGGGTTATTTTGAGCAATGGCTTCACTCCTAATTTGCTTAATCTTTGCTCACCTCTAATCCCAGTTACATGGTAGCAAAAACATGTCACAGAATGGAGCATGTATATGTGTTTGTAGGTGTTTATATGTGACCAGTTGTCATTTCTGGTTTCCGAATAATTTAAAGAAGCTAAAAGAATAATATTATCTAATGGAAATATCTATGCAAATTACCATTGTACCTTAAATAATAGTTAAATTCAATTCAGTTCAATTTTATTTGTATAGCGCATTTAACAATTGTCATTGTCGCTAAGCAGCTTTACACAATCAAAAGAAATAGTGCATGTGGGCCATACATTTATGTATAAATAATCACAATACCGTTACTAGTTCTGTGTTTAATCTCATTTATGCTTTAAAGGTATAACACTGGCACTGTGTGTGTGTGTGTGTGTGTGTGTGTGTGTGTGTGTGTGTGTGTGTGTGTGTGTGTGTGTGTGTGTGTGTGTGTGTGTGTGTACGTTAAATTTATGGACAGCAAGCTAAAGGTGAAGCTATTGTTCTGTTATAATCTACTCTGGTAGCTATTTCCTTATAACATAAAATGGGTGTATCAGACATTTTATATAGCATTTCATACAATAATATTTATAATATAAAGTAGAAGCAGTGATATTCAGTTAAGGTCTAACCGTGGCCTATTAGTATTATCAAATATGTTAATAGTATCACATTTACATTTCTTTAACCTCAGTGTATCTTATTGTTCTGTGTGTGTTAACAGCGGTTAAATGAGGAAAGACCCGTGTAACCTGGGTAGATTGTCAAAGTGGCATAGTGGGAGGTTGTAGAGCAGAACAGGGAATTCCAGTGGAAGATCGGTCAGGACCTGGAGCAGCAGGGAGCAGGAGCAGCACAATTCTCTGCTTCCTCTCAAATGCACTCTGGGAAGAAAAAAAAAATCGGTGTCAAACCAAGGTTCAGCAGTTTCCACTAGTGCTTTTGTAGGGGGTCGTCCACTTAAAGGGTCATCAGGAGTGCAGGTGAAAAAGACAGACACAATGAGTTTGGCATTGGCAGGTAGGGTGGGATAATGGCATTTGCCACACACACACACACACACACACACACACACACACACACACACACACACACACACACACACACACACACACACACACACACACACTAAAGGTTTCACATATCAAACATATCCCTTATTTCATCCTAAATGTTTCACAAATAGTTTCCCACTGAAAGAGAGCTTAGGGATCTGGAGCCGGCGCCGAGGCTGCAGCGAAGTGTTAAATATAGATACACACACACATTCCACCCACACATCTAAATACTGCAGCGCTTAGATCTAAAAGGGAAGAGACCTCACTTTGCTCTTGGGTGTGTGTGTGTGTATGTGTGTGTGTGTGTGTGTGTGTGTGTGTGTGTGTGTGTGTGTGTGTGTGTGTGTGTGTGTGTGTGTGTGTGTGTGTGTGTGTGTGTGTGTGAGAATAGTGTAGTACAGCAGGATTTCATGCTGATCAAGCAATGAATAGGCACAATTCTGATATTTCTGTCACGAGACACTATTCTGCAACAGACTCTCTTATCAGTAGCAGGAAAAGGTTGTCTTTTTGGTGGATGTTTAACATTCCTACTTTTAGTTTTGTTTTGGGAATAGGACACACTCAACAGGAGACCACACCGGCATTCCACACTTCGTATGTTCCTTCACATTTAAAATTCTTCCAAGTGTATACATACACTGTGGAACAAGTGGTGGTGGAGAATGATAAATTATCTTCTCTTGAACTTCATACTGTATGTTCAATAATCTGTATGCATGTCTGCATGTGTGTCTCTATGGGTTGGACAGAATATTTAGTTAATGCGTGTACTTTTATTTTTGTGTAATTTTTTTTTTTTTATAGACCTTGAATTCTCACTTAACTTGTGATGTCAGAACGGGACCTTGCTTCTTAAATTCCTTTATGAATTTTGTTAATTTTGTTAATATGTTTTGGAAGAATGCATTGCAAAAAATTTTTTTATTATCTCATAATTTGTTAATTTAATTAGTCATCCATAATTTTTTTTTTTCCGATGATAGCTTCTTTAATAATGGACAGATTATATAATGTATACAATGTCAAATATTCTGTAGCAGATTTGCTGCCTCACTTTCTCTTGTAAACACATTCTTGTTGGCTCTCGTATAAAACTGTACACTTGATTTTTGAAATCTTAAAAATATTTTTTAAAAATATAAGGTTAAATACATGCATGTTTCTTTTTCTAATTAGATTTATTTGTCTTGTGTGCTGAGAAATCCAGCTTTGCCTGATCAGTAACAAGCTGCCCAGGCTCGTCTGGGTTCAGCTACTGGCTCAGCTACTTCCCAGATTCATTGCTTGGCTTAATTGATCAATAAACATTTGGAATATTCAAACTGCATTAGAGTATTATTTTAAAAAATAATAATAATAATAATAATAATAATAATAATAATAATAATAATAATAATAATAATAATAATAAAAAAAATCTACATGCCAGAGTTTGAAGAGAAATTTTTTTCTGAGTCATTTTGTTTCTGTAAGAATAAGTAAGTAATTTTTATCTAAAATGCTTAATGATATTTTATGATATTGAATGCTTAATTTTATAAACTACTATATATACACAGCTAGTAATTAGAGGTGATGTATGTCAGGTGTTTTCAGTCATCCATCATCGCGTCACTACTGACTTATGCAGCGCGCGCGCCCTCTGCCGGTAAAAACACAACGCTCACGTGCTGCTTCACGGAAACGGACTAGTTCCAATGCAGTTCTCAGCTCTTCATGAGGCTTTCAAGATTTAGAAAATAAGTAATAAAAAAAAAGGTTCCAATGAAAATAACCGTGTAATCACTTTAACTGCTGAGTGCTTAAACAGTGGCCATTTTTTTTTTCATGAGCGCTTTCTAAACGCCTACGTAGTTATGTGACTGTGGATTGTTACAATATTTGAAGAAGAAACATGGGTGATAGAAGTAGAAAAGAAAGAAAAAAAAAGAAAAAAAGTTAATTATTCATAAACTGGAATAAATTAATCTTTACTGATACTTCTGGGTTTGTGCGAGTACCCAGGTCATGCACATTTCTAAACAAAAAAAAAAAAAAAAAAAAATTACATACCTTTACAGTCCCAACAACAACAACATCTTGATTGATGTATAAGCAAAGATTTTAAGTAGTTAAAGATTTTAAGAACTTTACCTCACTTTATCCTCAGATTCTGATTATTTTTTCCTCAGGATCCATATGCTTTCCCCAGAATTCTTCCAATCTTTCAATTTTGACTATAGTCATAGAATTCTGAGATTAATCTTAGAATTTTGATCTTAGAATTCAGATTTCTTTTTTTTTTACTTTTTACTCAAAATTCTGATCTTTTTTACTCAGAATTCTGAAGGGGGAAAAACATCAACATTTTAAAATGAAAGTCAGAATTCAAAAATTAAGTCAAAATTCTGGTGAAAAAAGTAAGAATTCTCAGATTAATCTTAGAATTCTATGATTATAGTCAGAATTCTGAGAAAAGCTTATGGATTCTGAGAAAAAAAAATCTGAATTCTGAGGTTAAAGTCAGGTTACTGAGAAACAAAATCAGAACTCAAATAATGTGTATAGTGGCCCTACTCCTCTTCTATAGAATACAACTTTAAGATTTTTGTTAATTGATGGTATACCTTTTATTATTATATGTAATATAATTTCATTATTAGTTGTTATTAAATACTTATAGCTTGCACATTGAAGCTTGTGTTTAACTGGTCACCAACTTACATTTAGGCATTAGGCATCTCTCTCTCTCTCTCTCTCTCTCTCTCTCTCTCTCTCTCTTTTTGTTAACATGAGTAACAAAGAATAAACAGCCCAAATGTTATTGTGCACATTTAAATAATACGGTTAATATTTATTCTTTCAAACATATATTTTATTTAATGCTGCAGTGGATTTTGGGATCTCATTAGCACACTGGATACGGTCCACTTTTCTTTCTGCTTTTCAAACTGTCTACAAACTGTCTAGACTACTGTATGTAGTAAATGAAGAGGAAGTTTAGACATACCATACTGTATATAAAGACACTAAGTAAGTTCTGTACAAATGCAGCCAGTGAATGCTGGAAGGCCCCTGAAAGCATAAACTGGTGTTAAAATGCAGTTTGTATATACTACACACAAAATACACATCTAATTTGGCGTATCTAGCAATGGATAGTTATCAAACTAGAGAAACTAAGTAGCTGTGATGATTTCTCTGCTTTTCTGCTTTAAAATAAATCAAACAACACTTCACTTACAGAAAGTCAGAAAAAACTGCATGCATTATCTGCAGTTTTACTGGTTTTGTCTGTTCCTGTTCTGCTCAGGTGTAAATGTGGAACTTCAGTGATAAACAGGAACATTGCTACAACCAGACTGTAGGACATGCGTGGGAAAGACACACACACACACGCACACACACACGCACACACACACACACACACACACACACACACACACACACACACACACACACACACACACACACACACACACACACACACACACACACACACACACACACACACACACACACACACACACAGACGTCTGATCCTGACAAAGGTGTCTGACCTGTGTTATGTTTTGACCCTTTCTTCTTTATTTAGTTTTATTTTTATGTATTTTTATTTAGAAGGAAATCCTTCTCGTGGAAGTTCTGTCGGTTTTAGGGAACTTTGTTTCCTGCGCAGCTGAGGATGTTCCCAGCTCATCTTTCACGTGTTAAGTAGCCGAGACAATATCTGAGTCGAGGAAGTGCAGACGGTGGCTCTTGAAAAACTTCCACAAATGCTCCAGTATTAAACACAATGAAGCACATTCATCTTTTTGTTAAAAAATTAATCACTGACAGTTTCCAAAAAAAAAAAATTCTAGAATGACTTTATTAAAAATGTTTCATATGAAGTGCAGATTTAGATAATAAGAGTATGTTTGTACATATAATGGTGATGCTATATTAAAACAGTAGCTTAAAACAAGGAGAACAAGGAAGACATGTGGAACAAGGAAGCAAATAATGTAAATAGCTGGAAATTATTGATTGACACTTTACAGCAGGAAACATTCAACACATAAAGTCTTCACGGCTGCATAGGAAATCCCTGAAATTGTTCTATTACTACCCCTGAAAGATTTGCTTCGGACAAAGTGAAATAAAACAGGGTTATTATAATTAAACTGTGATCATTCTAAATTAAGAAATCAATATATTTGCATATTAAATAATAGAAGTTAAAAGAAGTCTTACAAATAGACATTAGAGCCAGCATGGTAGCCCTTTCTTCCTTTGGCCTCTTGCTTTTGATGCTCGTGTAACAAGACAACAGCACTACATTTATCCGTTTCAACAGATTGTGTGTGAAAGACAGGCTGATGAAGACTTTAGAAATGCTCATTTCACACATGTTGAATTACATCACTCACTATACAGAACAATGGAATTTTTTAAAGCAAGTTTATTTTTAAGGTTTCTAACAAAGTAACCCTTCCGAACTAATACTGGAACATTTTTAAACGCTGTGCATATAAAAGTGTCATTATGTATATATTCCTAAGAGTCAAATCAATGAAAATAGCTTATTGTGTCAGAGCTGGGAGCACTGATCAAGTGTGAGTTTATATTTAGAAGTGCACAAGTGAACCGGGTTTGATTTGGGAAAGCCATGCCTATGAAAGTGATAAGGCCAGGGAGGAGACTCATATTCCGAGGATTATAAAACCGAGTCACCCAGCCTCATGCACGCATGTGACACACACACATACATTGAAGTACACATGCACTCACACACACATACATTCCTTTTCAGACAAGAGACGCCTCGCCTCGTCTATTGCAGCTGCCTCCTCTAATGGACATTGTGCCCTTCTGTGCTTACAGAGCATGTGTGTATAAAAACCATACACACTCACAACTCCTTTTATTTCCAAATTATGGCACATGTGAAGAGTGCTTGACAGGACCAGCTGTCTGTGGTTGACAATACACCTACATGTGTGCACATTGTGTGGATACAGTATACTTTTTTCTTTCTGTTCAATAGTGTGTTGTCACAAAGATATGTACAAGGCTATGTTGACTTTCTGAGCCTACGATCAATTAGCATTAGTTACCTGTTAATTTGGGTATTAATTAGGTGCTACCCATGTAACCCCAGCCCCCACTCACTCTCTCGAACACGTACAAACACATCGATGCAGGTGTTTCTGGGTGGTGACAGGGCCTATTATTTTATCCCTAGGCTCACAAAATGAAACACACACACCCAGACACTTGTCCCATGGACCACACTGTCCGTGTGTGTGGGAATCTGGAGGTCTTTGTGCAAAAACCTGTTGCTCCTGCGCATTTCCGTCAGTAAGCTAAAAAAGGGATACGGGGTCAGTGTCAGTGACCTCCTCCGAAAAAGCCCCTTCCTTTTTCAAACAGAAAATGAACGTACTCATACCGCACACTCTGAACAACACGCTGATTGACGCAGACTAATTGTTTCTATTATAAGACAAAGCGCAATACATGGTCCTTGCATTGGCCTGACTTTTATTCTCAGGTTCTCGCAAGCCTTTGTTTGCATTAAGGAAGGTGTGGATTAGGAGTGTGTGTATGTAGAAGTGGGGTGTGGGGGCGTTTGAGCCAAGCTCCTTATTGATGTTAATGATGGACTTTGTTTGGTGAAGGTGAAGAGATTACGATCATATTTAATCATCAAAGCCAACAGGGCTGCAATAAACAGGAAAAAGTGTGTTAATCGCAGTTCCTGCAGCACGAACACACACATAAACACATAAAGGGGAAAAAAAAAACACGGACAAAAGTACACAATACAAATATTAGGAGGGGTAGAGAAGCTAGTAGGCATAATAATTTTTTTTTTAATGAAAGAGAAGAGCTGCAACCTTAATAAAAAGTAACAACTACAATGTTTATCACTGAGATGTTTATTTCCCGAAAAGTGCAAAAAAAAAGTATGAAATTACATTTTAATACATTAACATTTAATTTTAGAAAATGACTTATGTACAGTGTTTTTCAACATTACTTTCGTCTTAAAACACACACACACACACACACACACACACACACACACACACACACACACACACACACATGTTTAATTAAGCATGTTTCAGTGAATTTATAAAATTTATACATTCCTTAAAAATTATAAAATCATAACTCCCTTCATTTTATTGTAGACAAATATATACAAATACATGTGTATGTCTCTGCAAGATGTGGCTCTGACAGTGTTAAGTCATTAAGTCAATATCTGTAGGTCTGAAGTGTTTGCTATAAAACAGGAGTTTCAGGTGTTGTTATAGTTTGAGTAGTACACAGCAGTGCTAGCATCAGACAGTACAGTAGAGATGAGGTCAGACCCCTGCATGGGTGCATGAGTTAACCCGTATGACAGGTACTGCTCAAATTCCCCACAAGCCATTTCACTCAACATCTCAGGAGCATGCCGGCACGTCTCTGTATGTGTGTGTTGGTCAGTAGGAGTGTGCGAATGTGTGTGCCCTTCTTGTGGAGGTGATTGCTGCTCCACTGGGCGTTTCACCTGAGAAGCAGGGTTGTAAAAAACACCCAAGGTAGTTGGGCAGCCCAGGTACGCAGGAGGCGGGGCCTGGTTGGAACCAGGTGACAGACTCCTGTTAAAAAGCGCCTGAGATATTGAATGCGCATGGTGAGGATTGATATTGTGGCTGATACTGTGGCTTGCGTTACCGAGTTCCTGAGGGTGTGAGCTGCTCATCAGATTGGCGTGTACGTTGCTGTGGCTAGGCACTAAATGTAGGTTAGAGGTGGCGTGTGTGTGGACCTGTGAGTGTGTCGTGGCATGCGAGTGTGCGTCATTTCGTACTCTGCCTTGAGCCTGTGTATTAACGAGGGGGTGCTGGTGCTCTAGATGAGCGTACTCTTGTTGGTGATGGTAGCTGTAGGCCATGTGAGAGTTGTCCTCCTGAGAATGGCCAGTGAAAAATACACTCTCAGTCCCCATTGCATCCATCGGGGAGGAGTCAGGAGTGGGAAGGCTGTAGTGCTCAAACAAGCCCTGGGCATCGCAGTACTGAGACAGACCAGTCTGAGGCAAACCCCCAGGAGGGAGGGAGTAGCCCACTTCAATGTTCTCCATATTAAGAGCACCCTGAGGCTCACTTGCCCCAGGCATCAGGAATCCAGAGTCCAGGCGCTTGATTCTCTTGACCTGTTTGCGACGACGAGGCCGGTACTTGTAGTTTGGATGATCCTGCATGTGCTGCACGCGCAGTCGTTCCGCCTCCTCCACAAATGGTCGCTTATCCAACATGGACAAGGCTTTCCATGACTTACCTAACAAAATACAGAGATATACGAAATTTAGCTTAAATCAAATTAATTATAAGACATGACCTCAAAAACAATATGTATCAAGGTGTAACTGGATAAGCTTTCATTCTTGGTATAACTTAGCCAGCACAAAAGTGAGCAAATCATTCTAACAAAGTGACCTCACAATTCCACAACAGTAAAGCACAGCTTCATTTTGCCTTATTACCTTATTGCTGGTGTGACGATACTAATAAACTTGTACACATTCAAACTGCAAACATTAAAGCCAGGCAAAAAAATACTGTAAGAGTCTTTTAACAGATTTTGATTTTGAACAATGATCCAGCATTGCACTAGATGGTGTCAAAAGTAAATAATAACAAATAATAATTATAATAATAAACAGCATAAAATAATGTGGACACTACCACGAGTCATAAAGGTAGTATAATGAATACAGCTTTGAATAAATTCAGATAGGCTTATTTTGTATAACAATCTTTTTACTTCTACCATTTTGTTGACATTTGGTCAGGTATTAAGGTGTCCATTGCAGAGATCTCACATGAGCAGATTAAGTGCCTCAAGGGCATAATGGCTGTAGCAGGCTGTTATCAGTTACAATCAAACCAATGACCTTTTGATTCCCAGCAAAGTTTCATCTGCTTGCTGTACTATTTGAGGAAATATCCACTCTAATGCTGCCCAAATGGCTAAAGAAACCTATTTATGATGTTACTTAAATTAACACACAATCATACTGGGTACAATTCTTTTTCCTCCTCATGTCACTTGGATTATAAACAAACACATTTGCATTAAATATTTGAATAAATTGGAATAAACTTTTAAATGATAACCTCATAGGGCATTGAGTGCATGTTTAAAGTTGATACTAATATAAAGATTCAATAAATCTAATCAAATAGGGTGCTAGATGCACTGCATAGGTATTAAAAACATTTTTGTTTTGAAGAGAACAAAGAGTTCAATTTGGGAAGGATTTCTAAATGCACAAAAGAGAAAAACCCATTGATTCACGTCGTTGTAAAAAAAAAAGTAAAAGTCCTGATTATTAAATCAGTATACTGAAGCACCACAGTATAATATCTGCATATGATTAAGCTTAAAGTTAGAGCCAAACAGTGCTGTATTGGACCTATAATTTCCTTACATTTTATGATTGTATGATGAATAGTTGGCGATTCTAAATGTTCTGTTAAAAAAAAAGGTTTTTTGCTAAATAAAGTGTCAAAAACAACTGTGAATATTTAAGTTTGTTCTATTTAAAATAAAGACCTATTAATAAATTAAAACTTTACGAGATTAATCTGCTGAAAGGATTTTCCTAAATTAATTAAAGTTATATAACACTTTACTGGACAGTGCAGATGAGGATTGTGTTTGTAAAGTAGAGTTTTGTCTAGATTTAGGTCAATAAAAGCAAAATCGAGTAATCAGAAATGGAAGTGTAAACTGTTTTAAAAGAGCTGTGTGAGGTCACGCTGCTAAACCTGCACAGATTACGCAGTGATGTTGCGCGTTAAACTCTGCCGCCACTCACCGAGCATTTTGCTGAGCTCGGCGTTGTGCAGGTCGGGGTTCTGCTGTGCCAGTCTCTTGCGCTCGTCTTTGGCCCACACCATAAATGCGTTCATAGGCCGGCGGATGCGCGCTTCGCCTTTCCCGCGCGCGGTCACGCACACGTCGCTCTTGGCTTTGGCGTGCGCTCGCGGGCTGAGCGGCTCCGGCCACGCGCACTGCGCCGCTCCGGCCATCATGGCTGAGCTGGTCCCACGGGCCTGGCTCGGATCGTCGCTGGCGTAGCCCGCATCGGGACTGCTCATCTCGCGATAACCCGCACCCTCCGATAACCGCAGGGCCGCGAATATGACTTCTTTAAACTTGGATAAACTTGACGCAAAGTTGAACAACAACAACAACAACAACAAAAAGTGCAGACTTGCGCTTCAATATTAGTTTCGCCCCCTCCGCTAGAGTAAAAGAAGATGCGCGTGACCTGCTCCGGGACACCGAGTTAAGTCGGAATAACGCAGAGGGATGCCACGAGCTTTAAAAGCGCAGCTGCAACCAATAGCGCGCGCGGTGGGAGGGCTCGCGCAGCGGCGCCAAAGAAGATGGGACTTACGAGTTCATCAGGCAAGTACGACTCTGGGGACCAACTGGAGACACCGGTTGGAATAACCCTAAAGCTTTGTTTTAAATCATTGCATTAAAGTTTTTATTTATTTATATATTTATTTATTTTACATCTTTTTGTTTAAAACATTGCATTAAAACAATTTATTAATATTTGTGAGAGTTGTGTCATAAATTCGTTTTGGTGCTTCTTATCAAAGGGATTAGATGTTATGTAGTAATGAATTCTAAAATGTATGCACTACATTTCCGTCATCTCCGAGAGCACTGAAGAGAGCTGTTTATAAAACGTTCTCCCTTAACATTTCACTTTAATTGTTGGACTCATTTCGGGTGTGATATTTTGTTGGATATGATAATGCAGTGTGGAGTCATGTCTGTTCACGGAAAATGATGTAAGAATCCATAACCTGTGTCTTTCTCTCTCAAGTTCAAAAGTTGCTTTATTGGCATGACCCATTTGTATTAGTATCAGGAAGAAAAAAAAAAGATAGAAACAAATACACACGCATTCAACAATGCAATAGAAATACTAGTGATTAAAATCACGCATCTCACGCTCTCTCTCTCTCTTTCCCATTGTGTGTGTGTGTGTGTGTGTGTGTGTGAGTGTTTGTTTGTGTGTCTTACATTTGCAAACAGTGGTGAAAGGGAGACGAGAGAAAGCGGAGATATTGACTTAGAAAACAAAGTTTTAAAGATTAACCCGATTAAATTCACATTTTCAGCACATATTCTAATTGTAAATTAAATTGACTGAAATGCACGTGGTATGTCATCACGTATAATCTCTACAACGTTGTTTAAATAAATAAAAAAAAAGGGTTTAAAACCCTGGCCAGGTTCACCCGTGCTAAGGTCTGTTCCGGGAGGGGAAGTGGTGTCGGTGGGATTGCAGTGCAGGTGTGATTACCAGGTGCTTCTGCTCGATTATTTTTTTTTCTTTTACCACGGGTTTTAAAAAGGGATGTGCGATTTTAATTATTCCCACAATTTTATAGGTGAAATTCATGAGACGAAGGGAAAGAGTAAAACCAATTGTTAATATTATCGAGCATCCAAACCTTCTGCAGTAGCTTTTCAGCATCTCACTTGGACGCTGTTTATATCCAAGATCAACAATTCTTCCATAAACGCAGGCTTAATTAGTTTGATATGTAAAAAAGGATTAATGCATATTATGTCTATAATATTAAAATATTTTATGCTTGTAATGTACCTAATTCTGTTTCATTAGGTTAACCTAAACATACAAGATCATTTAGTATTTGTTACACTTACATATTCTACTTGAGTGTAACTTTGAATATGCTGATACAGCAATCATTCTTTTCAGTATGGACAGAAATACTGAATCTTCCCCTTGATCTAACAAAGAAAGTTACTTTCTAAAAGAAAGTAATTTCTTTCTGTTTAATGCAGAGGAATCACTTAAATGAATTTAATTTTCATTTCATTCCTCATTAATAATAATAATAATAATAATAATAATAATAATAATAATAAATCAATATTCATTTCAATATATTAAGTGGGGTGTTCATGTTAAAACCAGGATTTTTGATTGTACAGAATAACAGAACACAACTATAAGAGTAAAAACTTTATTTCTCAATATAATACCCTGCTACACTAATTCACTTATATCAGCATATATTTTACTAGTGCGTAAATTCCATCAAGATAGAAAGTTTTCTCAGTATGCCAGAGCCTTGTTCAGACTGTCTGAAATGCTGGCCTCCTAGGAACTCCTTTAATGGCCCAAACATGTGAAAATGGCTTAAAGTGAGGTCAAGACTGTTTGGGGATGTGGCAATAACTTCCAGCTGAGTTCTTGTAATGTGCAAGTGGTGTTGGTGAATGATTGTGAGTACAGTTCCCACAAGCAGTCCACATAGTTCTCTTCCACATAGTTGGTGAAACGTTAACCATCGATTTTCAAGGATCAGGCAAATGAACATCAATGGATGTTCACAGGAATGAGTGCCGATGGCTTTGATGGCACCATTCAAAGAGTCTCATCACTGTACTTTGCTTGAACTATCCTGAAATTTGTTTTACACCATCATGCACAAGAAGTTTTATCATAAGCCCTGGTTTGACTTGAGCACCTAATATGATGATTAATGACCGAACAATTTTACCCTACTACATTCTCTGCAATTATACTGTACAATTTAACAGAAAAGGGCAGTGACTTAATTAGAGCAGCACATTAGGCAATTAGTGTGTCTGTGTGTGTATTTACACAGACACACACGAGTTACTAAACAAAAAACAATATTTGTTGATAGAAAAAAAATTAATAATGTGATAAATTTACTCGGAGTCAGCGATAATGTAGATTTCATATTTTACAGAACCATTTTAGTATTTAAGCAGAGGGTGTATTATGAGAAGTTAGTACACCTTATGCGTCTGCTGTTCCGAGAACAACTGGGAACCTCATCTAAACCACATCCTATTTTTCCAACAACCTTATTTTGTGTGCATGTATGTGTGTGTGTGTGTGTGTGTGTGTGTGTGTGTGTGTGTGTGTGTGTGTGTGTGTGTGTGTGTGTGTGTGTGAGTGAGAGAGATAGAGAGAGAGAGAGAAGGAGAGAGAAGGAGAGAAGGAGAGAGAGAGAGAGAGAGAGAGAGAGAGAGAGAGAGATCAACTTGTCTGCATATTCTACCCCTAATTATAATTATATAAATTTGATGGTTATTTAATGCAAAGTCTGAAACAAACTCCAGCCTCAATCTTTAGACTCACACAGCACACAGCAACACAGCAACACCTCATCAACTCTCCCACCATCACACACACTCACCCACACCCACACCCACGCAGTATATTTGGACCATCACACATCTCTATTGTCCCCCTGAGTAAGCACACAGAGGGAGTGCTGGTTCGGTATTACTGTCATCATCTATTTTACTACCAGAGACGGAATATGTTGTATGTGTGTGTGTGGTGCTAACACATATACAGCTTCCGCTTGACTCATGTAAAAAGGAGCACTCAGGAGCCAATGCTATTGTGTAATTCCCCAGAAAGGCTCGCCTGGCGACAGTCTGTGTGTGTGTGTGTGTGTGTGTGTGGAGTGTGTGTGAGTGTAAGCGAGCGGGTGGGTGTGTGTGTGTATGTCTGAAGGCGGACAGTGTGTGCTCCTGCGCCAAGGACAGGAAGCAGTTTGTGGGGGACAGGAAATGCACGCTGAAGCAGTGGCTCAGATAAGAATAAGCGACTGCTCCCTCATACACACACACACACCTCACTCCACCCCAGACTCCCCTAGGCCACGCTGGTGCCATACAGACCTGCTAACCCACCCTGCAACTTTTAGAAAGTCTAAAAGTGTTTAAATGACCTAACAGACCTGATAGGGACAGCCAGTGAAAGTGTCAGTGATTAAATACCATAACAGATTGGGTTTATTTGTTAAGATAGAATCTCAGATAAGTCATGAAACACATAGAGCTCTACCCTTGTGTTATATAGTGGTCAAGCCGTCTAAACATTACTGTTTGCTGTTTGCCACAGCTATTCTTGTGGCATTTAAAACGATAAAGAATTCTTAGAACAAGCTGCAGTTTCTGAGCCTGACCATGAGTTCAGTGGCCTGCATCATGTTAGTATGAAAGGCTGCAGAAGTTGCATTCTATCTTTAAAGTTAAAGGTTAATTTGAGTTTTTCACATTATGTGGGTCCTCAGATCTATCATGACGCCATGGTCAGGGTTGTGGTGAATCCACATCTGAGAATACTGAACATGAGGTGAGAGCAAACCTCTCATTTTCACAATGTTTCATAACTACACAGAATTTATTACAGTTGGTAATGTACTTCAAATTTTTTTTTTTTTTTTTTTTTTTTTAAACATGTACCAGTTAGGAAGCTGGGGTCAGTGCACTGGATCTGGCAAGATACAGAGCCCCTGGCGCAGGTTGGGTTAAGGACCTTGCTCAACAATGGCAGTTTGGAAGTGCTAGGGCTTGAACCCCCAACCTCCCGATCAGTAACCCATAGCCTTAACCACTTAAGCCATTTCCTTGCTATGACCCAGCTTTGGCCCCAGGTTGCTGCTGCAACACACAGTAACTGCTATATGATCACAGCAACAGAACTGGCAGTTTAGCTAGCAGCAGCCAGCAACGATATTACCTCAGGACTAAACTGGGGTGACTGAAATGCCCATTCTAGTTAAACCAGGACTTTTGCGGAACAAAAGAACACAGTTATGAGAGTAAAAACTACCTTTATTTCTCTATATAATTCCCTGTTACTTGATTGAACTACCTGTTTTTCTCAACAAGTTTTGATTACATACATTTTTCAATCCTGCATGCAATTCTGTGCTTACGTATAAAATATGCATACAAACTACAAAGGGTGTTCAAGTCAAACTGGGACTTGTGATGAAATTTCTTGTGAATTAATGTGTAAACCTGTTTTAAACCTGACTTTTACAGAAGACTTCAAGCACAGTACAGTGATGAGACTCCTGGCTAGGGTAAACATTTTAAATGGTGCAAACATTTTAAATAAGGCCCTCATGTAAGGAGCCCACTGCAATCATTCCTGTGAACATTCAGCAAGTGGAATGCCTGATCTTTGAAAATCGGCAGATAACTTGTCGCCAACTTGCAGAGGAGATACACAATGTACACACAATCATTCACGAACACCACTTGCACATCACAGGAACTTGTATGGGAGTTATTGCTACATCTTTCATTCAGGCCTGACCTCACTCAAATATGTTTCCACATTAAAATATTAAAAGGATTTCCTGGGGGACCAGCGTTTAAAGGGTAACTCAGGCAGTCTGATCATGGTATCCAAGCACTAGTAAAATGCTGAGGTACGTGCTTTAGTGTAGCAGCGGATTATATAGAGAAATAAGTAGTTTTTGCTCTCATAACTGTGTCCTGTTATTCTGCACAATCAAAAGTCCTGGTTTGACTTGAATACCCCTTATCAAGCTAAAATACTGTTGTTATTATTATTAATACTTTTAGTGTTTATTATTGCCCGAAGGAAAATTCCACTGCAAATATTTTGAATGATCATTTTCTAATTAGAACTAGAATTCCAGAAAGTGATTAAAATAACCAACACACATTTATATACTGCACATCTCCACTGAAACTAGCTGCAGTATAACAATAAATGTTTAGAGCTTTACTGTTTGCTTGAAGACAGTCAGTGATTTAACTGTTTGATAAGCAATCGCTGCCGAGACACAGTACCTTGTCTCCCTTGTACCTTGAGGTTGAGTCATGCTTGAGGACCGATGGTGAACATGGTGCAGTGCAAGTTATGTGTCTTAGCATAGTTAGGCACTAGTATGATTTTGGCTTTGTAGACAAGCGTCAGTTTTTAAATTTGATGCAGACAGCTACAGGAAGCCAGTAGGGGGAATGCAGCAGTTCAGTGATATGGGAGAATGTGGGGAAGTTGAAAACAATTCTTGCAGCTGCATTCTAGATTAGGTGCAAGGGTTGAATGGTGGGCTGAGACAAACGTGCCAGGAGTGGGTTGCAGTAGTCCAAACATTAGATGACGAGCATTGACTGACCTCTGTGCTTAGACATGGTTGGGAAGCAGAAACCTGCACAACCAAGTTGGGGTAATAAAAGTCATAAGATGAGACAGATTTGAGAAAAAGGTCCTTATGTACATTATTGATTTATCTTCAGGTTTTGAATTGTTTATTATATCATTTGATTAAATCTACTTTTTTTAACAATTTACAGAACACTCCATATTAACAGACCAAAACAAGTATTAACAATTAAAAACCGAAATTATTAATTTAGGTAAGTATTCATACCCTTTATTTGGTACTTTGTAGAAGCACATTAGATAATTACAGCTTTGAGTCATCATGGTTAAGTCTTTACAGGTTTTGCATATCAGATTTGGGCAGTTTCTTCCTGCGCATTCTTCCTGGCAGCTCTTCTCAAGTTCAATCAGAATTTATGGGGCGTGCCTCTGAAGTGTCATATTATGTATGGTTCATGTCTGGACATCGACTGGGCCTGCTAAGGACAACAGCATGATTTTGCCATTATTATCTTTCACAAAAGAGACGGTATTAGCCAGTTGCTTGGGTTTCACCAGATGTACCACCTAGAAACACCAGATTTGGAGTTTAATGTTTGTGTCATCAAACAAAAATCCCCTTTACCCATGTTGTCAGAATGCCCGAACTTTATCATAAAGACTTGATACTGTAAATGGAGTATTAATGATGTTTTGTTATTGTCAGGCTCTTACATCTTGACCAAAGGAGTTCTGAAGCTCTGTTAACATATCCATTGGGTTCTTGTTCCATGGACATAATTTAGGGGAGGATACGAGTTGTAACCCCCAATAATCAAAACCTGTCTGTGCATCCCTCCCTCCCAAATATAATATCATAATTATGAATTAATATTATTTTAAAAAAGTTATCAACATTTCAAACAAGTGTTTCACTTTCCCCATTTAATGTAATTGGCAAGCAAAGAATAACCTTCCACCACCTCTGTGTAAGAGTTGATGGCATCCAATCCATCCTCCATATATTTTCAAGCATGGAGCACCAACTGCAGGAGCAAGAAATAGCAAGCACATATGCAACCACAAGAGGAAGAGTAAAAGAGCAAGCAACAACCTTTAGTTGTTAGTTAGTCAGCAGCAAAAAAGAGAAAAATCTCTTCTTAACAGTAGGTATGCTATGTTCCTACCACTTACCACAGAATAATAGGGATTAAGTGGACGTAAACTGTGGTATAACTATCAAATGGCTTAGATAAATATCCATTTTACCAATATTGGAACAACAAATGAATACATAAAAAATTTAGTGCTTTTATATGAAGTGAATTATTTTATGCTATAACCCCACTGCATGATTTGGTATATGTAGAGCATGTTGTTGTGGCATGTCTGTTCATCTCTTATGTCTCCTCTCTCTCCCCATTCCCCCCAGTGTTTAACCCAATTTTATACCCTTGTCTGAGTCACATCTCCAACCAAGGCCCTTCTAGACTCAAGCCCAGATGTCCTTGCCGTTCCACTTTTTTTCACTTTCAGAAAGATGGGAGTCGGTAACAAAGCTAAAAATAAATAAATAAATAAATAAATATACCCTTGCACCCTTGCAGATCTGTATCTCAGCACAGGTATGCGGAGGAGTCCTTTGATTTCATGGTTTGGATTTTGGTATGACATGCGCCGTGAATCGTGAGACCTCACAAAATGCCGCAAATAGACTCAGTGAAATTCAAGCAACATTACCAAGATAATGAAAGCAAACTTGATCCCTGTTTTGCCAAGGGTCTGAATACTTATGAAAGTGAGACTAATTAAAGAAAACTATATGAGATTTAAAACTCAAAAGAAATAATAATAATTTGAATACTTGACTAACAACATGTTACCAATAGGGATAAATATGTGTAGATACAGTAAATGATGAAAAAGGTTAATTTAAGTAATTCTAAACAACATTTATAATACAATAAAGTTTGCAGGAAAAAGAGACAGGGTCTGAATACTTTTCTAAACTACTGTATTTCTAGGCTCTGATTGATCACTTGAGCGGTAAAGTATAAAGGAAACAGGTTCGCAGTTCTTTCCTCAGACTTTTACTGTCTGCTGTAAAATGCTACAAATCCAGCAGATAAAGTTTATCTTTAAATGTTTGTAGAATGGTGTAATATTAAATCGTTCCTAGTTCTAAGTGAAATGACTTAAATGGAATGAGCTGACTTAGTTACTTGCTGCCAATAGTAGAATTTACATTATTAATTACATTAATCATTTACAATAGTAATTATACATTTCACTGTTGGATTGAACTAAGCTGGATGGTTTTAGAAATATTTCCCAAAGATTCGTTAAAGATTAGGATCTCTGTCCACTTTCACCCTTTCACCTTCCTGGCCTAGACAAAAACACACACATACACGCACACACACACACATACACACACACACGCGCACGCACACACAGACACACACACTAGTTGACTGGTTGACACTGATTATTGCAACTGTTTATCATTTTTATGAGCATTTGTGCAAAGGCAGAAGGGGAATAGGCAACATCCCGTGACAAGGTTGTGAATGTGTTTGAGAGAGAGAGAGATGCACATACAGTAGGGAAGAATTAAATGAGTGTGATACAGTCAGTGTATCATGTTTAGACTTGCCCATTGTTTTTCTGCATGAAGATAGGATAGCCTATGAACATTAACCTGAGTTTGATCTCTTATAGAAAAACACTATAGGCCAAAGAACAAGTACACACACACACACACACACACACACACACACACACACACACACACACACACACACAGACAGGAGCACTAGAGACTTTATATTGATTCAGACTGTATTGAGTTCCTTTTATTCAGAGTTATACAAGTTTAAATAGAAGTTAATCATCATCTGTGTGTGTGTGCACGAGTGCAGGTGTGAATCGATCTCTCACACACCTCCTCCAGTGTCAGGTGTGCTGTTTCACCCGTTGTGTGGTAAAAGGTTGAGAAGGGCGGAGATGAAAGTTGCATGAACGCGCGCACACACACATACACGGGCACGGGCGCAAACGTCATCATGTGCCAACAAGAAGTGAAAGTAGTTTTAAATTCTTGCTGGTATTATGTAGCTGGAAGGGACGGCGAATAAACCATGGAGGTTTTGAAAACCAGTTTCTCTTTTTGACTAACTATTTTGGGTTTGAATCGCAAATAGTGTAAAACGGAAAGCTAGTGTGCTATGGAGCGTGTACATAGTTGTTCAACACTATTAACTTATTAATAAGCAATGCCCTGGATTAGGGGTTTCAAGAAGGATTTAAGATTCAGAACAGAACAGGACAATATGGACCGTTCAAAGGAAATTCAAAGCAATTCCTAAGGAGACAAAGTGCTGTTTGAAATGACGCATTGTGATCAAATGCATTTTCTTGCTGGAAGTGCTTCCGAGACTGGTTTTGAATGTTGCCCTTTGGC
>QNUK01000306.1:600000-820693 GCA_013621035.1 Clarias magur | reverse complement strand
CCAGGTCTGGTCCCCATGAGGCGTGAGGCGGAGAAGGAGAGTGTGCCGAGCCAGCTACCCCCTCGTAGAGACAGGGGAAGGACTCATCGCGCTTCGCAATCCACCTCAAAGAGAAAAAAAAAAAAAGCACCAGACCTGAGGAGCATTTTCTCCACCAAAAAGGAAGTCCTCAGGTTGACGTGCCCAGGACCACGGGGGTGTCTCCCCCTGGGGAGGGATGTGTAAAAATTCCAATAAGGGATAAAGACCCTATGGGGGCCATTGTCTAATCTCCGCCACCACTGGTGTTTCGGGAAGCAGCGGTCTCCAGCGAAATGTTAGGTGCTCGGTTCCTTCCTGCCTTGTTTCAGGATGCCGGACACCTAATACCCCCCAATCATTCTCCGCTTTTTGAAAGGATTGGTCTTCACTTCCATGAAACCGGAGCGCACGCATCTGCTGACTTGGCAGTTACAGAATGAGTTTGCTGGCAAAAAGGGGCCATAGAGCATGTTCCCCTGCCAGACGAGAGATGGGGGGTTGCGTCCAATTTTACATCTTCTTGGGCTGAACATCAAAATGTTGACAGCCAAAATGATTGTTTCTCAAATTCAACCAGAGGTTTGGTTTGTGACGGTCAACCTGAATGAGAATATAGAAATATTGCCACAACACAGGAGGTTCCTGGGGTTTGCTTTCAGGGGCGAAGCTTACCAGTATCGGGTCCTTCTATCTGGCCTAGCCCTGTCACCCCGCACATATAAAATGCACGGATGAAATATAAATATAAAATGCATAGAGCTCTGGCTGTATGATTCCAGAGCATCCATTTCTGAATTGTATAGACGACTGGCTGATCCTAGCTCAGTCTTAATAGCTAGCGCTTCAACATCGGGATGTCATCCTAGTTCATCTCCATTCTTTAGGATTGAGACTCAACTCCACGACAGGCGTTCTCTTTCCTGTTCAGAGGACTACATATTTGGGTGTCACATGGGATTCGATCACAAGGTGGGCACAGCTGTTTACCACTTGTGTCGAACCCATCCTCCAACACCCTGAAGAAAATCAAGCTAGGCCAGAAAGTGACTCCATCACTTTCAAATATCTTTAGGGCTCATGGCAGCTGCGTTCACAGTGATACTTTTGGGCCTTCTGCACATGAGGGCATTTTCAGTTGTGGCTAAAAGCCAGGGGATTTCACTCAAGGGCCAATCCCCAGAGGCTAATAAGGGTTACGTGCCGGGGCTTCGTACCCTTTCTATGTGGTTCAGACCCTGTTTTCTGACTTTGGGTCCCACTTTAGGTCCGTCTTGTCTTTGCAAGATGCTAATGACAGATGCTTCCCTTATGGGCTGGGGTGCGGTCTTGGATGGCCGTCCAGCACAAGGGAGCTGGAGAGGTCATCTTCTTGCATGGCACACCAATTGCCTCGAAATGATGGCTCTGTTTCTGGCCCTGAAACACTTTCTTCAGCAGTTGAGAGGCTACCATGTCCTAGTGCGGGTGGACAACACTGTGGTAGTCTTGTACATAAATCGCAAGGGTGGACTGTGCTTGCGCCGCTTGAACAAGCTAGCGCACCAGGTTCTGCTTTGGGCACAGGACAAGTTCCTGTCCCTCAGAGTGATTTACATTCCGGGGCACATGAATGTAGGAGCTATCCAGACAAGCTGTGACACATGGGAACTGGAAACTCCACCACCTTTACTACTCTGACTCCTCCAGCTTCCTTGGGTCTGGATGCCATGGCCCACACATGGCCCAGATTTCGCCATTATGCATTTCCTCTGATAGTTCTGCTCCCAGGAGTCCTGGCGAGGGTCCGTCAACAGGGTTTGTGCCTCTTATCGATAGCGCCCCAGTGGCCGACCAGAGTGTGATTCTCAGATCTAATATATCTTCTCGACCACTCACCCTGGGTGATTCCAGTGAGGAGGGATCTTCTGTCTCATGCGCAGGGGACAATATTTCATCCCAGGCCCAAGCTCTGGAATCTTCACGTTTGGCCCCTGAAGGGGACCAACTAAGACATGCTGGTCTTCCAGCCAGCGTAATTGAAACCATTTCAAGTGCCAGGGCTCCCTTCACTAGAAGAACTTATGCCCTCAAATGGAGTGTATTTGAAAGTTGGTGCATGGTAAGACATGTAGACCCAGTCCACTACCAGATTGTTTCAGTGCTGGAGTTTCTGCAAGAAAAGTTGTCCTCTGGCTTATGCCTTAGTATGCTCAGAACATACATAGTCACTATTTCGGCACGCTCTGACCGATGGGGTTTCTGTGGAAAAGCACCATTTAGTTGCCCGTTTTATTCATGGAGCTAAACAGTTGAGGCCTCCACTAGAGCGATGCTCCCTTCATGGGACTTAGCTATCATTTTCGAAGGTCTGGCTGACCCCCCTTTCGAGCCACTAGAGTCAGTGCCTGTCAGGCTTCTGTCTCTAAAGATGTTTTTTTCTTATAGTTATTACTTCTTTGAAGAGGATTGGTGATCTGCAGGCTCTGTCAGTCTCCCCATCCTGCCTAGACTTTTCCCCTGGGCTAGCTATTCTGCATCCTCACCCAAACTATCTTCCCAAGGTTCCATTCTCGACCATGCACCCAGTCATTCTCGAAGCCTTCTGTCCTCCGCCTTTCAGAGCTCCGGAGCAGGAACGGCTTCACTTACTGTGTCCAGTATGTCATAGCGTAAGTCATAGCAGCTCTTTATTTGCCATGGGGGTCGCAAACCGGGGGGTGGCCGCCACTAGGCAGACTCTGTCACACTGGGTGAGAGATGCTATTTCCCTAGCCTATGAGGCGCTGTGGTCACACTTCGCCTCTGGGAATCAGGGCTCATTCAACCAGGTGGATTGCCTCTTCAATTGCTCTGGCAAGAGGTGCCCCCCTACAGCAGGTGTGTGATGTGGCAGGCTGGTCCTCTCCACACACGTTTGTTAAATTTTATTGTCCGGATGTCAATGCTACTCCGGGCTCATGGATCCTTGAGTTAGCATCTCAGAGCTACATCTGAGACCTCCTTGGCGCACACGCTACACAACCTGGGGGTCCAGACACTTGCGGCGGCGTTGGTATTCTCGTTCCCATAGCGTTTTCACGCAGCATTGAGTGTAGCTTTTGAAAGGGAACGTCTCAGATTACTTAGCTGCAACCCTGTTTCCTGATAAAGCGGGGACAATATGCTGCATTCAATGCCGCACTGCTCACGGGCCTGGACATCCTTCAGACAAAATTAACCTGAGGATGTTTCCAGTTCACTCCTATTTATGACCTGCAGTTGCACGTTATTCGGTGACGTCATGCCTGGCAGAGGTTATAAGCCGAAGTATTTGGCGGTTTTGACATACACAGGCTTCACAACCGGAAACAAAGGTTATGTTCCCATAGCGCTTTCATGCAGCATCTCATTCCCGCTTTATCAGGGAACAGGGTAACCCGAGATGATCCTATAAATTGTTGATTTAGGTGCAATCTTAGTAGCCACAATATCCTTGCCTGTGCAGCCATTTTTATGCAATGCAATGATGGCTTCACACGTTTCTTTGCAGGTCACCATGGTTAACAATGAAAGAACAATGATTTCAAGCATCACCCTCCTTTTAACATGTCAAGTCTGCCATTCTAACCCAACCAGCCTGACATAATAATCTCCAGCCTTGTGCTCGTCAACATTCTCACCTGAGTTAACAAGACGATTACTGAAATTATCTCAGTAGGTCCTTTAATGACAGCAATGAAATGCAGTGGAAAGTTTTTTTCGGGATTAAGTTAATTTTCATGGCAAAGAAGGACTATGCAATTCATCTGATCACTCTTCATAACATTCTGGAGTATATGCAAATTGCTATTATAAAAACTTAAGCAGCAACTTTTCCAATTTCCAATATTTACATAATTCTCAAAACTTTTGGCCACGACTGTAGAGAAGGAGAGCAGAATTTCTTAAGGGTTAGTAAATGCTGATATTTCCACCCCACTGCACTTACCAGGAACATCTTTAAGTGTGTCTGAGAGTGTACAGAAAATGCAGGTGATTCAGTGGCTCTGTCTAGTACCTCTTTCAAGAGCCACGTCTCTGTTAAGCAAATTACTGTATACTGCAGTCTTGTATTTACAGCTAAAGAAGGACCCATTCTGTTTAGTCACACAGCTTGTTTTCCAGGGATTGTACATTCGTCTGGAGTCTACTACGGAGTGTAGAATGGATGGTTAATTTCCTGAGTCTCACTAAGAAGTAAAATAGAAACAAGTATAACAAGTAAAGAACAAGTAAAGAGCTCAGAGCTCGCAACATGGCAGCCATGCTCAGTACAATCAGACAAGATGTTGAACCTTATATAAACACACTAGCTGATTAATTTAAATATAGCAGTTCTAACCAGGCAGATATTAAGGATGGGCGAAAAACTGTAAATTCATGAACAATGTAAATGCATGAATGCTTTTTTATTTTCTTTATTTTACATGTTTGTATTTCTTTGGAACATATTATTGTCCATCCTGAATGATATAAATGGTCAAATTTGGTGTGTGTGTGTGTGTGTGTGTGTGTGTGTGTGTGTGTGTGTGTGTGTGTGTGTGTGTGTGTGTGTGTGTGTGTGTGTGTGTTTGTGTGTGTGTGTGTGTGTGTATTCAAATTCAAGAGAAAGTGCAGTATGTGTGTATTCATATACAATATGAAGTGCAGTGTAATCCTAAATGTAATTCACCAGTATACCACTTTAAATTTACAGTCGATTTACAGATTTTGTGGCTCAAGTACTCAGGTTTAGTGCTTCAAAAAAGTTTTGTTAAGTTTTGCTGTTAATTCAATTAAGACTTTCCTTATTATTCATGCAACCACTTACAGCATATAATCAGATTATAGAGCCGATGGCAATTAAAATCCAATAATTAACAAGATGATGTGCCCTTCATGGTTCATTTGAACGTAGCTTCAATGTTTAATATGGGTTTGATATGGCAGGTAGCAAGTTTGATGCTGTGAAACACTGGTACATGGTGGGTATATTTCATCCAAAATGTTTATTAAGATACAATGATACTATAGATTTACTATAGCGAAAGCTAGGTTGCTTTTCTTTTGGCACAAAGAAAATTCTCAAACACGAACTGCATATCTTTACTTTACATTACTGCATTTACAATGAATATATACTAGCATAAGTACCCATCGTTGGTTTGTGGAAACAGTTAAAATCTTAGAGCTAAAACTAAGCTGATAAATTTTAATGTAATCATTGATTTTATTATTTCAGCTTGAAGCCCAAGTACATGTCTGCCTGTTTTTCAGTACGGCAGAACTCTCTGCCTAACTTATTAATGCAAAGAAATAAAATTTTTATTGATTATATTAAACTAATTAAATAGTAATAATTAAATATAATAATTACATAATTTTATTAAATACATAAATATCATATTAAATGCAGACCTCTGCCTAGCATCCTGCTCGCCAATGTCCATTCACTGGAGAACAAGCTCGATGACCTCAGGGCCAGGGTAAAGTTCCAGAGAGACATTTGGGACTGCAACCTCCTCTGCTTCACCAAGGAAGATGCATGCTTCACCAAGGCATGGCTGAACCCAGTGGTGCCGGACCATGCCATCCAGCCGGCTGAGTCCCTCTCGGTTCACCGCATGGACAGGATACTGGACTCAGAGAAGTCAAGTGGAGGTGGCGTGTGTTTAATGGTGAACAACAGCTGGTTTAACAGCTTACACCCTCCTGCACACCCAACCTGAAACTTTTGACCATAGTGTAGATTTTACCTTCCTCAGGAGTTCACATCAGTCATAATCAGCGCCTTTTACATTCCACGACAAAGTCACTGACTTATAGAAGCTGCATGAGGCACTCACACAGCACCAAACACAACACCGGGACAAACTTTTACCAGCACATCACCTGCCCCACCAGGGGTGAAATGACACTTGATCATTGTTACACCACAATAAAAGATGGCTACAAGGCACAATCTCATCCACCATTTGGAAAATCTGACCATGCTGCCATCTTCCTCATGCCAAAATACAAACAAAGGCTCAAACAGGAAGTTCTGGTTTAGAGGAAGAGACAGCTCCGATGACATCAATGCATTTACGGAAGCGGTTGTGGGATTCGTCAGAAAATTAGTGCATGATACCGTACAAAAAACGAACATCAGAGCATTTCCCAATCAGAAGTCGTGGATGGATAAAACCATCCGTGACGCTCCGAGATCTGGGACACGTGGGACTTGTGTCAGAAAGCGAGATCTTGTGGGACACGTGGGACTTGTGTCGGAAAGCGGTGAAGGAGGTGAAGCAGCGCTACGGGAGGAAACTAGAGTTACAACTCCAACAGAGTGACTCTAGTAGCCTGTGGCAGGGACTAAGAACAATAACGGACTATAAAGCACCAACATCCAGTATGACGAGCACGGACGTGTCTTTGGCAGATGAACTGAACACCTATGCTCTCTTCGAGGATGCAGATAAAAACACTAGTGATCCTAATGCTAGCAGCGCCATCTTCTGCGGACAGGAAGACACTGCCAGTACCATAAATTTGTTCATCATCTCCAACGTGAGGAGAGCCTTCAGGAAAGTGAACACCAGTAAAGCAGCAAGACCAGACGGCATCTCAGGTCGAGTCATCAGAGGCTGTGCAGACCAGCTTGCACCTGTGTTCATGGAGATATTCAACCTCTCCCTATCTCAGTCAGGAATCCCCACATGCTTTAAAAAGTCCATCATTGTTCCTGTCCCAAAGAAACCCCATCCTGCTTCTCTCAACGACTATCGCCCTGTATCCCTAACCTCAGTAGTGATGAAATGCTTTGAGCAGCTGGTCAGAGACTTCATCATCTCCTCACTTCCACTACAGTTTGCTTTCCATTCAAACCACTCTACAGATGATGCTATCTCTCATCTCCTCCATACATCTCTCACTCACCTAGACACTAGAAGGGGGAATTATGTTAAATGCTTTTCATCAACTACAGCTCAGCATTTAATATCATACTTCCGTCCACACTGACCACCAAGCTGGAGCACCTGGCACTCAGCTCATCTCTGTGTCAGTGGGTCTTCAATTTCCTAACTGGCAGACCACAGCAGTGAGGATGGGCGGACATTTTTCAGCCTCCCTCACTCTCAGCACTGGAGCCCCTCAGAGTTATGTTCTGAGCCCCCTGCTGTACTCATTGTACACGCATAACTGCGTTGCCTCTACTAATTCCACCACCATCATCAAGTTTGCTGATGACACTGTCGTGGTGGGCCTGATCACTGACAATGATGAGACGGCCTACCTGGAGCGGATTAGAATTGTGGAGAACTGGTGCCAGAGAAACAATCTTCTTCTAAACGTCAGCAAGATAAAGGAGTTGATTGTGGACTTTAGTACAAACCAGGAGAGGAACTACCATCATCAACAGGAGCCCAGTGGAGAGAGTGGACAGCTTCAGATACCTCAGTGTTCACATCATGCAGGAGCTGTCATCATCCTGTCACATCAACACCATGGTGAAAAAGGCGTGGCAGCATCTCTACCACCTCAGACGCATGAGAAACGTCAGACTGCTCTCCAGGGTGCTTAGGAATTTCTATTCCTGCACCACAGAGAGCATTCTGACAGGAAACATCACAACCTGGTTCAGAAACAGCACTATGCAGGACAGACGAGCTCTACAGAAGGTGGTGCGATCAGCTGAGCGCATCATCCGCACCAAACTCCCTGACCTGCACTCAATCTACAGCAAGCGGTGCTGGACTAAGGCCAGGAAGATTGTGAAGGATCACAGCCACCCCAGCAATGGACTGTGTTGCGGTCAGGAAAGCGATTCCGCTCCCTGAAGGGCAATATAGAGAGACTGATGAGGAACTTCTTCCCTCAGGCGATACGGTCTCTCAATCGGTACACCACACAGGACTGATCCATTTTGCACATTCACACATGTGTCTCTTGCACTCACTCTGGACATTCTGGACATTCATGGTCACTTGTGGACACTGCACATCTGCACATTCATGGACATTTAATAATAATGTAATAACAAGTAAAAAAAAAAAAACCCTTAAACTTATTATATTTCATTTTATGTCCTTGTTGCACATAAGTCACTTTAAATGAGACACTTTCAGACATATTTGTACCCCCTGCTGCCCCCAACCCCCCATTTCCATTCAATTTAATTTCCAAATACAATTTCCATAAATTCTATATTTTCTATATTTGTACAGGTAGATTTTCTTATATTTTTTATATTGTATATTTTTTGTTCTAGAGATATATTATTCTTTCTTAGATAAATTTGCTTTCTATTTTATTATTATTAAATTTTTTTAAATAATAGATACACTCCCTGTTCGGTAATCAGAGAGTGAATAACAGATGAGAAATCGAAGAAAAAAAGGTCAGATAATGATAATGTTTTGTCTTAAAATAGCTTCAACTCATTAAAATTCACTTATACCACTTCAGCACTGTTATTTCAGCAGTGAAGATATTAAATAAGCCCAGTGAAAATATTCAGTATATCTTTTCTATTCATAGCATCACTTTTACTCAACAATGTATTTATTTATTCATTAAAAAAAGAAGAAGAAATAGACAGTGGCTTTAGACTTCTGCACAGTACTGTATTAATGATAATGTTATTATTATTATTATTATTATATTATTATTATTATTATTATTATTATTATTATTATTATTGACAGAGATGCCAGAAAGTATGTTTTTTTTTTTTTTTTTTTTTTTTTTTTTTTACTAATAACCCAGTGCCTTAAACAGGCAGCAATTCAGCACCTGAGTGTTTTTGTTGCCTCCCGTTTGTCCAATTTGACTGCATTTTTTTTTTAAAACCTAGAGCCATTTAAACTAAATGAACCTGAACTGATATCTAAACCTGTTAGAACTATGAGATCAAGATAAAATCAAGGACAGGAAAGACTACTGAGTTGGGAGAAGTGATACAAAAGGTCCTCAGAGCATAATAAAACAAAGCTCTCTTCTAAAGTTGCAGCCTGAATTGCTTCCAAAAGTCCTTTAGTGGAAATAACTCATGACAATCTGACATCCTTGCAACATGTTACTCCTTGACAATTTATTCACATGAAATTATGCCAAACATGACTGATAGCTGTCTCTCAGTTAACAGCTTTTAGCTGTTATTACAGGGTCAAAAAAATTATTTTGGACATTTTGATGTCTCATTTCACTGGGACCATGTCAGATAAAAATGATGAATTCCTGATTCTGAATAGTTAAAAGGTGTCTATTAAGTTGGACAGTAGCAAATCCCAGAGAGCGAGATAAAGAGGCTAGTGAGGGAGCAAATTTTTATAGATGTGTTATAAATTTGGAATAAAACACTTGGGGATTGTAAGAATGACCCCATTTCACATCATGCCATTACATCTGTGTGTAGTATATTTGGTCTAATTGGCATTTCCAAATTGTCAGTAGTGTGTGTGTGTGTGTGTGTGTGTGTGTGTGTGTGTGTGTGTGTGTGTGTGTGTGTGTGTGGTTATATGTTCAAAGGCAGATACAGTACCTCCCATTTGTAAAAAATCAATCAATCAATCAATAAATAAATAAATAAATAATAATAATAATAATAATAATAATAATAATAATAATATATATGTTTTAATTTACAAAATACAATTCAATGGAAGATGATCAGACATCAACACCAAACCAGAATAGGGTCCACTGATGAGAAATAAACAATAAACATATTGACCCATATAATATACACACACACACACACACACACACACACACACACACATACTGTAGAAAAGAATGACCCCCCCCCCCCACTTTACATTTTGTTGCTTTGAGGCCTGAAATGAATACAGACACACCTAATCAGATTCTCGATGTCACTCAAAGTCGTTCAAAATCATCCAAGCATTAAAAAAAATATATAACTTATTACGGCATGAACCAGTGAGAAACAGTGCAGTTGATTACATATGATCAGGCCAGTGATTAGCATATGAGGGGAGGTTATAAAATTGTTATTATTGTTAAAGAAAAATAATTCAGTTAAAACAAACATTGATTGTACCTTAGTCCTTCTCTACATATCCTCCATCTAAGATGATACGCTTCTCAGAATGATGGACGAGCTGGCAGAAACCATCTTTGAAGGCGCCTCCTTTTTTGCTCTTGATGAAAATCAATCTTGTCGTCATCAAACACCTGCCACCAAGTAGTTTCCTCAAGTGATGGAAGAGCAAGAAGTCACTTGTTGCAGGTCAGGGGAACAGAGGTGGATGCAGAGAATTTTGTCCCACAAGTTGTCCTCAAGTGTCAGTTTCGTGAGCTGAATAGACTGGCGCACTGTCATGAAGAAAGCCCAAGTATATTTTTTTAAAATCGGGTGCACCTTTAGGTTTTGATCCTCTAGTGGCATCATGCGGAAGTACACCTCAGGTTTATTAATCTTCATCATGTGTCAGTTTTATTATTTTATATACTCATTTCAGGATGATCAGCAGTGGTCATTTTGATTAGCTCAGCATGAAAATCTGGAGCATTTCTTTCCCTGGCAGAGCAACTGAAGCAAACAATGAATCGGTAGCAAGGCACTCCCAAAAGATCTCCGGGATAAAGTTGTGCTCAGGCACAAGTCAGGAGATGGATACAAATACATTTAAAAGACTTTATCACTGCCTAGAATCAGTGTTAAGTCTATTATTGAGAAGTGGAATGTATTTGGTACAATACAGACCCTCCCTGGATCAGGACAAACTGGATGAAAAAGCCAGGAGGATAAATGGTCAGAGAGGCTATCAAGAGTCCTACAGCAACACTGAAGTAGTTGCAGGAATTTATGACAGAGTGGTCACTTCGTGCATGTGACAAAAAATATCACAAATTCCTCACCAACGTGGTTTGTATTGCAGGGTGGCAAGAAAAAAACCCCTCCTTAAATAAGGACATGACTGCGTCATGACTGATCTTGACAAAAACTTTGATGGTCATAAGACAAAATTTTAATTATCTGGCTACAACACCAAACTATATGTCTGATGCTAATCCAATACAGCTCACAAACCAACTAATCCTATTTCCACAGTAAAGCATGGAAGTGGTAATATTCTGTTATAGAGGTGTTTCTCTGCAGCAGGGACTTGTCAGGATAGAAACAAAATGGATAGGGCAAAATTAAATAAAATTTTTAGGAGAATCTGCTGCCCTCCTACCTTCTAACATGACAATGACCCAAAGCACTCAACAAAACTGACCACACAGTGGTTGAAGGAGAAAAAGGTGAATGGCCTTGCATGGCCTAGCCAGAGCCCAGACTTAAAGGCTATTTAAAAAAAAAGTGGAATCATTTAAAAACTGCAGTACACAAATGGCCATCATTAAATTTAACTCAACTTTGCCACAGTCCTGCAATAAAGAGCAGGAAAATATCTGCAATTCTAAATGTGCAAAGCTTTGTGTGGCATTGAGAAGGTGATTAGCTTCACTTCAATGAGTTTACTAGTCATTTTTGGGGAGCGGGGGCAATCCTTTCACGTGGATGGTAAAAGTTCCACTGAGTAAATATAGCTGGATAAAACAAAAACCATGTCTGTCTTCATTTCAGGCTTCAAAACAACGTCATTTGAACTGGTTAATGTACAATGAAAGAAGAAGCAGAAGTTTTGCTTCTCTGTGAGCATCTGTTAGCTGTTAGCTAACTGGCTAATTTATGAATGTGCCCCTGTTAGCTGACCCTTGAACTTTGTTATATGCTGTCAGCATTGCTATGACAATGATGTAAAACAGGAAAACGATTACCTTCTTAATCGGGCAAGGATTGCTGTATCGATCTACAGAATCTACAAACTAGCAATTAATAACTATTAATATTAATTACTATAAGTTTTTATTTAAAATTAAGAAATATACACGTTATTACACTGAATTATTGTATTCCCAATTTGAAGTGTGGGATTGGTCCAGATCGACATGTTGTGCGGGCGAGATCCGAACCAGAGCCCAGCCTTTGTGATGCCCTACTCTAGAGACTGCTCCGCATGGAAGTCCCAGGAGAGAAATAGTTATAAAAAATATTCAATCCAGCCCATCTGGCACCAACAATCATGCCACAGTCAAAAGAATTGAGATTACATTTTGGCTGATTAGATAACTGCATGAATTGAATTGACTTAACATTTCTTGGTCAGTGGATAATTTTATGTCTTATTGCATAATGCTAATGAGATCATTATTATTCTAAAAGTGTACAACTTTTATGTAGGCCACTTCCAAGTAATGAAAATATGATCACATGCTTTAGAAGCACTGAGTCATGTTAATAGTGCTTCCTAATTCATTCTAAATACAATAATCTCACACACTATACTAAATTTAAAGAAGAAGGCCCATAAAACATTCTGTTTTAAGAAATCTGATGATGCTTTTTTTTATTTACAAAATATTTATTAATAGTATTATATAGTCAGCTTTGTCTGGGTTCAATTTCCAGCCAGGCCCTCAAACCCAGTGACTGAATCCAGGGTATTCTTAGTGGTGGTCCCAATTAGAGATTTAAAATGAAAATGTAGTAGCAGAAATCCTGTATATTCAGTACAGACCAAAAGTTTGGACACTCGTTCTCATTCAAAGAGTTTTCTTTATTGCATTCTTTATTGTGTTCTTTATTGTGTTCTTTAGCCCAAACGCGTCTCTTCTGCTTGTTGCCTGTCCTTAGCAGTGGTTTCCTAGCAGATATTCTAGCATGAAGGCCTGATTCACACAGTCTCCTCTTAACAGTTGTTCTAGAGACGTGTCTGCTGCTAGAACTCTGTGTGGCATTGACCTGCTCTCTGATCTGAGCTGCTGTTAACCTGCCATTTCTGAGGCTGGTGACTCGGATGAACTTCTCCTCCGCAACAGAGGTGACTCTTCCTTTCAGGGGCGGTCCGCATGTGAGCCAGTTTCTTTGTAGCGCTTGATGGTTTTTGTGACTGCACTTGGGGACACTTTCAAAATTTTCCCAATTTTTCGGACTGACTGACCTATATTTCTTAAAGTAATGATGGCCACTCGTTTTTCTTTACTTAGCTGCTTTTTTCTTGCCATTATACAAATTCAAACTCTTTGAATAGAAGGTGTGTCCAAACTTTTGGTCTGTACTGTATAGTCTGTACTGTAGGTACGATATACAGTATATAGTATTGTGCATAAGTCTTATTACTTATTTTTTAATATAGTATTGAGGAATTGTCTAAAGGACTTTTTCGGCCTGATTTTGTCTCTCATTCTCAGTCCAGTCCCTGCAGCTGACCAAGTTTCAGAGGAATGTTTTTTTTAAAGCCACACAGTGACCTATAAAATCAGCCAAGCACAAAATAAATACATAAATAAATAGCTTTAACTTAATAACTTAATGCATGAACCAGTGAGAAACAGTGCAGATGATTACATATGATCAGGTCAGTGATTAGTATATGAGTGGAGGTTATAAAATTGTTATTATTGTTATTATTACAAACATTGATCATGAGCTTAGTCCTTCTATACAGTACATATCCTCCACCTAAGGTGACGCATTTCTCCGAATGATGGATGAGCTGGTGGAAGCCATCTTTGAAGACGCCTCCTTTTTTGCTCGTGAGAAAAAGTTCCATTTCAGCAATCACCTTGTCATCATCAAACACCAAGTAGTTGTCTCAAGTGATGGAAGAGCAAGAAGTCACTTGATGCAGGTCGGGGAAACAGAGGTGGAAGAGGCAGAATTTCGTCCCACAAGTAGACCTCGGGTGTCACTGTTTCATGAGCTGAATGAGCTGACGCATAATCATGAAGAAGGCGCAACTATATTTTTATCAGGTGCACCATTTTGGTTTTTCACCCTATGACCGTTTATTACTCCTCATTATATGTCTATATTATTTTTTTCATGTTCAGGAAACTTTCGGGAGACATAATTTGGGCGAATATTTACTTTTTTTTTTCATGCAATAATACAAATTTTATGACCAGTCTTCATGCTGGTGATGCTGGTTGGACCACACAAGTGAAATGAGGTTGCTGCTGAGGTGGTTAAATGAACCAATAATATAATGTCTTAATTATATATATATATATATATATATATATATATATATATATATATATATATATATATATATATATATATATATTGAATTAAAGAAATGAAATATATATATATATATATATATATATATATATATATATATATATATATATATATAATTTCATTTCTTTAATTCAATTTACACAATTTAATTTCATTTAATATGAATAACTGAGGGTTCTTCATATGAAATAAGAAAAATTAATAAAATTATTAATGTGCAAAATTCAAGTATACATATATATGTATATATAGTATATGTATTCATGGCAAAAACAAGCCTCAACTTTCAGTACAAGTTAAAGAAAGTTCCAGCAAAATCATATTTTTTGCTTCAAGTTCTGCAATTCAGGCATATATTGACTGTCTGTTGCATGGTTTGTGAAAGACAATATATTTTAACCTGAGTAGGAGGACTATTTTCTATTGTGAAATGAAAGATTATGCATCAGTCTGTCATTCTGAAAAACAAACACATTTTTCTGCCATCTAATTTGCTTTTTTATTTTTATTTTTTGTAAATCTGATCTGTATAATCCTTTGTATACAGTATTTCCAAGTCTAAAGCACAAAACCTTAATCGCACACCAAACATAATTTTTTAGAAATAATACACAGTAAATTGGATCAGGTGGTTTTTGCATTGTTTACTTTTGTTCATCTGCATAGTGTTAACAGACAATAGTTTATCAACAGCTCTAAAATCCTGGCATGTTCATATTCCTTTAGTAAAACTGCTGAAATGCTTTGTTTTGCTTTATAATCTGATTTAATTGGTGGTTTAGGAAGTTGTAATTGTATTAGATTAAACATTTGGATGACTTCTATGCTTGCTGCTAAGGGGACTCGAGAAAAATCTGTATGTGGCTACGGCTATGCAGTATGGGGGTACAGCTGTTAGGTATTGCACTGGAAAATCCTGCCAATATGACAAATCCATATTTCTCAATTCCACTGCTTTGTAATTCTCCTCGATAAAGTGAACCAGATGATTATGAGATTCTAGAAAACTCACAAAGCCCATATTCTCCAGAAAACAATATCAAAAGGAAAGACAATCTCCTTGAAGCTGAGACTGACTGACAACAGTTTCTCATACTTCTAGCTTTGAACTGTTTATGGATCAGATCATATGTGAGAGAGGTAAACCCCTAAAGGCTTAAATGCCCCAAAGGAACCATATCGGAACATTAGAGGAGAACTGCATGGTCCAGTGCCACAAATATACCTGATAAGTGTTTTAGGAGCAAAACACGCATTACTGTAATACACCTCGTGGTGTTTAATGTGCGTTTCTGGTGATTATTTCTGGGATGTTTCTGGTGTTATTATTTGGAATTCAAATAAATAAATGAACAAATAAATATGGATAAAAGGAAAATTAATATAGACATGTTATGTAAATAACAATAAACAAATAAATACATGAATAAATATTGATACTTTTTTATGAATACAGACCTGTGAATTTAATAACAATACATAAATATAAAAACTAAATAATAATCAGCGCTTTCATCACTGTAATCAACACATCATTGTTTTCATTGTTTAGGAACACCCTTTGACCAGATTCTAGATTTTATTTTTTTATTTATTTATTTTGAGTACTTACACAGACAAATCCACTATTGCGCTATATAAATCCATTATTATAGGTTATTTCTTTAAAGATACATTATTGTTTATATTTTAAAAATAAATGGATTGCATTTCATTGCTCAAAGCGATAATTAAACAATAGATGTGTCTACATAATATTTATTTGAACACTCATAAGAACATTAAAAAACATGTACAATGCCATCTGATGAATTTTGAGGTGAACAAATAATTTTTTTCAAATTCAATTTATTTTTATTTATTTATTTATTTATTTTATGATATAAGGCATTTTACATTTAAATTTCAGAGTAGCATCTTCCTGTGGGCCGATTGTGATGAAACAATGCCTATTGTATATGTTACCTCAAGCTCAGCCAAATACATTAAAAAAAAGATAAAAATTTGTTAAGTAGTTTTTACCTGATGTATGTACAAACAAACAGACAAATAATCATATACACAGACATAAATTCTACACAGACAATTAAACAGATATTAATTCCCAAAACCATCTTACATCTTTATGTATTCTATTACTCTTCTTATATACCACAATAAATTTTTTTCGAAAATATCTTCAATGTACAGACACGGCAACTTTACAGTTTTATATGTACAGATAAACAAGAGGATGTCGTAAAGTAAAGGTAAAAAAAAAAAGTAGGCCATAATTATTTATACTGTTAAAGGCAGGAAAAAAAGTAAACAGATGCACAGTCATCCAAAAATTAACTGCCTAATCTCTATTTTTTATAAGGTTCCCTTTGCAACATAAGTTGCTACATATATTTTGTGCAGATTATCATCAGTGCAAGGAAACATGAAATTAATCTTTTCATTCTAATCTCAGTTTATTAGGTGACATGAAGCAAGTGTAAACAGGCTTGTTAAGATTAATTCATGAGGAACACTTTTTCTTTCTTTCTTTCTTTCTTTCTTTTTAAGGTTTTCCTTTGTCACAACCTCGCTGACCCACGTTTTGTTCTATGGCTTTTAGAAGATGAACTATTGGAATAAATAACTGCCCCCTGCTCTGCAGCTCTCAGTGCATTAACCGATAAATTACTGATCACTATCTTTTCATTAGATGGCACCTTCCATGGAGCACAGCATTCATTCTGCCCATTAAGATATTTTTCCTCCCTCACAATATACACCAACATAAACCCTTACTTATAGATTTTTAAAAAGGCTTTGATTTCAAGAAGAGATTCCTGGTTTAATCTGTGGAAACCATATTTGAATTTTAAAATGCTCAGGCACCAACATCTGATACCACACATTAATGAATGACATTATTATACATACGGTTGTTGCACTAATAAACACATGAAAGTGATAGCAACATGTACATTATAATTAAGGATGATCGTCAAAACAAAGCAAACTGTGTTCAGTGAAATTATCAAGAAGATCTACTGCACATAATTTACTGTAAGTAACCAAATGAAATATTTTACAATATCTGTAAAAGACAGCATGTGAAGAGAAATCTAAACATATTGATTTGTATTGTAAAAAATAATTGCTTGTGCCAGTATTGCTCTGACTTATTCATGACATGAATAATGTGTGTTAATGCCTAAAGCAGTAAAACAAGCATCCAGAGAAATGTTGTCTGCGACCACTTTGCGCAGCTCCCACTGAGTATTGAGATGTCTATGCCTTTAGGGTCTACACTTTCAGAACAGCACCATAACATCTTACATAAGAATCTGAGCACAATGATATCAAAGCTACCAGCACAAGGCAGCAAGAAACAATGTCAGATAAAATGTCTACAGACAACTCAAGGTAAATGAAAATACATTTGTTAGGTTTAGATTTGGTATGCGAACTGCTAGATTAATCCACTGTGCTTTGTCCCGCTTGCCATTATATAAGTACTGAGCCAAATGTCGTGAGTTAGGATGTATCATGTACATCAAACAGCATGAGTCATTCACATGTTCTGTACAAATCCAGGGAAGTAACATAAGGAGATTGTGTTTACATCTGACGATGAACCATAGGAAGTATTACTATGTGAGGAATAAGGAAGAACTCAAAGGAAGCAAGAAGAATGCAAAAGTTAACACAGTCTAGGGAAAATATCACCAAACACTGACACTTTGCACAAACACAGTTCTAACCTAGGATATTGTCCGTGGTGATCAATAACTGTCCATTACACTATTCAATTCAATTTTATTTGTATAGCACTTTTAACAGTCATCTCTGTCACAAAGCAGCTTTACACAATCAAGATAATTATTTAAGTTTGTCTGGAATGTGAATGTGTATGAATCAAAATGGTCAGATAGTCCCTGATGAGCAAGCCAAGGGCAACAGTGGCAAGGAAAAACTCCCTTAGATGGCAATAGGAAGAAATCTTGAGAGGAACTGGACTCGACAGGAAACCCATCCTCATTTGGGTGAAACAGAAAGCAGGAATTGATCTGCATTCATACAGTTTAGTATAACAGTTGTTAACAGATGTGAATTGATGTTAATATTGAGACCAGGTAGTTATTGGAGGCTCAGGTAGCTGTCAGCGACTACAGCCAAGTCCTCAGAGAAACAGCTGTCAACATCAGTCGAAGCCAGAACCGTCTTCATAGTAGAGTGAAAGAGTGGTATCCAAAAGTGTGTGGATACCTGCACATCATACTCACATGGGTCTTCACCATACTTTTGCCACAACATTGAAATCACTTTATAATACCCTTGTATCTTTTGCCTTTAGGATGTCCCTTTAATTGAAATAAGGGGCCCAAACCTGCTCCCTAATGACGATTAGTATACAAAGTGAGCTCTATGGTTTGCAAAGGTTGGTGTGGAAGAATTCAAGAGACCTAATCTTACTTTTTGAGCTGAACTGTAGTGGCAGGTTACCTCAGATCATCTGCCTGACCCCAACAGCCATGCTCAAAAAAAGCAAAAAGCCCTCCTAGAAGAGTGGAGGTATTGTAACAACAAAGGATCTGATGGTCAAGTGTCCACATTTAGCCACGTTATGTAGATGATGTTATTGGTAAATATTGTCCAAGTGTTTACATTTTAGGTGTTATTTTTACATCACATTTTTGTTTGATCGCCACATTAAGTAACGATTTTATCACCTCCACAATACTTTCTTTTTACTGACAACCTCAGTCTCATTCTTCCTTTACCTAAACAAATAAATTGCAGTAATTTCCTTTTTATTTGTTATTTCTGGTAAAAAAATAAATAAATCCCAAATAGGATTCAACATATTTAAAATTCTGCTGTTAGAGTCTTTACTCCTGCGAAATGTTCAGCACACATTACACCTGTACTACAAGAATTACACTGATTACCCATCTCAGGGTGAATCAAATCCAAAAACCCACTTCTTACTTATAATGCAATGCACTGCCTCGCCTCACCATGCCTTATCCTACCCAGGGCTTCTCAGACACACTCATGCTCAGAATCTCAGGTCCACAAATACATGTGTACTGGTGGTGACTAAATACCAGACTGATTTCAGAATGGGAGGCTCAGACTTGTTTAACTACTAATGTAAAATATGGTGAATAACAAAATGTATAGGCTACGGTACCTGCCTTCATGACACAAGATGCAGCATTTGATTTGTTCATATCAAAAGACTCCAAGACACACACACACATGCACTCAGAGGCCATTTATGGTGATATAACTATTTTTGAACAGATCCATAATGTTCACATTTTTGCAGCTTTAGGTTACCTTTAAAGCATTGTGCAGTATATGAAAATTCCCATGCCACACATTCAAGAGCATTTTGATAATAAACATTTCTAATTCTTTATTATGCAATAAATGCTTGTTATTGTCACGTGTATGGGTGCGAGGCATAGCTGCAGAGGTCCAGGTGTTTTTCAAAGGAAACAATGTTTTTATTGATGGAAACAGGGAAATTAAACAAACAATTAAACTCTATAATAAAACAAACCAAAACTCGAATAAAAACATGAAACACACGAACTAAACTGGAGTAACATTTATGGGGTGAAATCAACAGATGCAAGACACAAACTGGAACTCAAACAACCTATTTATAAAGAAATTAATAACTAACTCGGTTTCGGTGAGCGCCCATGTCACCTGACCAAGCTGCATGAAGGCAAATGAAGTGAAACTAAAACAACTACAACAAAAAGTCTCAGGGCGCTTTGGCGCCCTCTAGGGGTTATCCCTGACATAACCCCCCCTCAAAAGGCGCAACTCCGGGGCGTCACAGGTCCAGGGCATTCCACCCAGGGTATAATGTCTGCCCCTCTCGCCCAGAGGCTGGCTTCTATGTCCTGTGGGCCAGGTGGCTTGATGCCCCCGTTGAAGCAGGGCGGCTCACCGTCCTCGCCGTCCTCATTGATGTAGGGTCGGCGAAGGCCGTGGATGCTCATCGTCCTCTTTGACGCAGGGTGGTGCAGGCATCGGAAACGGAGGCAGAGGAAGCTCATCTTCCACCTCGTTGCAGGGCTCGCCGTCCTCGGTGACGCAGGGTGGCGGAGGAAGATGAAGCTCACTGTCCTCGGCAGCGCGTGACGGCGGCGGTGGAGGAAGAGGAGGCTCACTGTCCTCTGCGGCACGTGACAGCTGGGGCGGAGGAAGAGGAGGCTCGCTGTTCTGAGTGACGCAGCTCGGCAGAGGCGGCGGCAGCTCGCTGTCCTCAATGAAGCACAACGGCGGCGGAGGAAGCTCACTGTCCTCAACGCTGCATGCCGGTGGCGGAGGAAGCTCGCTGTCCTCAACGCTGCATGCCGGGGGCGGAGGGAGCTCGCTGTCCTCAACGCTGCATGACAACGATGGCAACGGAGGAAACTCGCTGTTCTCCTCGCTGCTGGACAACGGCGCAAAGAGGAGATCTTCGTCGTCGCTGCCGAGCTCACCTTCGTCGTTGATGCTATACAGCATGTCGAAGAGCTCGCCGTTGTCATCGCTAAACGGCATGTAGTAGAGCTCACTGTCTTCGTCGTCGCTGTAATGAGGGAAAGGAGCTGGCAGGTCTGGACCTTCCTCGAGGCACAGCTGCATTAGCAGTTCCTGGAGATCAGCTACCTGCTCCTGCAGGTTACGAATGCGCACTTCATTCTCTTTAGCGCACCGCCCAAAGCTGCTCCAGTCCCGCTGGAAGGCTGCTCCCTGCTGCTCGTACCGCTCGCTCTCCGTTTTCCCTTGACGCTCGGTGTGGTCCCTGCCAGACATAGACCTCCTGGTCTTTACCGTCCTGTGGGTGCGGGGACTCCCATCGCCCCGAGCTGCGCCATTCCCAAACGGAGTGTGCCGTATCGCCAGCCGGCAGCCTTCCCAGTTTAGCTGCTCTCTCCGCAGCTTTTGCTCCACCTTGGCCTGTCTCTCCCTGCCCGATCTCCTTCTCTTCGCTGCATCTTGTCTCTTGCTGCTACGTCGCTTGGTCTTCCTCCCGCTCTCCGCGTCGGCTTCCCAAGCCTGAAACATCACAGCCAGTTTAGCAGTTTAGTATGCTTTCAATTCATTTAACCAGCTTCGAACCAGTACAGGATAATGGGAAAAAAGCAACATGTGATAAACAATAGGAGGGATATTCAAGTCAAATAGAACATTTACAGAAGACCTCAAGCATAATACAAGGATAAGATTCTTAGCTGCAGTAAAACACTTGAATGGTGCAAACATTTTAAAGATGTCCATATGGCCATGAATGACAAGACAGGATGAGGTGTCTGAGGCCACAGCAGTTATTCCGACAAACATTCATTGAGTGTAATGTCTGATCTTTGAAAATCAACAGATATCTTGTCACCAACTTGAAGAAGAGAAGAGATGAATCTGTACACACAAATATTCACAATCACATTGCAGAAACTTGGCTGGTAGCTATTGCCACATTTCGCGTAGAGTCCTCACCTCACTCCAAAACTTTCAACATTGGTGTTTGAACATTGTATCCAAGGACTAGTGTAATGCTGGGGTAAGTGCAAAGTGTACATTTGTGTGCTGTAGAGGGGCATTATGTAGAGAAAAATACAATTTCTCTCATAAACGTGCTCTGTTATTCCGCACAATCATAAGCCCTGGTTTGACTTGAATTCTAGTGTAAAAAAGCACTAGACAACACCCAAAAATGGTGCAAAACTACACAAGAAAAAAATTAATGAGGAGGGTAAGATAAATCACAGTACAAGACGGAGATAATTATGCTTTCAGGAATTGTTGCCACAGAATTTGTTCCCTACAGGATTCGTTAGTCTACTGTACACTGCATGGCTACAAAATAAGGTGTGATGAAAGTAAAAAAAGAAGCCATGTGATCCTAACTTTGTATAAGTTGATGTTGCAATGTTCATTGTACATTTATTACCTCATGTGTTCCCCTAAAATCCAACTTAAAACCATTTGACTACACACCAGAATACTCTAGTTTCAACTTACACTATACTATCCAAGGAGTAATTTTGAAGTCCAGTAGAAATGTTTGCTATTTATAAAACTAGTTGCTTGTGGTACTTACTACTAATTTGAAATTTGGGTTTGAGAATTAAAAAAAAAGGAATGAGAAAGAAAACTAATTAAACACATCAGTGTCCTTGTCTTTTTAAAATTGTATATCTGGTGTACTAATTTCTATTTTTCCCCAAAAATATTTGCCAGCAATTTTGACCTGTATGCTGACATAAAATAATAAATTAATAAATAAATAAACTAGAATCCTGATGATGGATGCAGCATAAAATTGGCCCTAAGTGCTTCTTATTACTCAGAGAAAACCTTCAAGAGCCACTGTGCTAATTTCCAATTCATCAAGTGTTGCATACTGATGAGTCATTTTTAAAGACAGGTTTATGTTATATCTTATTTGGTTCTTTTATACCTTTACTTACTTTAATTCCCATGATTTTATTTTTTTTACTTAATGCTCAATAGTGTTCAGTATTTTCTCACTGTGTTCTGGTTTTTATGTAAAATTGCATTCTGTTTTTCCTGCTGTAAAATTGTGTGTAGACATGCTCAACATAGAGCGCATTTTCTTTCATTGTCAATAATATCTTTGCAGAATTTATCAGTCAAGGTGCTTAGATTAGTTTAGTTTATAGATATAGCATTGCATATTGTATCATGATTGCATCTTTTCACTGCTTTGTGGGAAAGCAACTATTTTTAGTGTCATCACACTGATACACATACTGTACACTAGGTGCTTGAAAAGGTGACACCAGCATCTTTACTTCCTATTTCGTATTTTACCCTATATATTTGAGATGACGTTTTCTATAATCGATAAGAAAGAAAGAAAGAAAGAAAGAAAGAAAGAAAGAAAGAAAGAAAGAAAAATGTTTGCCCACATGAAGGATTGACAGTGTACAGTACAAGCTGGCAGTCACCTTGTGGGGTTGTGTCTGGGGTAACAACCACTTGGCACAGAGCATACGGTGTCTTGAATATCCCGAAGATGTCGCAACAGATGGCACCACATCTCATTACAGAATGCCAGCACCCTTGGCACCAACATTCGAAATGCCATTGTTGCCACTCCTATAAGGGACGCATGGGGTCAGTGCTCCTAACCTTGTAAAAGCGGCCCATTATCCCCCACTCAATAGCTTGTCATTTTCCCTGGGAGGGGAGTCATACAGGCCATTTGTCCTGGCTCAGAGACGCTTTTTAAAATTTCATTTTCCTGCCTCACCACATAAAAGGTTTCTGCAGTTTTAAGAACCAATTCAATTATGTTTGCTGAGTTTGTGGGGAAAAAAAAAAAAGTCGGCAAAAACATATTTTTAAGATCTGTTGTAAACCTGCACACTCACCTCCTACTGTGTAAAAATTCAGCAGCAGTAGCATTTGGCAGCAGTGCAATGCAAAATTAGGCAGATACAGATCAAGTGATTAAGTTAATGTCCACATCAAGTATCAGTATATGGGGGAAATGTGATCTTGATGACTTTGGCTGTGGCTTTGGCTGTGCCAGGCAGAGTGGTTTAAGTATTTCAGAACTGCTGATCTCCTTGGATTTTCACACACAGTAGTGTTTAGCATTTACACAGCATGCTATGCAGAAAAATAAAATCCCCTGAGAATGAAAAAGCCTTGCTGATGAGAAATCAGAAGAATTGCCAGACTAGTTCAGAAATCTTTGAAAACTCAAATAAGCATGCTTTCCAATTGTGGTGAACAAAACAGCAACTCAGGAGTCACAACACGTACAAACAGTAAAAGGTTGTATCAGGTTCCCTGCCCATCAGCTGATAGCAGGAATCTAAGGTTCATTTTGTTTGAAGCTACAGTATGTTGTTATTAATGTCAATCTATCCCACCAACTTGATGCTGCACAGTAGATTATAAAATTATGTACAATATTATAAACTTTTAGGTCTATCAAGTTCCAGAATATAAAACATTAGTTTACCTGACCAAAAGTTATCATATCCAGTTATCTTCTTCTGACCCACTATGTTATGTTGGTTAAAGAAAGGGATTTGGTAAATTTGGTAACAAGTTATATTTAACAGTCCTTCACCAACTATGCAACCAGTACCAGTACCAACTGCACCATCTTTTCATCCCATGAATGTATTTAGACACTGCAATGAAACCTACATGTAGTGAAGCAGAGAGATAATGTTACAAACTTTTTAATATACATGAGCGACTTGTGTTGAAGCGACATGAAATGCATAAGCTGTGTATGGAATGCTGATCCATGCATTGTGTATTAAGCCTTTGCATGCACCTTGTGTGAAGCCATTGCATTAGTTTTGTCTGGTTTTGTTCACTTTTATTACTGTATAATATCATAAACCTTAAGGGACTACTGATGGACATATCATGTTGAAGCACAAACCGATGCACTAAATGACATGAAACTGTGCATACTGCCTGTACTTTAATAGGGAGTAGGCTGATAATGCTGTAAACTGAAGTTTTTGTTTCTTATAATGTTTCTCATGATCTTCAAATCTTTGTTTTATAATGTTATAATGTTTCTCATGATCTTCAAATCTTTGTTTTTTTTTTTTTTGGTTTTTTTTCCCCGATTTTCTCCCTAATTTAGTCGTGTCCAATTCCTCCCCGTCACTAGGGGGCTCCCACATTAAGGCTACTACTACCACTCAGCCGGGAGGGCCGAAGACTATCACGTGTTTCCTCCGAACCACGTGACGCCAGCCAACCGCATCTTTTCAAACTGCTCGCTCGCGCACCGTTGGGGGCGGCGTAACACACTCGGAGGACAGCGCTATCCGCTCCCTCCGCTGCGCGAGCTCACAGACGCCCCTGATTGGCTGTAGAGCCGTGATTAATGTCGGAGCACTATGTACCTCTCATCCCTCCCCTCTGAGAGAGCTCGGCCAATCAGCTCTCTCTAGACCTCCGGCTGCGAAAGGTTACAGCACCACCCGGGATTCGAACTAGCGATCTCCGGATGATAGGGCGAGCACTTCTAACCACTGCGCCACTCGGAGGCCCAAAAATCTTTGTTATTGAAATTTTTTTTGTGTGCACCTTAATCCAGACAAATACTGTACTGTACTGTAGAAATGAGGTAAGATATTTATCGAAAAGAGTGGTTTTAAGTAATGATAAAGGAAAATTTAAAGGGGAGACTGGGAATTAGGAAGATGGGAAATAGAAATAAAGTAAGGAGAGTGTAGGTTAGGAGCAGTGTTCAGCACACAGCTGTTGAGCTGTGGCTGCTGAAAAGGTGGGCATGAACCAGAAGCAGCAATCACAAGTGCGCTGGCAGAAAGTCTATAATGAAGGCCAAAGTCACAGTTTGGTGGCAAATCACAGTTTGGTGGCAGCGGTGGCAGGCCCGAGTTTAAAGCAAATGAGCGGACATGGCTGTCTTGGTCCATTAGTTGCAGCAGCAGACTGGAATTCAGGCATAGAAGCCAACCTTCGGCAGCGTGACAGCAAATCTGGAATTTGGAGTGAGGGAGCTGACGCGATTGAGGCAGTCCTGTAGCCGTGGTGGTAGACCAGAACTGGAGTCTTGGGTTGAGTCCCGAATGAGGTTGAGGCCTTAATCATGGACAGGCAGTGCAAGCGACAACAGTGAGCTTGGAGCTGAGGGAAGGTCAATGTCACAAAGCACGCCAGTGATGGATGGGTGCCTCAATCTGTTCTCACTCCATGCTCACTCTGTAGGCTTATTAAGTAGGCAGTCTCCCCTTCTGCAGGTGTGTTCTGGGGTGGGAAAGCCACCTAGCTTCCAGATGTCAAAAGGAACTCCCATCTGAGGCCAAACCCTAAGGAGAGCTGAAATGGTCCCCTGGGCCAAGACAGCAGGAGGAGTTGCGGTGCCGCCCATGCATCAAAGTCATTACAGGAACTTACAGCATGCCTTTCCCCATGTCTACCCAAAATTCTTTTAGTTTTCCCGATCACCTGAACTGGTGCTCTTAACGCCTCTAATCTGGTAACAGACAATCAGAGGCCTTAACTGATGATGTGCCACTATCGGCAGCCCTCTTTCCTCACATAACTGTCATGCTGAATGAACTTGTTCCAGTTTCTGTTCCGGTATCTGGTGTGCCAAAAGTGTGAGAGGAAGTTATAGCATTTTGAAAAAAATTAAACAAAATACACACTCATTTAATTAAAACAATTTTGAGAAAATATTTACCATCTGTGCTTAACACCCTTGTGCCTCAAAGAAAACATGCACATAATATTCTATATCAGTTTGCAATACGTTTTGCTTCATTTAAACAAATACATTTCCCTGCAACATGGCACAGAGCATACATGGAGTACTCCTTTTGCTGTCGAAATGGTCAAATGATTTATTTATAATATGCTTCTAATTACATAATCAAACCGGTTCTCCAACTACAGCCAGAAGAAAATAGTGGACTGTTTTAATTTTCTTGTTTTCTTCTAAAATAACACTAGGAAAGTCATTATGTCAAAAGTAAAAACGTTTCACTAATTACATCATGGTCTTCCTCTGCCAAACCAAGTGACCCATCTTGACTGTTGCTCCTCCATTTACTATACTATAGAAAAATCACAGTTGCAGGAATAAGCTCCTCATTAGAAATGTATTACTATTAAAGACTATATCTATATAAGTTGAGGGTTCTTCCTGTTATAGCACCTAAGCAGATAAAAAGGTATAGTAATAATTCTTATCCTGTACTTTAAATAATGTGGCAATATTGTATTCTATTGGGAATGAGACTCACGTCATGTGCACATAGTGGCAAGTATTCTAGTAAGGATATTTTTTTCATGTTTCTCCTAAGAGGAAAGGAATATTGCACTCTACTGAAGATAAACGGATCACATAGCACCTCACAGATTTTTTTAGGCTTTTGATGATCTGTAGTAGTATGATAATGAAAACAGGTTTCCTATTTTGTCCTAAGTTATCATGTGTGGTTTTGTCTTTTATTTATTTATTTTTTATTTGATTTTATTACAGTTTGGGTTTACCAATTTTATTGAACAGCATTTCAGCTTACACATGTTCTCTTTAAATGTTTTAACCCGAAACCTTTCCACAAAGGTGACTGGATCATTACTGGCACCTACCATGCAGTAAGTTCAATGAATCACATAATGGCTCTTATTTTTTTCTGGGTTTCAGACATTTTCATGTGCACAATAGTGGTGTTGGCCTACCCGGTCAGACACTTAAAAAAAAAAAAAAAACCTCCTGAGGAGGCTTAATTGACTCAGGGCACTGAACAGAGTCAAAGATTCCAACTGTTTGATTGCAGACATGCATGGGGAAAAGGTAGTCTGTGCTTTACAATATCCTCAAAATGCCATAAAATATCCATTTTGTGTTTCAGAGAGAAGGAAGCAACAATCTAGTGAATGGCCTGTGTGCCAAAGACCTGTCCATGTACTAACAGCAGCTGGCACGCTGTTTTTACCAGGCTCTGATTTGAGCCAGCCAACTTGCCTGCTCATCTGCGTTTACCATAGTGATCTACCGCACTCCATTACTGCATCTCCTATTGCTTGGAGCATTGCCACTAAGATTTCATTACCCATTGTGCCTGCAGTTATGGCTTTATTTCATTTAGGGCCAGGACGCCCACGCTGCTACACGCCGACACAAACAATAGGCCATGTGTCTCTTCTAAAGACACAGTCAACCGTGCTAAGAATAGTAATAAGTCAGACACTAGAATTACTGTCACTCGAGGTGTGTGTCTCAAAGCACAATGCTTTGCTGAGGCACTCTTAACAATAACCAAATTAGCAAGAAACAAAGAAATAGAGAGCTATACTTAGCGTCTTCAATACACTTCCTGAACTCCTCAGATGTGGAGATAGGAAAGAGGATCCCTGTGTTGTAGCAAGGACCTTTTATAGCTAGCAATGTGAAGTCACAGTCCCAAGGTGATGACTTAGCTATTGGTGCTTGGAATGAAAATGAGGAAACAGTTTCGAAGTTTATTATCCTGTTAGTGTGACAAAAGAATGTTTTGTAGGTAAAGAATCCGAATTATAATTAAAATAACAGGTAGAGTAAACCACAAAAAAGGAAGAAATTAATACATTTAAGAGATGCTGTTAACTTAGTCATAATGTAAGTTTACTGCGGCAAATAAATAAAGATGTATATGCTGTAGGCCTGATGTAGTGAAAAATAATGAAACCTACATTACAGCTTATTTGCAGCTGTACTACTTTTGGGTGTTTTTTTTATATATATATATTTTTTATTTTTAATATTACTCTTTTTTTTTTCTTACTTAGACTGAAAAAACGTGTTTAAACCTGGATTCAGCGATCTTTTTATTCATAGGTTCTTTTTGTCCTTTAAGAAAAAAAATATTTTTAAGGTCCCTTAAAACCCAAGCGGCACAGATATGTGCCAGCAACCGTCAAGTTGGTTAAAATAAACTAAAATTTTGTTCATTATATTGCGTATTCTGTGCTGAAAAGAATAATATGTAATTCTATACTGCACAATCCTGAGCCCTAGAGTATATATGTTTACTACAAATAATAGCTAAAATGCTCTGAGCTTTAAGGGCTATGGTCTTTTTGACACTTTTTATTCTAGTGTAAGGGCACAATGAGGTAGTGATTAGCACTGCGGCCTTGCAGTTCACACTCGCCATGCTTTTTGGGTTTTCTCCCAGTACTCCAGTTTCCAGCAGAATAGGCTAACTGGCAATTCCAAATTGTCTGTAATGTGCGAGTGAATATCTGTGGGTGTGCGTGTTTGCCATGTGATGGAATGACACCCCATTCGGGAGGTACTGTACCCCACCTCATGCACTGAGGTTCCTTCGGATAGGCTCCAGGCCTTCAGTGACCCTGTAGAGAATAACAGGTATAGAGAATAGGTGGGTGAGTGGGTGAATGAGTGATTGAGTGATTAAGCATTCTAGTTTGAGTTCCCTTTTAGTCCTTATAAATGGTTTGTTTTGTGTGCACCCATTCCTTGTCTTACCCTTATTACAATGTTATTTATAAGCATCAATTGTTCATGTATTTGTGTGTTTCTTAAAGTTCGGCACATTTCTATCTAAGCTATTATACCATATTATCCATCCATCCATCCATCCATCCATCCATCTAGGAACCTCTGTAGTTCAACTAGGAACCATGGACGCCATTGCTGACTATTGCATTTATTCCTCCAGTCAACATTCACATTGACTCACCACGGCAATTTGGGAACAACAAATTAGCCTAATACGCGAGTGGGACTGTGGGAAACACTGGAGAACCAGGAGGAAAAGCACTGAGCATGGGGAGAAAAGACAAACTCCATGCACACAGACCCCAAGGAGGGAATTAAACTGTAACCCTGGAGTTGCAAGGTGACACCACTACTTTGGATGTCTTAAAAAAAAACAGTAAACATTAAACTTTGTTCACATTTTTGTGTCCAGCCTCTAACCACACAACTAATGTTTTGACAATTTCCATTAAAATTAGTTTTCGTGCCATTTTAAATTTCAAATTGTTATATTTATTTCAAAGGACATAGCTACAGTAACTGCATTTATTTCAATAACATGTCTTTTAATGACTACCATCTAAAATTGACAAATAGAAGTGGTCTCTTTTGACTTACTGTTGACATTACTTTCATTACTTCAAAATCAAGTTGAACTAACCTTGGTAAAGATGTTTGACAAATAATAATAATAATAATAATAATAATAATAATAATAATAATAATAATAATAATAATAAGTAAAAGCTGTCACGGAAACGCCAGGCTCCACCTCCAATCTATGTTCACAGTCACCAGAGTTCTAATCACACGCACACCTGATCCTCATTAATACTCACCATAAATACACCTCACTTCCCCTCACTCGCTGTCTGACTTCGTCAATGGACTACAGACTACGCTACATACCTGCGGCACGCTTCGCCACGTCTCGTCTCCTGGTTCGTGATTCCCCTGTGTTCTGTGTTCTCTGTGCTACTGCAAACCTCCACCAGCTCCTTCACCGCAATTTCAGTTAAGACACTCCTTGGTGGGTTTTCTCACGATCTCTGCCTGTTTGAGTCTGTTTTCCATAACAGAACGTCAGACCAAAACAATGAACCCGACAGACTCGGATCTAGTCCTTGAGCTGGTGGAGCGACTCCGTCATCTCTGCACCACCGCAGCTCCACTTCCGGCAACAAGTTCTTCTTCTACTCCTCCTTCCGCGCACGCCAGTCCCATGGCGACGTCAGCGCCCTACGGTGGCGATCCGGAGAACTGCAATGGATTTCTGCTCCAGTGCTCTCTCACCTTTGAAATGCAACCTCTCCGATTCCCAACTGACCGATCCAAGATTGCATACATCATTTCTCTTCTCACGGGCAGGGCATTACAGTGGGCTGAGGCCATCTGGCAACAAGACGGCACTGTGGGGCATAATTTTCAAGATTTTGTCACCTATTTCCGAGAAGTTTTCACGCAAGCGGCTGATGAGTCCACCTCTGGAGAGAAGCTGTTCAAGTTGAGTCAAGGTAACAGCAATATTAATGACTATGTTTTGACTTTCAGGACGCTGGCAGCCTCCAGCGGGTGGAACGAAGTCGCACTCCTGACAAAGTTCCGTCAAGGACTCAATCCACGTCTGGATCCACTGGCCACCCAGGATGACTCGGTAGGATTGGAGCAGTTTATGCGCACAGCAATCAGAGTCGCCGGCCTTCCTTGCACTGAGGAAGTAGTCGGACCTCGAGGATCTCCCGCAGTTCTCCGGTCACAGGAGGTGAGATCTGCTCCTGAGCCTATGCAGGTGGACCAACAATCATTCTCCAACTTGACTCCTGCCGAAAGACAACGCCAGCTGACCCAAGGATTGTGCCTTTACTGTGCAGAGAAGGGACATGTCCGCCTAACATGTCCCCGATGTCCGCCTCGTCCACTGGTGAGCAGTCTTACTTCTCTATGTAAACACCTGACTCCTCTGACCACCTCTGTTGAAATTGATACTGCCCATGATTCTGTTACAGTAAGGGCTCTCCTGGATTCTGGGTCAGCCGGCAACTTCATCTCCACCCTGTTGTGTCGACAACCCAGGATACCCATACTTATTAACGCCACGCAATTTAAAATCTGCTGTGTCACTGGTGCCCCTCCTCGGGGAGGATTGGTCCGTCACGTAACCCCGCTCTTACGCGTGCGAGTAGGTTGGCTCCACGTAGAGCAAAACAGGTTCCTCGTTCTGGAGCGATCCACCTCCAACATAATCCTAGGACGTCCGTGGCTCGCTAGAAAGTCCGGAAGCCGGGCCGTCAGTTACCATCCCCAAGATCTACTCCTCTTTCCAGGATGTTTTCTGCCCTCGGTGAGCCATGCAGCTACCACCTCATTGGCCATGGGACTGCGCTATCGATCTCATCCCCGGTGAACCATTGCCCAAGGGTAAGATCTACTCACTGTCCATTCCTGAAAAAAGAGCCATGGAAGTGTACATCGAGGAGGCGCTACGTCTAGGGCACATTCGACCTTCTACCTCCCCTGCTGCTTCCAGTTTCTTTTTTGTGGCCAAAAAAGACGGGGATCTTCGCCCCTGTATCGATTATAGGGCCCTCAACAAGATCACAGTTAAATATAGTTACCCCCTTCCACTCATCCCAGCGGAGCTGGAACAACTGCGAAGGGCAAACATTTTCACAAAACTGGATCTCCGGAGCGCCTACAATCTCATCAGGATTAAAGAAGGGGATGAGTGTAAAACGGCGTTCATTACCCCAACCGGCCACTATGAGTATCTAGTTATGCCATTCAGTTTGGTCAATGCCCCCTCCGTGTTCCAGGGCTACTTGAACGAGGTGCTTCGACCGTTTCTTAACCGATTAGTTTTGGTGTATATTGATGACACTCATTTACTCCGGGAAAGAGTCGGAGCACCGCGTTCACGTTGCCGAGGTCCTCCACAGACTCAAACGCCACCAGTTGTACCTAAAGGCCGAAAAATGTGACTTCCATCAGTCCTCCGTGCATTTCCTGGGTTATCTTATCAGTATGATGAGGATGAGTTGAAAGTAGACGCCATCCAAACCTGGCCAATCCCCACTAGTATCAAACACCTTCAGCGTTTTTTGGGTTTCGCCAATTTTTACCGGAGGTTCATCCTTGACTACAGTTCCCTAGTCTCACCGCTCATGAATCTCCTGAAAGGAAAACCCAAGACCCTCTCTTGGACCCCAGACGCCAGTCAAGCCATGCAGTCTCTCCAACAGGCATTTACATCAGCTCCCATTCTCATTCTCCCAGATCCTAACAAACCATTCTTGGTCAAAGTGGATGCTTCACAATCCGCAGTGGGAGCCGTCCTTTCACAGCAGCAGGGGACCCCGCCTCAGTACCATCCATGTGCGTTCTTTTCCTGGAAGATGACCCCTGCGTAATGGAACTATGACATTGGAAACAGAGAACTCCTTGCGATCAAACTCGCCCTCCAGGAATGGAGACATTGGTTGGAGGGGGCTCGACATCCGTTCGTAGTTATGACCAACCACCGCAATCTGGAGTACCTGCGGGAGGCTAAACGCCTCACTCCCCGACAAGCCAGATGGGCCTTGTTCTTCACGCGGTTCCATTTCACCATTTCGTATAGGCCTGGAATTAAAAATATCAAGGCTGATGCCCTCTCCCGACACCACAATGTAGAAGAGACTTAGGAATCGCCAGAAAACATTCTCCCTTCGAAGCTGTTTGTCTCACCAATTCAGTGGGGGTTAGAGAAAGAAATCCAGCAAAACAGGATCACCGAGCCCTCACCTCCAGAGTGCCCTGCGAACAGTGTCTTTGTCCCCACATCTCAGCGGGACGCACTCATCCACCAGGTACATACCTCACTGGGCACTGGTCACCCAGGGGCCAATCAAAGACTCTCACTATTGGAAGAGCGCTTCTGGTGGCCCAATATGGCCGATTCAGTCAGAAGGTATGTAAGAGGATTCCGGGATTCCGGGAATGTTCTGTGTTCTCTGTGCTACTGCAAACCTCCACCAGCTCCTTCACCGCCATTTCAGTTAAGACACTCTGGTCTCCATATTCACTGTTTAATTTTTCTCACAAACTGTTAATAAATCGCCCGCTCAGGTTTTCTCACGATCTCTGCCTGTTTGAGTCTGTTTTCCGTAACAAAAGCTGTTCTTTGTTAAACTGACATAAACCACTGGACCAAATGTACAACACCAGTCAAAAGTTTGGATAAACTTTAAAACTCCATGGTCTTCCCTGATTTTTTATTTATTTCTACACTGTAAAACAATGCTGATGGCATCCAAAATATTCAATAATCTTTTTTGAACAGTGGATATTGAGATATTAAGTAAAACCTTCAAGATAGATCTAATCTGAGTTGCTTTTTAGTGATTGGTGATTTTTCTACATTAACTACTCTGGAACAGAGGTAAGTTTCATCTTGCTTTCCTAGGATGGTCTTCATGAGAGCCAGTTTCATCATAGTGCTTGATAGGTTTTGCAAATGCAGCTGACATCAGTGTTGACAACACTGTTCTTGCAAGAATTTCAAAACATCTGACCTTTGTGTCTTAAAATAACAACTGTTGTTGCTGCTACATAATTACCTAATGCCATGTGTTATTTTAGAGTTTTGAAAACAAAAATATCAGTATTGTTTTAGAATATAGAAAAACATTTGACTGGAATTTTATGCATTAAAAATGTGTCCTTTATATACAAAACTGTAATGAAAATCTCCCTTCCGTGTAGTTTATGGTAAAAAACTAAAGGTAAGGAAAAAATGTTGTTTTAACACTGTTGTGCCTCAACAGGAAGATTGGGACTTCCATGCCATGATTTATTATTTTTACAACTTGGGCCTTAAAACCCTCTGGGTTCTGAGGGCTTTCTGAAGACCTGCAGTGATTCAGCACTCTTCTTATATTCATCTTCCACTGGACGACTGGGTCAATTTATTCTTCAAAATGCTACAATTCTCCAATCTTCAGGTCCAGATGAAATGTCTGCATCACTCCAACACAAAACCAAGCGTTTCCGGTGGATTCATACAATGCACCACTTTCTGAGAGCAAGATTCTTAACTCTATTTAATAAATATATGTTGTTTCTTCATTGAAGCCCTGTTTTACTAGGTATTTTTTTCAAAATAGCATTATTTTTATATTAACTGTCTTGGAAAGAATAATATCTGTTGTTTATGTCCACTTTTTCTTTCTAGTTTTGTTCAAAATAATTAAATTTACAAAAAAATTGACACTTAAACCCATAGGAGTCAACGATGTCGTAGATGGCATCAAACATTTTTTTTCATTAGGCAGATGTGGAAACACATACCACAACCTTTAGTTTGTATTCTAGGATGTTTCTTTGCCCAGGGATACTGTTATTCTGGAATAGATTTAGTCCTCTTAGTTCCAGTGAAGGGTAACTTGAATGGTACAGCATACAATGCTATTCTATACAATCGGGTGCTCCAACTTAGTGACAACGGTTTGGGGAAGAACCACATATGAGTATGATGGTCAGGTGCCTACATATCTTTACAATTTACAGAGACTGTAGAAATACTGCACTAAAATTAATACTATAATTAATGCTAATGATTTACTGGTTGAGATATTACACTACACTGAGTTTTAATTCCAAAAGTTTTGGTGTGAACACCACCAAAAATATCAAATATTTATATCACTAGTATCAAATAGTGTAGAACTGAATTATGAATTATCAGCCAGAGCAGCACAGTGGCCTTGCACATCCAGAGTTGAGGGTTCAATTCCTGCCTCGAGTCTGTTTGTATGTTCTCCCCGTGCTTGGTGTCTTTCCTCCGTTTTCCTCACAAAGCGATGCTGATTGGCATTCCCAAATTGCCCCGAGTGTGTGTTTGTATATAAATATATGTGCGTGTGTGTGTTTGTGTGTGTGTTTGTTTATGGGCCCTGTGATGCATTATAAGGTTAGCCTGTTTGGTCCAATCAATGGTTTCTGCACAGTGGCTTGCTGCTTGCTGTATATGGTGATGCATAACCACACACTGGTAAGGATCCCAATAATGTCCATTATATTGTTCTCATAACATGTTCAAGGTGTAGACGTGGATTCCAAATTCCCCAGATCTCAATCTAATGATCATTTGTGGGATTTGCTGCATGCTCCATCTTATGGGACTTAAATAATTTACTACTAACACTTTGGTGCCAGATACAACAATACCCTTCAAAGGTTTTGTGGAGTCCATGCCTTAATGGTTTAGAGTTGTTCTGGTTACCAACACATTACAGTCTACTGTGTAGAGTTTCCAGAGTTCTCTCATTTCCCCAAAAACATGACAAATAGGTGTTGGCCATATGCCCACCTTCCTAACAAATGGGCCCCTGATTCATTGTGACCCTGACCAGGATAATGAAGTTCATAAAAAAGAATGATTGATAATTGAAAATATTTCTCTTCACTGGATTCCTCTTATAATTGTAGCCTGAGGATAATGGCTGAATATAATAAAAGAAAACGAAAAATGTTATCACCTACATTAGCTTGTAACTGAACATGTAGCACATTTCAGTTTCAAATGAAGCTTTAAATTGATTTAAGTCATGCACCCTGTACCATTTCCAATAAGTGGCTAACTATGGCTGATGATTTTTTTTTTTTTTATCCAGGGCATTTTAACTGTTTAACAGTAGTAGATCAGGCTGACTGAATTGCCTTCAGCTTCTAGGCACTCACCCAAATGGCCTTATTAGTTCATTAGTTCACATGCATTCAAACTCCTGTAGCTAGTTCCCTACTGAATTCTTACTCAGTAGGCAACTGCAACACTGAAGGTCATTTGAACAAGACTCATTTATCAACATGTGAAATTAGACTCATTCCTAAACTAAAGTGCAAGTCATCCCCATATGTGGAAGTTAAGTGGGCTGCATTGAGCTTTCCTAATCAAACACTGGTGCCCCTACGATAGTCTCCTCATGGCGGACTCGCAGCTGTTGAGGTTTGTGTAGTGAGACTGTGTGCTCTGCAGTGCAGTAGCTCATTCTGCCTCAGTCCACACCTGGATATCCAGTGGGACCCGAGTCCAAATCATTGCCATATGGCAGGATTCCATCAAGTCCTCAGCATGGAGGACACAGCCTTTGTTGACATGAAAAAAAGACATTTCATGGAAAATCCTGTGACACTGTACCCCAACCCCCAAATAACTTTTAAATCTTTTCTATATAGAGCAATCTATATCATAACAGAGGAAACTTATAAACCTGTTTTGTATTATGTGAAGTCAAAAAACAGGTAATGTTTAATATAAATGTGCCTGATAAGTCAGACCTCTCGGGCTTTTAGTTTAATTGTTGTGTTTAAGCACAGCGAGAGCCAGAGTACATGTTATGGACATTTGAAATAATATTGATCAAATGAAACTTGGGCAGCTACAATAAGTGGTTACGGTCAAAATTATCAGTTTGTTACAACCATGCACACATTGCAGAAGTGCTTCCATTTTGGTAATTTATACAGAAATTTCTTAGATCGTAATTACTACACACCCCCTCCTGTACCACTGCTTTGAAAATCCTATTGCATCCAAATAATAATTTATTCATATTATTTAATAAGACCTTTGTTTTTTGTGTTGTATTTGAAACACGATAGTATATAGTTGTAGTAGAGATATACAATGAAAATTGACATTCTGCAAGTGTTCTTAACAAGGAATGTAAGTATAAGAGAGAGAGAGAGTGAGAGAGAGAGAGAGAGAGAGAGAGAGAGAGGGAGAGAGAAACACACTCCACCCAGAGGACACTGTGTGGGTGGGTTGTGCTGGGGAAACAATAGCAGATGTTTGTCCTTGATGGCATCTGCTGCCTTACAGCACCCACCTGACTGAATGCTGGCTTGCTCAGAAAATTCTACGATCAATTAAAAAAGTGACCTGCGAAGCTCACACTTACACACCTCGTGAAAGTAAAGCAACCTTGGATTTGCACAGTGGGGATTGCTCTGACAAAAGTGCTGCCCACTCTGTCGTGTCAACTACCTATTTTACAACCATGGCTTATAGCACTAATTGTTCAGTCCTCTCACCCACTCACTGAGTCAGGCAAAGAGCATGACAAAGAGAGAGAGAAAGAGAGAGAGAGAGAGATTTTCCCAAGGTTAATATTTCTTGAAGGTCAAACAGAAATCATGTACTATTTGAATATACATAAACATTATGTTTGAAAAATATTTGTAGAAGATGATGCAAGTTAAGTGTAAAGCAATGATTTATAATTTCTTATTTATTATATAATTAATTATTCATAATTCAAGCAGGGAGCAGCAGGAGTTGGCATTTACTTTAATATTATGCATTTAGTAATATTTCAAGAGAAACATATAGCATTTAATTCTCCAGCACCCTCAAGTGACTTCTGCAGCAGAATATGTTCCTCCTAAAGGACAAATGAATGAAATAATCTTACATAATCCTATTGGATCAAGCAGTTAGCATTTAGCTCATTGATTGCCTGTAAAATGAACATCCCTCATAAGACTGAACTTCAGAGGACATTGTTTTAGTAATAGATTACCCTGATGTGTTTACCGCTTTGTAACTAGAAATATAGTTCTCTTTGGCTGCTACCTTTAAGGATATTTACAAACAAATCTTCTGATTAACACATTTGATTTGGCACATTTTATGCCAGATGACCTTCCTGACTCCTACTCCCTGCCACTGACATCACACTTATCCTTATCTACACTTGGACTTATCCTTACTGAGGAATCAAATGATGGTCTTACTCGAGGTGTTCTGAGATCCTCCTACTCCACTAACAATTCATGTTAACTGATGAACTCCAAAAGCCGTACTTTTTACTTTAGTTAAAGCTTTAATATATTATCCCCAACGTCCAACAACAAAATGAAAGTAGTGTCAGCGGGACGAAGTGAAGAGAACCTTTATTTGACATACCTCCAAGTAAAGAGTGTGATGCAACAGTCCTTTAATTCTTTAATCCATCTAGCTCTCTCAACTCCTCATCTGTATTCTCCCCTCAAACAGATCAGATTGCAAAAGTTCAAGTTTTATTTTAATACCTCCAGCAAAAACACCATGCTTGTCATCTCGTAACTCGATTGCAAAACTAGCTGACAGACAAGTCTCTGCAATAATTCAACACAGCAGCATCGTATAACTGCATTGTTGGTGCTTCCAGTATTTATATGGTTGATTTTTCATTTTACCTGTCCCATGGTAGAAACTGAGTTAGAAAAGAAACACTTTTGTGTTTCAAAGGTAGCAGCAAAACCTGACTGTTATTCAAATGCTTGAGATGCCCCCCACACACTTGTATTATAATAATAACAATAAAATGAATATGATAATATTAATAATAATTAGACATGTTACAAATATTTCAATAAACACATAATTGCTGGTGGCATTTTTACCCACCATTTGTGAAAAAGGACAAAATAGTGTTCTGTGTAATGTATGTAATTTTCGGTTTTCAATTTATTGGTTATCAAATTAAAGTCCATAACATGGAAATATACATGTCATGTGTCATGTCCTTCCCACGACCTATTTGTTTATTTATTATTTTTTCCCCACGCTGTCACTTCTCCATGTGCTCATGTTTTCCCCTGCCCGTCATGTATCTGTTCCCATTCCCCCGTTTCCTCCCCGTCTACTCACCTGTTTCTCATCTCCTCCACTGATTACTCCAGTGATTTAAGCATGCACTGCGCGCTACTTTAATCGCTGGATTATTTATTGTTGTTTGCTTCAATTTTCTCGCGTTCCGCGGCTTTGAGCTCACACTTCCTCGTTTTGACCACGGCTTTTGTTTAACATTTTTCAATAGTCGCCTCGCTGCTTGATTCACGACCCAGCTCCAACGGCTCCAAATATCTCCGACGACCAGCAGGGACCCCCACATGTGATGTGAACCACATCTCCCTGCTCCCGGGCACCACTCCACCGAAAGGCCGCCTCTATTCTTTGTCACCTGTGAGTCCCTCACAGCAGGTATTATTCACCCTTCGTCCTCCCCCCACGGGGGCTGGGTTCTTCTTTGTGGGCAAAAAAGACTGGTTCCTCCGCCCCTGCATTGAATTATAGGGGCTTAAATGAAATCACAATAAAGAATCGGTATCCTCTTCGACTGATGACTACAGCTTTTGAACTCCTCCAAGAAGCCAGGCTGTTCACCAAGCTGGACCTACGCAATGCATACCACCTCATCTGTATTCGAGAGGGTGACGAAAGGAAGACTGCCTTCAACACCTCAACAGGCCACTATGAGTACCTAGTGGTTCCATTTGGTCTGACTAACGGTCCAGCAGTTTACCAGGCCCTAATCAACAACGTCCTCAAGGATTTTCTAAACTCTTCTGGAAGAACATCAACGTCACGTGCATCAGGAGCTGCAAAGACTCTTGGAGAACAACTTGTTCATCAAAGCTGAAAAATGCGAGTTCCACACTACGTCCACCATGTTTCTTGGCTTCGTCATAGGCCCCTCAGGCATCCAGATAGAGCCTGCCAAACTTCAAGCAGTTACAGACTGGCCCACTCTCAACTCACGGCATGAACTCCAGAAATTCCTGGGATTTGTGAACTTTTACCGCCGCTTCATTCGCGGCTACAGCTCCATCGCCGCTCCCTTGACAGCCCTGACCTCTCCCAAGACACCGTTCTGCTGGAATCAGGAGACCGAAAAGGCCTTCTTGGAGCTCAAGAAATGGTTCACGTCCACTCTTATCCTCATCACACCAGATCCCTCACGTCAATTTTTCTTTGTTATCTCCTGCCACCCTTGGTTGATTTTTCATTTTACCTGTTATATATACAGATATAGATGTATGAAATCTAACAACGTTTTTGGTGGTCGACATTGAAGGAAGATGTGTCCAGCATGCAATGTCTGCGTAAGGTGCAAGCACACCAATGCCGTCCCAGCAAGCCTCCTCAGACCCTTACCAATTCCGTCCCGTCCATGGTCCGACATTTCACTGGATTTTGTTAGAGGATTACCCACCTCAGATGGTCACATCTGTATCATGACTATAGTTGACTGGTTCTCCAAGGCAGCCCACTTCATCTGGGTTGAATATGCTCACAACTCCCTAGTCTCGTCTTCTACTGGGTTGTTTCCCTTCTAGTGCTGCCTGGGTTATCAACCACCCTTGTTCCCTTCTTAGGAGGAAGAGGTCAGCGTTCCTTCTGCCCAAGCCTTCATCCGCTGTTGCAGGAGAACCTGGTCTCGAGCCAGGAAAATGCTAGTCTGACTAGGCAGAGCATACAAGAAGCAACCAGACCCCCAGATGCTCTCAGGCCCCCAAATTCAGGATAGGGCAGAGAGTCATGTTGTCCACCAGAGACCTTCCTCTAAAGACTCTCTCCCGCAAGCTTTCCCCTCGTTATATCGGTCCCTTCACAATTATCAAGATTATCAACCCCTGTGCGCAATCATGCGACGAATCAACCCAACATTTCACGTGTCCCAACTATGCCCTTGCTTCAAGCTTCGCTGCTTGATTTCCCGGCTTTGATCTCGCGCTTCCTCGTTTTGACCACGACTTTTGTTTAACGTTTTTGGATAGTCGCCTCGCTGCTTGACCTCACACTTCCTATTTTGATTACAGCTCTCGTTTTGCACTTTTGGCTTAGACGCTACGCGGATTGATCCTCTGGCATTCGACAGTTCGCTTTCTGACCACGCTTCCGTTTGACGTTTTATTTATTAATCTGCACTTGGATCCACCTCATTCCGCTCCGCTCCGTGACAATACAGGTGCATCTCAATAAATTAGAAAATCAATGAAAATTTTATATCAACTGAAAAAGTGAAACTTATGTAGATTTACTACACACAGACTGATAAATTTTGAATGTTTATTTCTTTTAATTTTGATGATTATGGCTTACAGCTAATGAAAACCAAAAATTGAGTATCTCAGAAAATTTAAATAGTGTGAAAAAGTTCAGTATTAGGAGACTCATAGTGTCATACTCTTATCAACCAATTAACTCAAAACAGGTTAAAGGTTTCCTGAGCCTTTAAATGGTCTCTGTCTGGTTCTTTGGGACAAAAAAGGTCATTGTTAAAGAACTGTTACAGAGTGCTGTATTCAAGCACATTCATGGAAATTTAATGGAAAGAAATGTGACAGAAAAAGGTGCACAAGCAACATGGATAACTGCAGCCTTAAATGGATTGTGAAACTAAGCCCATACAAAAATTTCGGTGAGATTCAACAGGAGAGGACAGTAGCTAGAGTCAGTGCTTCAAGAGCCACCACACACAGACATATCTAGGACATGGGCTACAGCTGTCGCATTCCCTGTGTCAAGCCACTCTTGAACCAGACACAACATCAGAGGTGTCTTATCTGGACAAAAAAAGATTGGACTGTTGCTCAGTGGGCCAAAGTGCTCTTTTTAAATGAAAGTAAATTGAAATCAAAGTCCCTGTATCTGAAGGAAGAGAGGAGAGGCACAGAATCCAAGTTGCTTGAAGTCCAGTGTAAAGTTTGCAGTCAGTGGGGGTTTGGGGAGCACGGTCACCTGCTGGTGTTGGTCGACTGTGCTTTATCAGGTCCAAGTCAGGCGCAGTCAGCTACCAGGAAGTTTTAAAGTATTCCATGCATCCATCTGCTGACCAGCTTTATGGCGATGCTGATTTCATTTTCCAGCAGTACTGCCCACACTGCCAAAAGTACTAATAACTAGTTTAAGTACCATTGAATCCCTGTGCCTAATGGACCAGCAAATTCACCTGACCTATACCACACAGAGAATCCACAGGGTACCGTGCAAAGGAAGATGTGAGACACCAGACCCGACTATGCAGAAGAGCTGAAGGCCACTATGAGAGCAACCTGGGGTTCAATAACCTGTTAGCAGTGCAACAGACTGATTGTGTCCATGCCACACCACATTTGCTGCAGTAATTCATGCAAACTGAGCCCCGAGAGATGAGAGCTGTACACGTTCATACTTTTCATTAGTTATTGTTTATTTTATTCGTCTTCGGTAATATTCAAATTTTCTGAGATACTGAATTTTGGGTTTTTGTTAGCTGTAAGCCATAATCACTAAAATTAAAGGAAATAAACACTTGAAATATCCCAGTCTGTATGTAATGAATCTGTATAATACATGAGTTTCATTTTTTATAATTAAATTATGGAAATAAATAAACTTTTTGATGATATTCTAATTTATTGCAAAATTCTAAAACATGTAATTTTAGAAATATTTTAAAAAGCACAAACACAAAACAGAGATAGCAGACATAACTACTCAAGCTCAAAAATGTAAAATCTATCCTTTCAATCTTTTGCCATATTGGTGAGACTCCAAAACAACCTCAGGTCAATAACACTTTGCAGTGTTAGTTATCACTGGTGAGTCCAAAAATCGTTTTACCTTTAGGAGACATATTGATAACAAACAAAGCCTAGGTTTTTGCTCAGTTTCTGGTTTCATTCATGACCTTCACACTTTGGAATAGGTTATACAGCAATGAGAGACAAAAAAAAAAAAAAAAATAGATTTGAACCTCGATTTCCAGGACTTCCTGAACCAGCCCCCGAGACACACAAACACAACCAGAGTCTACTCCCAGAGAGTCTATGCCTCAGTACACAGTGTTACTGCAGAGGCACAGAATAAAAATCCCAAATCCTCCCTGAACTTAAACTCCTGAGGCAGTGCAGATGCTCCCAGAACACATAATATTAATTAGGGAAGGACTCTGGTGATCAGATTCCTCTCTGCAGTGACACACACTCCAAAGCTTTAATGACTTCTAACCCAACACTGAATCTAATTTCAATATTGTTTCATTTTAATTTGCACCTAATTGAATGTGAGATATACTCACCAATCCCACCGGCTCCTGTCCACAGTGACTGGGGTGCTCGAAGATATATCGCTCCGAGCTTCTTTATTCTCTACAAAGAAAAAGTTAACCTCATGGAGCTTGTAATTTAATTTCACTAAACAATCTATTGCTGCAACTAATAGAAATTTAGGGTTTCATTTCCCTCCTGCTGGAATAAGGTTTAACAGGGCATAACAAATTGACTGAAGCCATTATCAAAAGTGGCTAGCCACATAGTGTAATTGACAAATACCTAAATGGTAAGCCATGTTAGTCAGATATTGATATGCTGACAGGAAAAAAAGAAAGAAATAGGAAGAAATGGTTTACTGTGACAGGCTATAAAGTGTGAAAGGCTATAAAGATAGAACAACCTCAGCAGCAACTTCCTCACTTGTCCCTTCCAACTACTCAGCATTAACTATCCCCAATACACCAATCACCATCCTGATCAAATTGTCATCATTTGCACCTCTTTATCATTGGTTCATACTGTAAGTTAGGTGTAGGTTTTTAATGCTTATGTGATTTATAGGTCACTGTGTGCCTTAACAAACAAAAACATTTCTCTGAAACTTCTCTGGTATGGGGACTAGACTGAAAATAAAAAAGTCCTTCAAGAAACCTGGAGAATAATTCCTCAGGACTACATGAAAAATACAAGAAAGGCTGGCTCTTTGAAAGTAAAATATAACGAAATGGTAGGTGGCTCAAAACCTTTACGTAGTACTGTACATAATTTTTTTTAAAGAATGGCCTGGATCATTGATGTAAAATATGACATAAATGGTAGTTAAGGTAACTGTGGGTAATTGATACTGAAGGTAAAGGAAAATAAATCCTTTTTTTTTTTATTATTATTTTAAGATACAGTAGCTGTAATAAATAATAATAATAATAATAATAATAATAATAATAATAATAAGAGGAAGGGGAAGAATGGAAGAATATAGCTCAAAGTAAAATGAATATGCTTGAGCATTATTTAAAATACACTAAGGCTTTGTGTAAGGGTCCAACCCCTAGGCGGCACTGTGTGCACGATACATTTTGTTTTGTGTAGTTTTGTTTGTAAACTCAGTTTCCCAGAATGCACCTCGGTCAGGTGATGAGAGTGCTCACCTGGGGTCCGTTCTTCGTACGTTGCTAACTCAGTTAGCTGGATTTGATTGTTGTGGATTTGTCCTGATCTTGGATTGTTTCGTTCTACGAAGCGAATCTCGCGCTTGCTGTCATAGCAACATGTCCGTAAGCTTAAACCTGCTCGGGAGCCAGTTTATTTCATGTAAACAGGATTTAGGCTGCGCTCCTGGCGGGTTATGATTGGCTGAAATGGCGAGATCACATCTGATTGGTTAAAGAGCATGACTGACACAGACTGACTGCCTCTGCGGGGAAAAGAAAAGTATCTTGCATGAATATATGGATGGATGTATTTAAACATAAATACAGTATATGTACACATGTGTGTGTCTGTGGTCATCATTCATGTGTTAATCTCCGTGTGTGTCTAATCATATGTAACAATCCCCCGAATGTAATATCCCCCGATTGCGTCTATATAAGTGGAGGTAATTTTCTCAAATCTGTCGCAGTCATGTCTTGTCCGTTTATGAGAGAGCAACCGGTTACTGAAGGTGTGAGGATTATACGCAGAGTTTTTCAAATTCCTTGTGTATTGTGTGATAGACAGGATCCTTTAGCACAGCATGACAATATACTTCTTACTATACTTCTTCTACTTCACTTTTACACTGTAAACCCGATTAAGTTGGAAAAACTCAAAATATTTGCGGTAATCAGTTACATAATTTTTTAAAGTAATTTTAAGTAAACAGAACTATCAATATTTGAATTTGTTGCAAATAAAGTAAATTCAATCCAGCGCGGGAATCGAACCCGGGTCTTTTGTGTAGCAGGCGCAGCACCTCCCACTGAGCCACCAGAGCTCTTTAGATTTTAATTGCTTGACGTGACACTTACTGTTACTGTTACTTAAGTACTTATGATAAATTATCAAATTTGTTCAGCTAACTTTAAATTAATACAAATAGGATTTGAGAGTATATATATATATATATATATACACACACACACACACACAGATATACAACATGTAACATGGGCAGCACTTACGTATTTAATAACTTTATTTTAAATGATCTTTATTAAAGTTTCAAATTCTCCATAACCCTCTAATAAAAGCTTTTGCTCTGCTTGAGGAAAAAAAAATGAGCTGCTCTTTTGGCATTTCGTCAACCATTCGCAGGGGTGGTGATCATTGTTTCTACTGTCGATGCATATCGCCTTTTAAACAAACGCATGAACGCGCAATAATCCTAGACATTATTCTTAGACATAGGCTCTAGTTTTGTTATGTTTATTTTCATTGTGTTTTGGTTTATGGAGCTGGTTTTGTTAGTGTGTCTCTTGTCTTGTGTAAGTACTGTTCTGTGTGTCTCCAGTGTCTATTTCCCTCTTCTATGTTTAGCCACTTGAGTGTTTAACCGCTAGTAGGTTTAGCCGCTAGTTCTTAGCTGCTAGTAGGCTTAGCCTCCAGTAGGTTTAGCCTCTAGTCGGATTGGCCGCTGGTGGCTTTAGTTTCTAGTAGGCTTAGCCTCTAGCATGGATTAGCCTCTTGTGTGTGTTTAGCCTCTTGTGTGTTTGTGTTCCATGTAGGTTCAGCTACTAACCTGGTTATCTACTAATCCTGATATTTACTAGGCCGGTTAGGTCAATCATGCCCTTCTACAATAACCAGTTTAGATACTAATCCCATTAACTACTAACCCATTCCGTCTCTAGTCTCTCCCGTCTCTAGTCTTGTCTGGTCCTGTCTCTAGTTTGGTCTCGTCTGTAGTCTTGTCTCTGTTCAGTGTCAGCTCCACGTCTCCTGTGTAAACTGTACGTCAGTGTAAGCTCTAAGCCTGTGTGTCGCTTAAAGAGCCTCTGAGCCTGTGTTAAGCTCTATGCTTTTGTTTATAGTTTTGAGTTCTGTGTTTAAGTTTCATAGTTCGTTTCGTTTCTGTATTATTGTTTTGTTTAATAAAAGACTCTTTACGTTTAAAACCTCTCTGCACCTATGCCTGTCCTTTTTGCCCATGGCAAACATCAGCCAGAATGCCACCAAGTACATGACACTTTGCATGCATTTTTTAAATTTATTTATATTTTTTCACTCTAGTTAAAAGGTTTTTAATATAACCTCTACTGCATTCGTTTTAAGTATGGATAAATTCATTAAGTAAACATCCTGGTTTTATTTCACAATAAAGTTAATGCTAAAAAGAAAATATTGAATTATTTGAGTCATACTTGAAGCTTGGAAGTCAATTCCATAAACCAAAACATATTTTCCTTGCATACACTCACAGCGAGTGAAATTAATTATAAATAAAAAGAGTTCTTCAGTTACTGAGACAGTCAAAGGATATTTATTTTGGCTTTATTTTGAATTTGTCTTTTTGGAATAGAACAAAGAAGACAAAGACAAACACAATTGCACAAAAATCGTGCAAGCAATGAGCAAAATATATAAAATATTGGTGCCTTGCATTAGTTTAGACACATGGTGTGTCTCATCTACAGTATTTGAAAAAACCTCTTAAAAATGATCTCAGTGCTGTGACAGATACTGCAACATTGTATTGCAGTTAACGTGGCCTGTTATTAAATTAAACAGGGGTTCGGTAGTAGACATGAGTAAACTAAAATATTGCAAAGATTTCTTTTTGGCATGAAAGTGTATAGTGTTTATTCTATTATTAATAGATTAATAAAAAAAATGAAAATAAAATTTAAAAAATTGCTAATTCGTTTAATCTGCATGTTTTTGGACTGTGCGAGGAAACCAGAGTAACTGGAGAACCCCCCAAGAACAGGGAGAACATCCAAACTCCATGCACACAGAACCAAGAACCCTTACTCTCGCGGTGCAAGGTGACGATGCTTATCACTAAGCCACCATGCCACCAACTGAAAAGCTGAACTTTCAAAAACTGTCTAACTTCTGTCATGATTTAACTATGACAAAATACCTAATACACCTCACAATTGCTGAGTAATCAAGGCTTGATATGGACTCCAGGATTTCTCACCTGTTAACAGAAAACCTAAATTGCATGCAGAATTTATGATTAAAAAAAAAAAAAAGATTGATATTCTGCCTCTGTATTTCTGTTATATATTGTTTTTTTTTGTTTGTTTGTTTTTTTTATAAAACAATGATAAAAATTATAGACCCTTATTTTTTCTTGTATTGTAAGTGAGAAAACCTTCCCCACTGTTTTACACTCTAAAAATTATTTGGAAACTTTGCTTTGATTATTATGTTATTAAGGAATTTAGCAGTGTATTCAGTATTTAGAATTCTTTTTACATTCTGTATGTTCAGTACTCCAGAGCTCAAAGAGCTCTGTTAATGGTAACACTAAACAAGGAATTTGTTATATGTTGATTGAGAATATACGTACGAGTCACTATGGAGAAGTGTAAACCAACTAGAAACTTCGACAATTAACTTAAATATCTGAAAAAACACTATAGTTATGTAATTATTATTATATACACACACACACACACACACACACACACACACACACACACACACTGACTTTCTTATTAGGTTAAGGCTGCTACTGAGATTCACAGATAGCTCTGTGATTTAAACATATAAAATGTTCAAACTAAAATATCATCTTCATGAGAACAGAGTTTCAGGAAAGACGCTTTACTCCCAGTTCAACGATTTCAGGCATATGACTCAGACCCCTCTTACTTAAAACATCAGAGAATTAGCAAGAGCTCAAGTATAATTATGGTAACTTCCAATATTAACTAGCAGAGTTAATTAGATAAGGTGATGACAGTCGAAATGGGGGCGGGGGGGGGAGTAGGCTCAAGGCAAGGCCATTAAGATGTTGTAAAGATTTTAAAATGTTTCTTAGACATAAGATGAAGACAGAGAGATGGCGGGATACAGAGAGATAGAAGATGAAAGTGTTTTGCGTCAGAGCTCCACTTGTTAATTTATAGGGATAACATGCTTAAGTAGTTCAAAGTCTCTTCTGTGAAGATGTACAGACTCATTATTTTTAGCACATATCCAAGAACAGGAGATACAGAAGAACAAAAAAAGTTAAACCTTTCATTCTGTTGCCACATTTCAAGGATTGGTGCTTAGAAATATCACACATGATCAACTTCATAAGGACATAACCTTTCCATATTTGGTTGGTAATCCAGTTGGAAAAAGGGCATAAATATTAAACTCTGTGTTACACTATTCATACATTTTTCTCCATTAACAATAAACCACATTCAAAGACATTTTATTACTTGTTTCCATGAATAGATAATTGTGATATGCATGCACATGCTAGATTTTCTTCCCTTGAGTTGTGGAATTTAAATTCAAGAAAAGCACATCTCGGGTTACTTTGCTGTAACTGTAACCTTGTTCCCTGAAAAAGCGGGAATGAGATGCTGCATGAAAACACTATGGGAATGTTTTTTTTGTTCCCCCGGTTGTGAAGCATGCATGTTTGATGTATAAACTTTATACTTTTAAACTTTATACTTAGAACTTATGAACAAAGTATAAAATTTGGCTTATATAACCTCGGTCATGTGATGTCATCTGATAAGGTGGATCTGCAGGTTATGAATAGGTCTGAACCAGATACATCCTCAGGTCAATTCTTTGTCTGAAAGGACATCCAGTCACGGCTGCAGTGCGGCACTGGACTGCAGTATCTCGAGAAGTTCCCTTTCGAAAGCTACACTGCTGCGTGAAAACGCTATGGGAACGAGAATACCAACACCGCCACACTGCAAGTGTCTGGACCCCCAGGGTTGTGTAGTGTGTGCGCACAATCACCAAAGAGGTCTCAGAAATAACTTTGGGATGCTGACTCGAGGACCTGCGAGCCTGGAGTAGCAAGGACATCCAAACTATAAAATCTGACAAATGTGTGTGGAGAGGACCACCCTGCCGCAACACACACTGGCTGCAAGGGAACACCTCTTGCCAGAGCAATTGATGAGGCAAGCCCCCTGGTCGAATGTGCCCTAATTCCTAGAGGCGACGTCTGACCATGTGCCTCGTAGGCTAGGGCAATAGCATCTCTCACCCAATGTGACAGCGTTTGTCTAGTGGCGGCTGCCCCCCAGTTGCGGCCCACATAGCATATAAAAATCTGCTCTGATTCACGCCACTGGCTAGTGCCGTAGACGTGAATCTGAAGTGCACGTACTGGACACAGTAAGTGAAGTCATTCCTGCTCCGGAGCTGCAAATGGCGGAGGACAGAAGGCTTCGAGAACAACTTGGTGCATGGTTGAGAATGGAACTTTCGGAAGATAGTTCGGGTGAGGATGCAGGATAGCTTTGACTAGCCCAGGGGCAAAGTCTAGGAAGTATGGCGAAACCGAAAGAGCCTGCAAATCCCCAATTATCTTTAGAGAAGTAACGGCAATTAGAAAAACCATCTTAAGGGTCAGAAGCCTGACAGGCACTGACTCTAGTGGTTCGAGACAGGTATCAACCAGTCCTTCGGGCACAAAATGCTAAGTACCAAGAAGGGACTGTCGCTCTCCACCGTTTAGCTCCACTAATAAAGCAGGCAACTAATGGGTGCTTTCCCACAGAAACCTCATCAGTCAGAACATGACAAGCCAAAATGGCAGCTACGTACGTTCTGAGAGTACTAGAGCCTAAGTCAGACGACAAACATTCCAGCACTAAAACAATATGGCAGTGAACTGGCGCTACATGTTTTGCCATGCACCAACTTTCAAATACACTCCATTTTAGGGCATAAGTTCTTCTGCTTGCACTTAGTATCGTTTCAATTACACTGGCTGGAAGACCAGCATCTCTTACTTGGTCCCCTTCAGGGGCCAGAGGTGAAGGTTCCAAAGCTCGCGCCGGGGATGAAATATTGTCCCCTGCACCTGAGACAGGAGATCCCACCTCACTGGAATCTCCCATGGTGAATGGTCGAGGAGAGATATTACACCTGAGAACCACACTCTGGTCAGCCAACAGGGCGCTATCAATATGGGTGCAAGGCTTGTTACTGAACCTTAAAGACACAATCTGGACCACATATGGGCCATCGCTAACTTTTTCCAGCGGCGCGAGCGCAGTCCGTCCTGGCAATTTATGTACGAGACTACCGTAGTGTTGTCTACCCACACTAGGACATGGTATCCGCTCAACTGCTGGAGGGAGTATTTCAGGGCCAGAAATAGAGCCATCATTTTGATGCAATTGATGTGCCAAGATCCCTTGGGCTGGACAGTCATCTAAGACCGCAACCAAGCCCGTGAGGGAAGCATTTGATGCTAGCAATTTGCGACGACAACACGGACCTAGAGTGGGACCCAAAGTCAAAAACCGGGGTTTGAACCACATAGGAAGGGTACAAAGGCCCAAGGGTATCACCGTGGATGCAGTTGCCATGAGATCTAACACACTCATGGCATGAACAATCACTTTCTGGCCTAGCCTGATTTCCTTTAGGGTATTGAGAATGGATTCGACACGTGCAGGCAAAAATATGTAATTCAGGATACGGATGCCCTGGAGTCATAGAGCCAGGGCTGCATCTGTGTATTTTGTATATGTGCGGGATGACAGGGCCAAAAGGAAGGATATGTACTGGTAGGCTTCGCTCCCAAAAGCGAACCTCAGGAACTTCCTGTGTTGTGGCAATATTTCTATATGAAAATATGCATCCTTCAGGTCAATTGTCAATCCTCCGGTTGGATTTGAGAAACAATCATTTTGGCTGTCAACATTTTGATGTTCAGCCCACGAAAATTTAAAATTGGACGCAACCCCCAGTCTTTCTTGGGAACCAAGAAATACTGACTGTAATAGCCTGACTCTCTGTCTGGCAGGGGAACATGTTCTATGGCCCCTTTTTCCAGCAGTCTGTGAAAATGTGCCCGTTCTGGTTTCATGAAAGTGGAGACCATGCCATTGAAACACGGAGGATGATGTGCAAAATGAATCCTGTAGCCTCTCTCTACTGTGCTTTCTACCTCAAGAGACATACCTGGCAGTAAGTTCCCCGCTACCAGCTTCTCTGAAAGGGGCACAAGTTTATACACTTTGGCTAGATGGGGGCGGGGGGGGGTGTTAAATGTTCAGCATCCTGAAACATGGCAGGAGGGACCCAAACACCTAACATTTCACTGGAGACCGCTGCTCCCCGAAACACCAGTGGTGGCGGAGATTGGACAACGGCCTCCTGAGGGTGCCAGGAAGGAGTTTTCATTCCTTATTGGAATTTTTACACACCCCTAAGCCTTAGGACTTTGTTTTAGAGGAGATGATGATTCCTTCTCTTTAAAGAATGTGAGCCGAGCGCGCAGCACTTTGATAGAAAGGAGATCGCATTCTCACTTGCGCCCGAGTATAGGTTGCTCTTTCCCCAAACACTCGAAGCAGAAAGTGGAGATCGCTGTCCGAGAGAAATCTCTCACATGGAGGCACAGATCTCCTCTCAAACTCCACCATGAGTCGGTGAGTAATATAAACACTTTCTGCTCGCTTTTTTTTTTCAGTCCTTGAAAACAAAAAGACCTGAGTATGTTTCCGGTTCAGACCTATTTATGACCTGCAGGTGCACCTCATCAAATGACTAACCTGACCGAGGTTATATAAGCGTTAAAGTTTAAAAGTTTGGTGTGTTTGATACACACATGCTTCACAACTGGTGGAACAAAAAGACCTTCCCATAGCATTTTCACACAGGATCGAATGTAGCTTTTGAAAGGGAACAATAGATTATATTAATATTATTAATTGCACACATCATAGTTATTTTGTGCTCATGCACTGGGACTTGAATGAAAAAACACCAAATTCTTAATCTATCATTGTTGAGAAAAGAAAACAATGAATCATCATCTTTGAGGAAGAAATGTAGTCAAAACATAATTTAATGATCGTAATTAAGAATCACTTAAATGTTTGGTGAAAGAAAATTGCAAAGAAAACAACAGTAGAACTCATGATTATGTTTAATAATTAAAGTATTGTAGTAGCGCAATGTGAATTTCTACAATGTGAAGAGAACTCAAGGGATTGGGACTAAACAGCTGTTTCCTGTTTACCCTGGTCCAGAGTGATGGGTGCATCAGGGTAAGAAGAGAGGGAGATGAATTGATCATGTCTAGTACCTACCAGCCATCACCAGTGTTGTGATTTTTCCATCTATGGACTTTTATCCCTGATGACATGGGCATATCGGAGGATGACAATGCCAGGATTCATCGTGCTCAAATTGTAAATGAGTGGTTCAGGAGCATGAGACAATTTTCACACATGGCTTGGCCACCACAAAGTCCTTAACTCCATTGAGAATCATTAGGATGTGCTGGAGAATATTGGAGAGAAGCTAAATGTGAATGCATACCATAATCAGAGAAAAAGGTGGTTCAAAGAAATACAACCTTTTTTCTTTTGCCGGGCAGTATATACACTGCAGAATCCCAATTATGCACAATCTTGGTATATTACATGCAAATACTTTGTGATTTTGTAAGCGCTAAGTTTACACAATAGCAAGTGAAAATATATAAATAAATAAAAAATAGGCCAGTATGACTAAGACTAAGCTGTCAGAAACATTCATATTACACCAGAAAAAAGAGAAACCCTGATATTTAACTACAAGTGTTCTTCCCACTAAAGGGCTTCCCTCAACTCAAATTGGGACTCGTATTTAGAGTGGAGCACCTGCAGTCCTGCTCACTGACTATCATCCGTGCAGTACAATAAGGCCCTTTTGATATGGATCATTGCCACCTGCTTCGCATTTGGACTGATGTGAAAAATTCATTAGGAATGTGCTTTGGTGTGAAGAGCCTCTGCTGCCCAGTCACATTCTGCATCTGTGCTACAAAATTTGCCTCCAGCCAGACACCCTAATCAAATTGCCTCATCCAGATGAGCCAGAGGAGGAAATAGGAACTACTCCTCCTACAGTCAGAGGCACATTTCTGAGCAAGAGCTCCAGAAGGTAGAGAAAAGTATGTGTGCTTCATGGAATAAACCTGGGCCTGCACACGATCACTTTCTTCTGCAAAATTATTAAGTGTACTCACTTTTAGAATGGTCTTATTTGCACGCAGTGATATTATTCCTTTTATTTGAAGCTGATATGATTCCTTTTATTTGAAAAATAAACTTAAATAAATAAATAAATAAATAAATAAATAGAAAATAAACAACACAGTATTGCTAATTTACATTGTGGGCTTGATCATTTATTTTCCTTGTTGTCAATCGGTAATTGGCTACAAGAGCAGTATGATGTATGTAGGATTTATGTGCGATTTTGCCATATTTTTTATATATATTTATACACACACACATCTTCTCATTCAAAGAGTTTGAATTTGTATTATGGCAAGAAAAAAGCAACCAAGTAAAGAAAAACGAGTGACCATCATCCAAGAAATGAAGGTTAGTCAGTCCGAAAAATGGGGAAAACTTTAAAAGTGTCCCCAAGTGCAGTCACAAAAACCATCAAGCGCTACAAAGAAACTGGCTCACATGCGGACCGCCCCAGGAAAGGAAGACCGAGAGTCACCTCTGCTGCGGAGGAGAAGTTCATCCGAGTCACCAGCCTCAGAAATCGCAGGTTAACAGCAGCTCAGATCAGAGAGCAGGTCAATGCCACACAGAGTTCTAGCAGCAGACACATCTCTAGAACAACTGTTAAGAGGAGACTGTGTGAATCAGGCCTTCATGCTAGAATATCTGCTAAGAAACCACTGCTAAGAACAGGCAACAAGCAGAAGAGACTTGTTTGGGCTAAAGAACACAATAAAGAACACAATAAAGAAAACTCTTTGAATGAGAAGGTGTGTCCAAACTTTTAGTCTGTACTGTATATATATACACACACACACATTTATTTTTTACATTTTTGCCTGTACACCACCATAGAGAATTTGAAATGAAATGGTTAGCTTGTGGATGAATTGTAGATTTTCAGCTTTATTACAAAATATTGCATTTTCTTCTCAGCATCCTCATTTGCACAAGTTCAAATCTATTCGGACAAATTAACAATCATAAATGCTAGAAATGGAGAATGTACCATGGACATCACTAAATGCTGAATTTACTTCAGTTGAGATGCTTTGCCAGTCATCAGTTGCTACTTCTTTGTGGGATTACTTATATATCCAATCACAAAAAGCTTTAAATATGGGATAGCATCAGGTTGAAGTTATTGTATGTCAAACAGGTTCTTATTTTTTGTGGGAAGGGTTTTAATTGTTAAGAGTACTCATAAATTTCACTTTGCAGTATCCTTGGGAAAAAAAGGGGGGAGGCGGGGGAGGATCATAAAGCAAATACCCCTTGGAGATTTTTCACCCAACATTTGAAGTAAAGCACCCTTGTAAAGAGACAAACAGGGGAGTCCTTGAGACCTCATCACTAGCAATCAAGGGCCTTTTTTTTTGCCTGTGCCTTTTTTAAATCTATTTTCTATACAGAATAACTAAATAAAAGGACCAGTTCACCTTGGGGATTTACATTGAGCTTTATGGAGCTTTTGACCCAACATGTGGGCAGAAATCGCTTTATTGAACTGTTACAAAGTGTGACCTGAGTGAATAATATATATATTTTTTTTCTTTAAATGTCAAAACAAGCTCTGGAAAACAGATTAGGAAAGTAACAAAAGTTCTTATTCATTATTGTAATGGTCTATAAATATAACTTTTTTAGTTATTTTTTGACTGATATTCTTGGTCCCAAGCCCAGATAAAATGGGAGGGTTGAGTCAAACGTAAAAACCTGTGCCAAGTTGTGTGTGGATCGGATGGTCCGTTGTGGCCCTCGTTAGAAGCAACTGGAAGTTCAACAACAACTTTGCCTAATATTCTTGATTCTTGAAAAATCTGTATCTACTACTTCCATTTTTTTCAAAGAAAATTTATTTATAAGCATATGGAGATATTTATTACATTGTACATTATGTGCTCAGTCTAAACAGCAAGCCCTAATACCAACTAATCTGTTGATGTGGACACATTGTATTTATCAAGGCAGTTATATTTTGACAGCTAGCATTAAGCATTAGCCTTCAGCAAGTTTTTAATGTCAGATGTATTATGCTGACAGCTAACATTTAAGAATTAGAACTAAAGCTGTTGTTAGTTAGCTTTAACTAAAAGCTTACTGCATTCCCTGGGTCTTTGGGGTCAGAGAACATAAATCAGTGCATGATTTCTTTTCTTTTCTGAATTTTTTTTTGTACATTCATACATTTCATAAACTGCAAACTATCTATTCTGTCACTCTTTAGTCTCTCTCTCTCTCACACACACACACACACACACACACACACACACACATACACACACACACACAAATTAACTCCATCCTCAATCAGTCATTATGTCTCTCTAAAATCTTGCATCCTAACAAAGGGTAAATAACATCTCTTTTGATTCTTAAGCTTCTAGACTATTAAAGCTCTTTCCAACAAGTGGACATTTGATTAGATAAAGTGAGCATCTATTAGTAGTTTTTAACACCACTGATTTTTTTTTTTTTCAGACCTTTTTAGCCAACGTGTATCTTTTGTTGCAGTTCCGCATCTTCGGCAGCCTGATATACCTCTATAAAGAAATTCAACGTCAAATCTGACATACCCAGCTAGATTTTAAACATAGAATTCTGTATGTTTCCCAGCATGTAAATTAAGGCTTTTGAAAATGCTGTCCAAGTGACAAGTCATCTCTGCCTTTTTCGTCCCCTGTCTTTTCAAAAGATTCACTGTTGCCAGCACATTTCCCACATGATTCTCGGTTGGTTAACCTTGGAAAACAGTGCACCCTTGAGGACAAATTCCAGCAGGTACTGCAGCAATTCAAGTGAGTGACCCACAAAATAAAAGACAGACCTCATTTCTTATCAGTGCTGCACTTCAATCGCAGCACTGTTTTGAGTGCTCAGAGCTTCCCATTCACACTGGTCATAGCAGGAGGTTTTGGGCCATCGCTCTGCTCAAAAGCAGAATTCAGTTTGAAGGCAATTGTTTTTTGTCACGATTTGGTAGAAACATCAGTTAAAAATACTAAGTAAGAACTTAGCTTTTAAATTTATTAATAAGATGATTGTTAATCATATGCAAAGTCTCCAAATGATTTGACTGATTTCAGGGAAAGACCCTTAGAACCTAAATGACTAGTAAGCAAATGAGTTTTAATGACTTGAGTGCAAAGATGTATGGCTTTCAGAAAGGAAAGGCTATTAAGAGGAAGACATTGTCTGTCCTTGATTAGCACATTCTTAAAATACTGAAGGGAATGTACTTTATTAGACCCCGAGAAACTAAGCAAGATCCATAGCAAGCCTTTAATCCTTTAATATGGATCTGTAAACAGTAAGCAAATGATCCTAATGTCATGAAGCAGAAGCAGTTAAATGAAAGGATGGGGTTATTTATTAGAAAATCCAAGTTAAGAGACAAATCTCAAACGGGAAGCTGGCAAAGGTTAAATCAACCAGGTAGTCAGTACAAAGCCTGGCGATCAAACTCACAAATGAAGAAAACAAAGTAGTAGACAAACATGCAAGGCAAATGCAGGAGTACTATACAGAGTCAGGGCAAAGTAAAAGAGGCAGTGAAGATTAGGGAGTGTTTGAACCTGTTTAAATCCATTAAACTAATGAGGCTGAGCGGGTAACAGGTGCAGTTAGTAATGCGTTAAGTTTGAATGACAGAATGTCCTAACTGGATTAAGATGTGGAGTTTTGGTGTCTCCTGTATCAGTGGTGATTTCTATTTTGACACCTTAATAAAAGATGCATAGAATGTATTTATTTATTTTTACTTTGTAATAACATGATTTGATTTCAAGAAGGCACAGTATACCATACTTTATCCTTCTGTGTCACTGGCATGGAACTCATCTTTTTATATCTTAAATCGATGATTCTCAATCCTGGTTCTGGAAAATGCCATGCCCTGCACATTTTAGGCTCCTGTCACACTGCAATGAAGACCATGAAGTTCCCACTGTGAAGAACACAGCGGGAATGGAATCAAAATAGGAAAATATGCATTTATCAAGTTTGTACTTCCTAGCTGCAGCCCTGTCAGGTTCTCAGTGTGTCTATCATATTGTCACTATTCTTTTTATCATGCACATGAACATGTGCTTACCAGGTCTAATGAGATTGAACTAAGTTATTACTATATTCGATCAGATCGTTGTAATAGCATCCAGTGGGTTCGAATACATACAGTACCATATTGCTTTTCATCATAAAGTGAGAAATTATTTCCAGTATTTATAACTAAATTCTCTGAACATGACAGACACATTGGTGTCTTCTGGTGTCCAATTCAAGGAACTTAATGCGGTCTGCTACCATTGTGCTATGACAATGGTAGCTATGACAATGTGGTCAGAGAATATTGTGAGAACTTTATTTACATAAAAACACAGTGAAATCCAAATAACAACTCAGTTATAATGTCCTGTCTACTCCATGCTTGTAGTACGTCAATGATTTTCCTAAGAGGTGTAAGTCATGCCATTAATTGTCCGATGCTGTTGTTGCTATATTCTTACGTATTAAGTTCTTCCAGCATTTTGAATATATCGAAGCATTTTTATAACGTGTCCAAAACAACAAACAAAATAAATGAATGGCAGCTTAACATCAAAGGAGACAATGCTGCGCCCTTACTGGATTCTACTCCAGAAATGTGGGCCTTGGGGATGGTGGTAGCTCAGTGTGTTAGGGCTCTGAGTTACTGATTGGAAGGTTGGTGGTTCAAGCCCCAGCTGTGCCCAGTTTCCACTGCTGGGCCCTTGAGCAAGGCCTTTATCCCTGTCTGCTCTAGGGGTGCCACTGTGCTCTAACCCCAGCCTACTAACAGCTGGTAAAAAGCTGGTATATATAAAGAATTTCACCTTGCCCTAATGTATATGTAAGAAATAAAAGCTGAACTTAACTTTTTTTTTTCATTGCTACCACATCTGATTGAACTAATCAGCCAATTAACAGCCTATTCATATTTGAAGTCGGTGAGATATAGCATAGAAAATGTGCAGGACAGGTGATAATTCAGGACCACCAGTGTTCAGAACTGCTGTCTTTAAATATTTATCTTTTTTTTCTATAAAGATTGATATACCTTAAAAATGGACATAAAGGAGGTACATAAATATAATAACAATATTAGAATAAAATTGCTAAATATTTATCTGAGATATAAAATCTGAGAAAAAAACCTTTACCCTTTTATACCCTCAGGGTCTGTGCACCCATACACACTTTCCTTTTAGAGCAACACTTTAAAAGGTACAATGCCGGATCATTTCTACAGAAAAGATTGTATTGTATAGGCACAAAAGCTATACACTTGGTGGTACCACCTCAGCAACAAAGCAAGTAATGACAGAGTTTAGTGTAATGGTAGAAATAACTGACTGGTTTAGATATTGTACTTTCATGAACACTGATATTTCAGCTAATTCCGTATCTCTATAATGGCATATATCATAAATAAATCAAGTATGAGATTTAAAAATACTTTTTTTCTTGTTTTTTATATACTGTACAGAATCATTAGTTAATCTATTACAAATAAAATGTTAAGCTTGACTGTGATCAGGAAATGTTTTCTCATTGCTTTTTTTTTTTACATGATTTAATTAGTAATTTGTTATTTCATTTTCACTGCCAGGAATTCTTGGTTAATCTAGATTTATCTGATTAACCACAACTACTGTGCTTGCATTCATTTTCATCTGTCTGACAAGAAAACCTAGTACTTTATTAAGCTGAGAAAGAGATGATTCTGCCATTGTTGGACCAAAATAGCATGACAGCAAAACCTGCTTGTCTGTCTTTCTTAAATAACGAAAACATGCTGCCACAAATCTTTTTCAGTAGGAAATTTATTGAGGTTTGTATTTGTGTATTCAGCTTCATATAGCAGTACAGTAAGTTAACCTGACATTATTTACATGCTATATATTCACTCATTCACTCACCTTCTATACCGCTTTATCCTGTATTCAGGGTCACGGGGGGCCTGGAGCCTATCCCAGGAGGCTTAGGGCACAAGGCAGTGTCACAAAGCAACCGGAGGATGATCAGAAGACTAGCAGTTAGCCCGTGTAGCATGGATGAGTACTCACGAAATGGAGGTGATAGCATTGGAGACAGCATCAGTAGACTCAATGACTGAGCAATGTGAGGCGCCATAGGTGAAGTGATGAAGGGTTTGAGTTGTGATGTGTGGAATACCGGATGGGTTCAGAACGCCGCAGGCAGCTGGAGCCGGTAGGTGACAGGGTTGTTCCGGAGGGTTATGCGGTACGGGCCAATGAACCTGGGTGAGAGTTTGCGAGATTCTGTATGGAGGTGCAGATTTTTTGTTGATAACCAGACCTTGTCACCTACATTGTACAATCGTCCCGGAGGGTGCCGACGGCGATGTTGAGTGGCGTAGCGGGTATTGGCATGGCGAATGGCTGCTCTAGCTTGTTCCCAGAGCCGCTGGCACCTACGGACCAACTGTTGGGCCGACGGAACATCAACCTCCGGTTCTTGGTGATCGAACATCGGAAAACCATGGCATACCTCAAATGGGCTTAGCTCGGTGGTGGATGAGACGTGAAGATTGTGGGAGAGTTCAGCCCAAATGAGATAGCGGGCCCAGGAGTGCTGTCGATCAGCGATGAAGCATCTCAGATAGTGCTCCAGTTGTTGGTTGGTCCGTTCCGTCTGACCATTAGTCGATGACCATAAGACGATGTTCTTCGGGAACCCATGCAGGCAGACTACATGCTCTAGTATCAGCTCGGCTGTGTCTTTAGCTGACGGGAGTCCAGCGAGGGCCACCAAGTGCACGGCCTTGGAGAATCGGTCGACAATGGTCATGATGGTGTTCTTTCACTCGGAATCCGGCAGGCCTGTGATGAAGTCAACGGCAATGTGTGTCCAGGGCTGGCGAGGAACCGGGAATGGTTGGTTCCCCTGGTGTTGGTTGGTTGGTGTCTTTGGCCCTGGCACACACTGGGCATGCCTGGATGAATTCCTCGACATCCTTGGTCATGGACGGCCACCAGAAGTCCCGCTGAATAAACTGGAGAGTGCGGTGAGTACCCGAGTGTCCGGAAAGGAGGGAGGAATGGCCCCATGGAAGGACTTCTGTTCTGATGTTGCGAGGTACGTAGAGTCGTCCAGGCGGCGCATCTGCCGGTTTGACCTCAGCGACCTGTGCCTGGCGAACCCTCGTTTCCAAGTCCCACCGGAGAGGGGCAATGATTTTTGACGGCGGGAGGACAGGTGCGGAGTCCGCCCGGGGAGCATCCTCCTAATGTTGCCAGGAGAAGGCATCGGCCTTGGTGTTTTTGGATCCCGGGCGGTACGACAGATGGAAATTGTAATGCTCAAAGAAGAGAGCCCACCGCGCCTGCCTCGGGTTGAGCTGTTTTAGGTTCCGGATAGTGGTCAGATTTTGATGGTCGGTCCAAATGATGAACGGCTCTCTGGTGCCCTGGAGCCAGTGACGCCATTCTTCCAGAGCCCACTTTATGGCCAACAGCTCAAGGTCCCCTACCCCGTATCGCTGCTGAGTAGGGTCAAATTTTCTGGAGAAGAAGCTACAAGAGTGCAGCTTCTGATCTGGACCTCATTGGGAGAGAACGGGCCTGGCGTCCACATCCGAAGCGTCCACCTCCACAACGAATGGTTTGCTCGCGTCTGCTTGGAGGAGAATTGGTGCGGTGGTGAAGCGGTGACACAATTCCTGGAAGGCGGAGATGGCGGCAGAGTTGAGGGTGAAGGGGTGAGAAGATGAGCATGTCAGGGTGGTTAAAGGAGCTGCAACCGTAATGTAGTCCCGGATAAAGCGACGATAAAAATTTGCAAACCCGAGAAACCGTTGAAGTTGCTTGAGGGTCTTGGGTAGGGGCCAATGACGCACAACTTCCAGTTTCTACGGGTCCATGGCCACACCCTGGGGCTAGATAACAAAACCCAGGAACGTGGTGGAGCGCTCGTGAAAATACACAATATAATTACAATACAGTTGATGGGCGAGCAATCTCTTGAGGACCACCCTGACGTGTTGTTCTTCAGCAGTACGGGAGTATATGAGGATGTCATCCAGGTACACAAATGCCCACCAGCCTAGCCTATCTCTGAGGATGTCATTAATTAATTGTTGGAAGGCGGCGGGGGCGTTGCAGAGTCCAAATGGAATGACCAAACTCTCATAGTGTCCTGTTAGGGTGATGAAGGCCGTCTTCCACTCATCGTCCTCTCTGATGCGCACCAAGTTGTAGGCACTCCGTAGGTCCAACTTTGTGAAAATGGTAGCACCAGACAGGGCGTCCAGGGCAGAGTTGGTAAGAGGCAATGGATGGCGATTCTTTATTGTGATGTTGTTGAGCCCCCGATAGTTGACACATGGACGTAAGTCGCCGCCTTTTTTCTTCACAAAAAAGAACTCCGCGGCAGCAGGTGAGGAGGAGGGCCAGATGGTGCCATGGTGGAGGGCGTCAGTTACATACTTCTCCATCGCCTGCATCTCAGTGGCGGAGAGCGAGTAGAGGTGGCCGCGGGGGGGGAACAGAACCCAGCTGGAGGTCAATCGCCAGGTCGTACGGGCAATGAGGAGGAAGGCGAGTGGCTCGTCTTTTGAAGCCAGTCCCTCGTAGTAGGAGGTCCGGATGGTGGTCTGCACGGCTAGGGTCTGCACGGCTAGAGTCCGGAAGTCGGCAGTGGAACGGCTCACAGACGACCCTCCCTGCCGCAGATGATAGAGTTTGGAGTCGGTCTCTACCTCAGCAGCAGGATGTTAAAAAAGGTGATCTTCAGGATGTTAAAGGTGATCTTTAGCTGACGGATGAACTCGTTGTAGGAATGGGCCAAATAATCACAACTCCGGCACAAAGGTACGTTATCATGTCTACCATTCAGCTCGCTCAGTGTGTGGAGTGCAGGATGTTTAGACATTCTTCCTCCGTCATTAGTGATAATTTTATTTGTGATAGGTGTGTGTTAGTTAGCACCCTGACGGAGAAGATAGTAGCATTAGAGGAGCGCATCCAGACTTTAGAGAGGGTTAGAGAGCGCGAGAGCAGCGTTGATCCTGTAGTGGAAAGTCTGGGTGCCACAGGTGGAGATAACCAGCCCCCGACTCCGGCAGTAGAGCCCTCACAGCGGGGCGAGTGGGTGACGACTCGGCGGCATACTCGTTCAGCCAAAGCTAACGCTAAGGCTAGCCCACCGGAGCACACCTCTTCTGCGCTTCACGTGTCCAACAGGTTCGCTCTCCTCAGTGATGCACCCGCTGAGAAACCTGAAAGAGCTCTGGTTATAGGAGACTCTATACTGAGACATGTGAAATTAGCTAGGCCTTTAGGGGCGCCAGCGGCAGTGGTCAGGTGTATCCCGGGAGCCAGAGCACCGGACATAGCAGGTAATCTTAGGGCTCTAGGTCAGCATAGGTTCTCTAAGATAGTGGTACATGCTGGAGCTAACGATATACGCCTTCGTCAGTCAGAGGTTAGTAAGAGTAACTTTACAGAGGTGTTTAAAATAGCGAAGGCGATGTCCGAAGAAGTAGTTTGCTCTGGTCCCATCCCAATGAGACGTGGCGACATAGCTTACAGCAGGTTATGGTCGCTGAACCGCTGGATGTCCAGGTGGTGCTCCGAAAACAACGTGGGCTTCATTGACAATTGGAAGACTTTTGAGGGCAAAACTGGCCTGTTAGGGCGGGACGGTGTCCATCCCACTCGGGAAGGTGCTGCTCTCATTTCTTGTAGTATAGCACATAGTCTCAGAAGAGGCCTAGTTAATCGGTGACAATCCAGAGCCAAGGCCAGGGAGCAGACAGACAGGCTAAACCAACCGTCTGCTAGCTGCATAGAGTCGTCACTCAGGGTTCATCAGATTGAGACTGTGTCTGTTCCCCGAGATAAACATAAACATACATTTAGAAAGACTCAGAAAGTCTGTTTTAGTAATTTAATTAACATAGACACCACAAACTCAGATCACACTGAATGCGCAGCCAGCACCTCTGATCTGAAGCTAGGACTGTTAAATATTAGATCTCTCGCATCTAAAGCAGTTATTGTTAATGAAACTATCACAGATCAGGAGCTTGATATATTATGTTTAACAGAAACCTGGATTAAACAGGACGAGTATGTGGCTCTAAATGAAGCTAGTCCTCCTGGATACAGCTACATACACCAGCCTCGGTTAACTGGTAGAGGAGGAGGAGTCGCAGTTATTTATAACGATAATCTGTCTCTCGTACAAAAACACAGTTTTAAATCTAATGCATTTGAAGTTCTCTATAGTAACATAAAGTCAGCTCAGTCAATCCCGCTAATCATCATTTACAGACCCCCTGGGCCGTACTCGGAGTTTCTCTGCGAATTTGCAGATTTCCTTTCAAACCTTGTTGTTTCTGTAGATAAAGCGTTAATTGCTGGAGACTTTAATATTCATTTTGAGAATCCAGAAGACCCTCTGAGAACAGCATTCTTGTCCATACTGGACTCAGTAGGAGTAAATCAGTGTGTAGTAGGACCCACTCATAAAGCAGGTCACACTTTGGATTTAATATTATCCTTCAGATTAAGTATAGGAAATATAACCACAATTCCACAGTCTGAAGTTATCTCAGATCACTACCTTGTCTCGATTAAAGCGTGTTATAGTAATAATGTACGCACAGCACCGCGCTTCCACCTTAAACGTACATTTACATCAAATACCGCACAGAGCTTTATCAATAATCTTCCAGAATTATCTACTTTGATTGGATCGCCATCTGACTTCACAGAACTCGAACAGGCGAATGAATATCTAGAGTCAGCACTTCGTTATAGCTTAGATAATGTCGCTCCAGTTAAAAGGAAAATGATTAGAGATAAGAAACTCGCTCCTTGGTATAATGACCACACACGTGCTTTAAAACAAACCGCTCGCAAATTTGAACGTAAATGGCGCCAAACTAAATTGATAGTATTCAAAATAGCTTGGAAGGAGAGCATCCTGAACTATAAAAAAGCTCTCAGTGATGCTAGATCAACGTATCTCTCCACTCTAATAGAAAATAACAAAAACAACCCGAGATTTTTATTTAATACCGTAGCTAAATTAACTAAAAACAAGACCACTGCAGAAATCTCCACAACATCATCATGCAGTAGTGAGGATTTCATGAACTTTTTCAATAATAAAATCATAAATATTAGGCAAAAAATTCAGGCTTTGAAACCAGACAATTTAAATAATTCAGATGATCTAACCACATCACATCAGAACTTAGAACACTTTACTCCCCTTGAAGCGAGGGAACTAATTTCACTCATCTCTTCTTCAAAATCGTCAACCTGTATATTAGATCCTATACCGACACATTTTCTCAAGCAGATAGTACCAGCAATAATAGAACCCCTGTTGAAAGTAATTAACTGTTCACTCAGTAGTGGGTATGTCCCCAAATCCTTTAAATTAGCCGTTATTAAACCGCTAATCAAGAAACCTGACCTTGACCCCTGTCTGCTTTCTAATTACAGGCCGATATCAAACCTTCCGTTTATCTCCAAGATTTTGGAAAAGGTAGTATCACAGCAGCTATGTTCACATCTACACAGAAATAGCATAAATGAACTGTATCAGTCAGGATTTAGGCCTCATCACAGCACAGAGACAGCACTTGTTAAAGTAGTAAACGACCTCCTATGGGCCTCTGATCAGGGTTGCGTCACTATACTTGTGTTACTGGACCTCAGTGCAGCTTTTGACACCATTGATCATAGTATTCTCCTTCACAGATTAGAAAAGGTAGTTGGAATTAAGGGAACTGCCCTCTTGTGGCTCAGATCCTACTTGACTGATCGTTATCAGTTTGTAGATTTAGATGGTGACCATTCCTCATGTTCTCAAGTGGAGTTTGGTGTTCCACAGGGCTCAGTTTTAGGCCCACTGCTTTTTTCCCTTTACATGCTTCCTCTGGGCAACATAATTCGTAAACATGGTATTAGTTTTCATTGTTATGCTGATGACACACAATTATATGTCTCAGCAAAACCAGATGAGAAAAACCAGTTTGCTAAAATTGAGCAGTGTGTGCAGGACATACGAGATTGGATGTTAATTAATTTTCTTCTGCTTAATCCTGATAAGACAGAAGTTCTAGTCATAGGACCACAAGTAGCTAGAAGTAAGCTTTCTGATCAGACTGTAACTTTAGATGGCCTTTCTGTTCCATCAAGTGCAACAGTTAAAGACCTCGGTGTGATTATAGATTCCAGCCTTTCGTTTGAAGCTCATGTAGATAATATCACCAGGATAGCTTTCTTTCACCTTAGAAATATTGCCAAGATAAGAAACATATTGTCACTAAATGATGCAGAAAAACTAGTTCATGCTTTTATCACCTCTAGGTTGGACTATTGTAACGCCTTACTGTCTGGTTGTTCAACTAGGTGTATAAACAAGCTTCAGTTAGTACAGAATGCAGCAGCGAGAGTCCTCACTAGAACCAGAAGATACGAGCACATCACCCCTATCTTATCTACACTGCATTGGCTCCCTGTGAAATTTCGCATCGATTTCAAGATACTACTTTTGACATTTAAAGCACTAAATGGTCTCGCGCCACAGTATTTGAGTGAACTGTTAGTGTCTTACGATCCGCCACGCCTACTTCGATCAAAGGATGCAGGCTGCCTGTCAGTACCACGTATTATTAAAACTACAGCAGGGGGCAGAGCTTTTTCTTACAAAGCCCCAAAGTTATGGAATAGTCTTCCTGTTAATGTTCGGGACTCAGACACAGTCTCAGTGTTTAAGTCTAGGCTAAAAACTTATTTATTTAGCCAAGCATTTTTGTAAATAGATTAACCTTAGGTAAAGGAGCAGATCTGGGGGACTCATGGACGTAGAGTATTCTGGTGAACTGGTATGTTTAGATGCTGTCCTCCCCACTCTCATTGTTCACTCAGGTTTGTTGACGGTGAGGTGATTGGTTGCTTTACATCTCAGGGAGCCCTCATGTCTGTGTTTCCTTCTGGCTCTCCCTTTTAGTTATGCTGTTATAGTTAGACCTGCCGGAGTCCCTGCTTGCACTTTGCATTAAATATACATTATACCTTACACATGTTGACTGTGACCATACCTAACTGCCATCTCTCCTTATTTTCTGTTCTCTCCTTTTCTGCTCTCTCTCTCTCTCCCTCTCTCCTTTCCCTCTCTCTGTCTCTCTGTCGAGCTATACATGTTCGCTCCTGAGTTGCCAGTGATCCAGACCCCTCTGCCCTCTGGACCCGTCCAACCCGTCCTGGAGTCCTGCTTCTGGTTGGAGATCCCGTCACATGGATGCCCCGTGTGGTCTGCCTGGATGCGCTTGGTGGCTGGGGATGGTTTCCATGAAGTCCTATCATCGATTGATGCTCTGGGGACCTGTGACTTCAGTTGTTCGATAGCTCAGGACTGGAATCTCCTACAGTCTACCTGAGCCTCCGGGAACAAACTGGACTCCTTTTAATTTAAATTTTAACACATCTCCTGTTACACTGAACTTCCAGTACACATTATTATGCTGATCAATCTCTGCTATCCGTTATCACCCAGATGAGGATGGGTTCCCTGTTGAGTCTGGTTCCTCTCAAGGTTTCTTCCTATTACCATCTCAGGGAGTTTTTCCTTGCCACCGTCGCCCTCGGCTTGCTCATCAGGGACAATCTTATCATTTTGATTCATACACATTGCATAAAAACTTACTTCTTTTTATTGTGTAAAGCTGCTTTGCGACAATGTCAATTGTTAAAAGCGCTATATAAATAAAATTGAATTGAATTGAATTGAATGGGCTGTGTCTGAATCAGAACGCAGGACCGCCGTGGCCCCGACAGCAACGAGACAAGAAGGGCAATGCGCAACCGGTCTGTGGAGTATCTGGTGGAATTAAACACAAGATCCAGTGCGGTTGGGAAAACACTACATTTCCCATCTGTGCCGTCCCATTTATCTGGTAAAGCTAAGTACACATCGGAGGGGGGAGGGGGTGGCGGCGCAGCAGCCACTACGACTGGCAGCGGCCTAGCCGGTTGAGAAGCCGCCTTGCGGAGCGCTGCGTTCTCCTGCCGCAGCTCCGCGACCTTGTGGCGCAAAGCCACGACGTCTTGGACGCTAGCACAAAGAGCCGCGACCTCACCGCTCAGCTGCTAAATAAACCGGACATGACCGTCCACCATATCGCACAGGTGAGCGTAATCCACTGCGTTTACTGCTGGCTCAGTCATTCTGTCACAAAGCAACTGGAGGATGATCAGAAAACTAGCAGTTAGCCCGTGTAGCGTGGATGATAAACCCAAACACGGAAGTAGCGCGAACAGGCAGGATAACCACACAATTTATTATTAGAACTCTCTCACATAGAGAGCAAGAGTTTACACAATTAATCCCGTGTTCTAACAACACACACTCAATCAGGAATATAACTCAAAATGGTGAGTACTCACGAAATGGAGGTGATAGCATCGGAGACAGCATCGATAGACACAATGACTGATCAATGTGAGGCGCCATCTTTTTTCCTTTTATGCTTCCTGCATTGCGACCATATTCCTTCCAGGTCCTAGTGCTGGTCGTGTTACGAGTGTGCATGACAGGCAGGGTACACCCTGGGTGCCAATCCATCTCAGGGCACACGCACATACACACACACACACACACACACACACACAGACGGGAATCAAGCCTGGCCGGGAATCAAACCCGGACCCTGGAGGTGTAAGGCAACAGTGCTAATCACTACACCACAAAAAAAATAAATAATAATGTTTGGTCACTTCCCAAATAGTATTATTCTAAATATACCCCAGCAATTTGCTGACAATTGCATAAAATAGAAAGAAAAAAGAAAAAGAAATTAAGAAAGAATGTAAGAAAGATTGACACATAATACCTTTTATCAATTTAGCGTTATGTTTAACCATGTAGAATGTAGAACCAGGCTATCACATACAGCAGAACTACACCAGCCTCTGTCTCTTCTTAATAAAAAAATGCATTTTATTATAGTACAAAACAAAAATCATCTTGTCATGTTACATAGACACCAGAAAGTGCAAAGCCATCTGCCTAAAGTATTATTATTATGACTTTTCCAAAGCACTCACACTTCATACAAAACAGTTAAATAAATGTCTCCTTAATGATAACTTTACCACAAACAATTACCCATACAAATTACCCTGCCATACAAATCCCTTATGTATGAAAATTCATGATTTAGAGAATACATTGCAAGCCTTCAACTTTTAGTTCATGTCAAATCCTGGCCATTCTTCTCTACTTTCTGATTTCAAAATGTCAATGCTAAACATTATAATCAGTATATGTCAAATATGTAGCAATACCATTTCTATAATTTTTAGAGAAATTGGTGCAAAAAAAAAAAAAAACATTAGATAGTAAGAGTACCCAGGTGCCATTTGGAGAGGTACTTAGCATTTAAACCAAAAACACTTTGAAAATGTTAAACGAAGAAAGTCTTGAATTGAAAATTGCAACCTTTTATGTTCAGCTGCAGCACACTTTATTAACCTTTTTTTCCTCGTCACCTACAGATCATGAAGTAATTGCTGATTATATTTAACATAGGAAACATAAAATTATGCAATTCAGTGGATTGCTAGGGGTGCAGCTGTAACCATACTAATCATATAAAGTACTTTATTATATGTTATTGTTCTCAGAATAGTGTATAACTGAATCCACAAACTGGGTTCTCTTTGTGTTCCACTGATGTTACATTTGCATGCATGTATCCAAGTTAGGGCAAAAGAGATTTTACACATAATGTTTGCAATGACCTTCTGTATGTGCATTTTTAAGAGAAATGCCAATTAAAAAACATCATTTTGCCATCCACAGCCCACTCTCCCTGTATCTCGAATTATAATCATTCTAATTCAGGCCACATTCTAATTGTATAGAGCCATGGTACCACTTTTTCTTTTCTAATACCTACAGTAGTATACTGATAGTTGAACATAATATTATCAGTCTATAGCAACAGCCAATTTGTTTTCTTGCAGTGGTAATCAAAGGTTTGGACAAACCTTGTTATTTAGTTGATTTTCTTTATTTTTATTGTTTCAACATTGTATGTTAATACTAACGATGTTAAAATTATGACAAAGGAAATATGGAATAATGAAGTCAACAAGAATGTGTTAACTACTCAAAATAATTTTTATATTTCCGATTCTTCAAAATAGTCACCTTTTGTTTTGATTGCAGCTTTGCACACACTTGGCATTCTCATGAGGTAATCAGCTGGAATAGTTTTCCAAAAATCTTCACAGGCGTGTTGGTTACTTAACAGCTTTTCTTTCACTTTCCAGTCCAACTCATTCCAAATCATCTCAACTGGATTTAGACTCCTTCATGAATCTGACTACCTTGGGAATCTGATGAGAGAAAGAACACATATGGATTTATGCAATCCAATATTTACTATTTGATTCAGGAGCCGATAACATCTTATCTACAGAATCTATCTATCTATCTATCTATCTATCTATCTATCTATTGTATATGCAGTGTGTTTAGTAAATGAAATATTTTTTTATAAGCACATTATTTCTTGCATTAGTGCTGGAGGTATAGGTTAACAGGGTAAAAAGTAATTCTTTGTGCATAAAAAAGAACATTTTTGCACCAAATTCACTCAATGTTTTCATACATTAAATAAATAAATAAATGAATAGAATCACCCATTTTAAATTTTCCTGTATATTTTTAAATGACTTTATTTTGAGTGGTGAGGTCACAAAGTACATAAATAAAGACGTATATTTTATTTGTATAGTGTCCAAACACTTTCCAACAGCAGAAAACAATGAACATAAATAAAACAAAAATAACCACACAATAAGCATTATTATTTATTATTTACAATAATAATAATAATAATAATAATAATAATAATAATTATTATTATTATTATATTATTATATTATTATTATGTTAAAAGTCCATAGATCATAATTCAGCATTGTAAGAGCTGCAGTTATGAACCACTTTTTTCTTTATTTCTACGGCATGGATTAACTGGTATATCTAGATCCAGAGATGTCGGAGGCCTATTGGACGTGTAAGCCTTCAGATTTTCAGTTATAGAAGCAGGAAACTGTCCTTGTAAATCTCTGAAAGGCAGTGCCGAATCTTAAGTTGTATTCTAAAATTGAGAGGAAGACTCAAAGGATGATAATGCGAAGACTTCAAAATGGATGTTACATAAACCCACTTTGATGACCTTGTCAGTAGATTTATGTAGCACCTTGGACTACCTGCAAACAATTCCTGGATATCTTGTTCAGGTTCATGAACAAGGAGTTGCAGTAGTTCAAGCATGAATACTCAAATGCATACACAATCATCTCTATTATATGAAGCCTGAATAAATCAGAACCAAACCAAGGTATTTAAATGACAGTCTAGATGAAAATCTTAGCTCGACTACTGTAACCTCCAGAAGAGTTTATTTACCAAGTGCAACCAAAAAACACAAACCATTCATCACCTTAGCAACAACAGCACCAGAGCATAAAGTAAAGACTTCAGTTTTTTTTTTTAGCTTCATAATGTAGCATCAGTCATCAGTATTTTCATCATTCATCCATATTTTATTAGAGCTTAAATACTCATGAAGGATTGACAGTTTTTATATGTTATTCAGTTTAAATGAGATCTCATCTGTATATAAATTATAAGATAATATATACTTTTATTCGTCCCACAGTGGGAGAAATTTCTAATAAGAAATAAGAAGGATGAGAAATGTTTTTGAAGTTATTTTTTAATTGCCCCATAGAACGTGTATACTGTACAATGTAGGGAGAACCAGACCCAGTACAGAAATTTGAGAATAACCACTTGAGAATAATAAGTTTGATTTACTGCAATTAATTCCTCTTACTGGGGAAAAAAGTGATACCACTGAATGACTAAAACTATCAACAGTGGGCTCCTGTATCAAAATCTGCACTGAGATCCAGCAGTAGTAACAAAGTTTAGTTAATAAAGAACTATGTTTGTTTTAAGTAAACCATTACATTGTTCTTGATTTTCATATGAAAATAGCATGATTATCAATTAACTGCATTTTGTGTATTTGCTAAATCTACAATAAAAATATTTAATGCTTTTACTCATTTACATTAAAACCAAAATACAGCTGCTAAGAAAAAATTGGCGCAACATATATGTACATTAATTTAATAAAATAAATAAATATATAAATATTACTTTTAAAGGTTACAAGAACTGAAACGGCTAAATGTCTACACAGTTATAAAGTGTAAAGCATAGCAGAATCACCCTGCATATTTACAACATTTAGAATACAGATTTCATCTTGTATGGATGTTTTATACTTTGTCTTGTAATTCACATTCAGACCTATCATCATATTCCGTGTTATGAGAATGACTTTACCATTTTTAATGAGAAATGAAGTCATTGGCCAACAAGGACCACTTCCTGGGAATATTGACCCAACAAGCGTGCGTTGATGAATCCAGAGCTGTCAGAAATAAAGTCCCCGCTGTGTGTTTATGGTCCACTGTGGAGAAACAGCATGGCTGAGTGCATAGTTTGCGCAAATATATTGCTGTAATAGAGGCATACACACACCAGGTAACACTGACAGTAAGCACTGCCGCACCTCCAATCTCCATCACAAATACCTCCAGTAGATTTGTTCACAGCTTCTACTTATTATCGTGAAAATTAGAGTAGGACATTGCAATATAAATTTGTACTTGCTTCCCACTTCTAAAAGAAATTGGGGTCAGTAATATCGAAAATGAGACTTGGCTTTTCAATCAACTACTTTATAAAAAAGTGTGAAAGGAATAAATTCTATGGCTTTTTATCATTTACTCTCACCTTCCCATGACTCTCCATGTCAATTAAAAGAATATTGTGACACATATACCTCAGTCCTCTTAAGATATTGCTGTTTAACAGAACTAATGATAATAGTGAATAAATAGTTACAAATAAGATGTACACTTGGATTCAAAGCTCATTTCCATTTTTAGCAAACACGAGATGGTTCAAAATTCTGTCTTTACTAATGAACTCTGCTAAATTGAACTTTTACCCTTGAGAGAAAAGTTAATTGCCAATTTAAATCTGCACTCTGAACGAGAGGCCAGCTATACTGATGGCAAATTTGATACATTAGAAAAGCGCAGAATTGTTTTGCAGCCTGGACACATTTACAATTTCAATTTAGAATCATCGGTTCCGTGGGATAATGACTACACTATGTTTAATTAAGGCCTACGCAGTAACTCACAGCCTTGTCGGTCAAAATAACTTCAGCTGTTTCTTTTACGTTCAATAATTTATGACAGAATGAGTTTGAGATACTTTTTAAAGAGCTTATAGGGATAGAAAGACATGTTTACTGAATTAATTTAGCAATAGTGGTTTGCACTGCTGCCTTGCACCTCTAGGTTCGATTCTGCCAAAGGGTCTGTGTGCATGGAGTTCGCTTGTTCTCCATGTGCTTCTTAGGTTTCCTCCAGGTACTCCAGTTTCCTCCCATAGTGTGTGTACCGTGTGAGGTCTCTAGGCTTCCCTAACTCTGTACACAGATTAAAGCGGTATATACGAAAGCAAATGATTAAGAGTAAGTGAGAAATGTATATAAAAAAAATCTGTCCAAAATCAACAAATAAATTAATCAAAATTATTATTAAACACAGGCAGCATAATGACTTTGATGGTTAGCGCTATTACCTTGCAGCTTCAGGACATGTCAAATCTTGCCTTAGGTCTGTATGCATGGAGTTTGCATGATCTCCCAATGCTTGATGGCTTTCCCCCTACAGTCCAAATACATGAATAGGCAGTCTGGCATTTCAAAAACATTGCTCTCAATGAGTTGGCACCTCATTCAGAATGTAACCTGCATTGTGCAGTATGTTTCCTGGAATAGTTCTAACCTCCTGGTGCCCATGCACAGGGAAAGTGGTGGAAACAAGGAATAGATGGATGGGTGGACAGTTTCCCTGTTTACCCTTTCACTGTTTTACACTCACATTTTATTGCTGACACTGTTATGTGTGCTGAATTTGGCCACCTTTGTGCTCTCTGTGTAAGATACTTTATAAATGCTAATGATGATTTATGGGTTAACTGGTAATTTAGGGTATGGTGCTCCTCTTGATATTTTGCTTAGAAGATAGTTTACAGTCTGCTGTGTTTGATCATTAATTGTGAAATATGTCCAGATTACTTTCAGTGTATGCCATTTGTTCATTAGTGCTGCAAGGTTTTAATTAAATAGATTCACATGGTATATATTTACTATATATATATATATATACAAACACCAGTATCTGCATTGATTCTTCCCTATTTTATAGGATGCATACCAATGGACCAAAGTGACCAAACATGCTTCTGTTAGTTTAATAAAACATGGCACAGACCAACCATGCCAACATTTCAACACTTCGTCTTAAAGGCGTAAAAGCACAGCGGCTTACTGGGGTCGACAGTCAAGAGAGCTCTGCAAACCTCCTCAGGTTTAGGATTGTTTACCTCACTCTCCTGGGAGGGCTAATGCTAGAGTTCGACAGACCCTTAGACACGCTTTGGCAGAAAGAGAGATTTATGGGCCAGTACAGAGAGATGGAGAGAAGATCTCCAGATCCTCTTAATCTTCTCTTTCTCCTGCTTGTTGATTTCTCAGGTTTATTTTTTTTTATGATAAGTTGTCAATTTTAGGACAGATACATACAGACAATCATATGTCTTGTATTTATTGTGTGGTTGATTTGATAGGCTAATAGCTTTAATGAAGCTATTAGTAATTATTTGCAGCTTGTTGTCAAAAGACAGAGTGATAAGAGAAACGTGTTCTTGGATTTGTCAGAAAACATGCACAGTATATATGTTGTCTTTCCAGCAATTTAGTTTTCATTCTTCTTCTTATGTTAATTTAGTCATTTTAGTCTTTATTATTATATTTTCAGAATTTTACAAATTCATGCCTCATTACTTTTTTTCTGATTGGCCTGATTCTTGCACTTTATATAAGGTTCACCTAAACTTAGGCGTCAGATCAAGCCTAATATAGCACATACCCTGTAGAATTACTGCCTCACAGTTCCCACAGTAAAGGTGCCTCACAGGGGAAGGAATAATGGAAATGTAAGTGGCTTTCCAGAGCCTCAAGGGACCTGGACTGAAAAGAATAATATGGGAAAATATTATTGGTTTCCCTTATGTATAGACCTTTTGGGATGCCCTATGTATTTATCCACACAGAGACATGCAAGAAATGAATACAGACTTAATGTATTTGGTGCTTTTTTTATTTTGACGAATCAATAAACGTGCATTTTCTAGCATGAGCTCTAGGTTCACTGGTGGGCCAGTAGTTAGTATTCAGCGTTCTCACCATCAGGATAGAAGTTTATGCTGCTCAGGGTATTGTTTTAGTTGCAGAAAGAAAGGGGAAATAAACACTACCATCAACTGTATGAGCATTTCAGGGATTAATTTGAATTGAAAAATCAATAATCTCACTCACTCTCACTCATCATCTGTACTGCTTTATCCTACAGTACATACAGGGTTGCGTGGGACCCGGAACGTAACCCAGGAGACTAGGGGACAAGGTGGGGTACACCCCGAGTGTCAATCCATCACAGGGCACACACATAAACACCTCAAATCCTCATTCACACACTACAGGCAATTTGGGAACGCTAGTTATCCGGAGGAAACCCACCAAGAACAGGGAGAACATGCAAACTCTATGCACACAGACCCAAATTGATCCTTGGCCCTGGAGGTGCAACGGGACAGTGCTAACTACTACACGGTCACTTCGAGTATGAGTATGAGGACTCTAACATAATTTTTTTCGGCCCTGTCCATGTACCTGGCCGATATGAGAAGAAAGATTTTGTTTGCTAAATCATACAGTAACCTATGAATCATTCAAGTTTAAAAAAAAATTAATAAATCTTAAGGCCGGTGAGAAACAGGAGCAGATGATGACAGATGATCAGGAAGAATCGAGACGGGAATTGAGGTTGCTGGTACAGTAGGGTTGTCACATAAACAAAAATCTAATATTTGAATTATTATCACTATGCAGCTGGTCGAACAAGATATTTGTTTCCATTTATTTAATTTAATCTACATTATATTATTACATTTTATTTAATATGAAGAAATGATGGGTGGCTTAAGCCTTTTGCACAGTACTATGCAGTATACTGTATTTGTTAGAAATTGTATGAGCAACAATAATTAGATTTTTTTTATTTACTTGCCCTGTATATAAATTGGGATTATTTTAGTTCACTATGTGGCTCTCAGGTGGCAAGGTGGCTAGTGCTGTCGCCTTGCACCTCCAGGGTCCGGGTTTTATTCCTGTTTTTGTACATGTAATTTGTATGTTTTCCCTGTGTTTGGTGGGCTTCCTCTGGGTACTTAAGTTCACTACCACAGTCCAACGACATGCAGATTAGGTTAATTGGTGTAGCTAAACTGCCTGTAGTGTGTGAATGAGTGTATACAGTATGTGTTACCTGTGATGGGTTGGAACCCTGTACACAGGATAGAGCAGTATAGATGATGAGTAAGAGATTGTGTGAATTAATAACATGAATTTTATAACAAATAACATGATCCACCCAGAAATAAAGGACATTTTAACAGTGCACTCACTCATATAAATAATAAAAAAGAAGAAAAAAAAAGGGGGAAAAAATGCACCAATGTGAGTCTAGCCAGAAGGCTTTGTCTGAGAGGTGAAAGTGTGTGGCCACTGGAGCAGATAGAGCATTAATTAGCTGATTCGTCCCTCCGGTGTGTTTCTAAGTACAGCTGAGCATCACTCCAGGTCAACCACTGCTCCACTTCACAGATGGGAAGAACTACATTTCTGACACCATTTCCACTTCTGTCACTAATTGAAAAGAGGAAAAAATAGCTTTTGATTCTCCCTTCTATAATTTCAAGGTGACTGAATGTTTTGCAGTCTACATCGTTTATTGGAAACTAATGCAGTGTTCTAACTTTCCTAATTTTCCTCTTTTAAGTTATTATGTTTTTAAGCAGGTATCAAAATGATTTTAGAATAAATTGTGGCTCTTGGCCATTAATGTTTAATTGCACCTGCCAGAAATTTGAAATTTCTGCAATTTATAGTTGTAGTATGTGTAATGAATGGCATAGCCTCGATATTAATAAAGTGTATTTAAAATTTGAAGTCAAAAGAGAAATCATTAGGCTATTAGCCAACAGAATGGATTTGTTTTGTGTTATCACTGCAGGCCAAAATGGGAGTCTCTCTTGCGGAGAAAATGTAATAGACTATATTTAATTTATAATTTTTTTTTTTTTTTTTTAGATTAAACTAAAAATGTTATGTTCAATAAATGGCAGCCATCCCAAAGCTCATCATACAGACTAAATTACTAAAAAGACGCCCATAAGCTGCGGGGACAGTACATGTTGATCTCAATATGTGACGGGACAATAAATGTTCATCTCAGCTCAACTAATGTCAGGGCCTGTCTGTTAGCAAAATGCTTGGCTCTGACAGATGGACGATGTAAACTGATAAGATGACTACTACCATGCTGTTATTTGAGCAAACAATGTCTTTTTGTGTTTATCTCTTTTTCTTTCTTTTTCAATATAAATATATTGCAGTCATTAGCGAGACTCTCTTAAATGTTGTTTGTAGGCATGTGAGAGCAGAGAGTGCAAAATAGAACAGACAAAATGGGACAAAGACATTCCTGTTATTGAGACAGTAGGTATAAGTAACTACCAGGTCTTGTGCACACTGGACTGGACTGGACTGGACCGGTTGTGACACTGTCTGACCTGTTCCTCTCCTTCTCCTCGCACTGCTCTGTGATTGGCCAATTGAGCTGTCAATCAATCATGTTTGTGGTCATCGGTCTTTTGTGTAACTTTTAGCCCAGATTTAAGTGCTAGTGGTTTTGATTACAGCTATTGTTTTAAATCTGTCACACACACACACACACACACACACACGCGCACACACACACACACACACACACACACACACACACACACACACACACACACACACACGCGCACACACACACACACACACATACTGTATGAACACAAGAAATATCTATCCGATGTATTGTCAAGCAGAATTGCACAGAAAAAAAGACAATTTTAAGACAATATAAAGAAACATTTAACTACATAGACACATTAAATGTCACATTTAACGATGTGGTCTTTGCACACACGAGAGCACCATCCTATTTTGATTCACCCAACAGCACACAGCCCCCTCTAGCTAGTAATAGTCCCTCCCATGTAGAAAATCACTTCCTGACCTTCAGTAACCCTTTGTGCCACGCAAAACAGCGGATGTGACATCATGTGCAAGCAAACTATTGCTGAGAGAATGTGAGAACTTTACACCACCCACCGGCCACCATCTGACCCATTGATGCAAACGGCAGGGATCATAACCTAAGTAAAAATGCTTCTCTCTGAGCACTAGAGCCTAGTATATCTCTGAGCAGTATATGTCTGGCTCTAAGGTTGTTTTTTTTCTAAACCTACTTCAAAAAATGCATAACTTTAAAAACAGAACATTTTGATGATATCCAAACTGTACTCATTGCTAATGGGAGAAGAGTTTGTAGAAATTGTTAAAAGGTTAAAGCTAAATATAATCAGGTTGAAGCCCACATACTTGTCTTCTGCTCTCTGCCTCCTTTATTAATACAAAGAAAGAAAATTTTATAAGGTTGAGTATCTTACGTTGTGTTAACGTTTAAGTGAAATGTTAAGTTTTACTTCTTTCGTCGTCAGCCAAATACACTCACTGTTCGGTGTTCAGAGACATGAGAAATCAAAAAAGAAGACAGAAGAATTGAGCAATAAAGCTGGTGATGTGAATATAGCCATGGCTGACTGTTTTCAACTGTATACAAGCAACTCTTGCATTTAAAGGAACAGTATACAAAAAAAAAAAAAAACAGTTTTGTTCTCATGTTGTCAAAACAAAACGATATAAAGGTCATGCCTCCGCCACCTTGTGCGAATGCCTAGCATGTTGTTTTCAGTTATGTGCTTGTGTAATTGTGGCTGTAAAAATCTTTGGAATATGGATTGAATTGCTAGTGTGTTGTTAAAAAAAATATTCTTTTCCCAATCACTTCTGCTCCAGCACCTGTTCCTATCTAATTAGGCTCATTGTGTCTCATTAGCCTGTGTATATGGTGTCATGCATCTGTGCCCTGTTTTTTTTTTTTTTTTTTTAACTATGTTGCCAGTGAATTTCTTTCTTTCTTTAAATCATCTTATTTTCTCCACATGCAATACTGCGTGCTGATATGATTGTTTATATTCAACTACATCTTTAAATATCGTTATATATAATTTGTTACTTAAAAATTGTCAGTTGGAGCCAAAAGCAGACGCAAAGGCAGAGTTTATTTTAACCAAGAACAAAGAAACCAATTAACAGATGTGAAAACACAAACAACCATAAACATGAGTTAAAGTTACGGAGACCACAAAGAACCTGATACAGGTGATAGTGATTAAAAACATGTGACATTTGTGTCCTAGGGGTGATGGGTAATTTAATTTAGCACTTTTTCACTAAAGGTCAACGCCAGTTACCTTTACATTCTATGATCAGTTTATAGCTATGATTGTACACTTTGTCCTTTCTGATAAAAAAAAAAAAAAAATTATCCTGCATCCAGTGTCCACTTTTGTTCCATTAGCTGAGGCTCAAAACCGGGCCTTCAAAATAGCAGCTGAAAGCTGACGACTGAATCTTGATCAGCTAAAATAATATATGGCTACAATAATGGATTGGGAAATTAAATTAAATTAAATTAAATTAAACTACAAATTACATTTAAAAAAAATTATAATGAAAATAATAATAGTCATAAAAATAGTTCTGACTCATACAAGTTCAAATAATTGTACAAGTGCCAACTGTGGAGCTGATGCTGGGTCATGCTAAAATCCCTGAACAGCAACAAATCTTTTTAGACTTTAAAGACCTTTCCATATGTTTTTTTTTTTTTTTTTTAGGTTTATTTGATCTGGATCCCTATCTTTGTTTTCCAAACTATTAGTGGTGAGGCTTGGCAGTGCTGGGGCTTGAACCACTGCCCTTCCAATCAGTAAACCAGAAACTTAATCGTTTGAGCTGCCACTGTTCTATCTGAGCCACTCTTCCAGAAAGACTTAGCACTTGCTTCCTATTTTCCAATACTCTGTAACCCATAACTGTATTGGACTCATTAGAGGGGTTTACTTTCTGATTGATTACTTACTTCTACAGTAAATGATCATTTAAAGAAATTCCACTCCTGAACTTTCAACTTCCTAAACTGTAAGAAGTAAATATCAATTCAAACGATTTTCTCATTGATGTAGTACACCATTGAAACACCCCAACACCTCCTGAATAAAACTTCCAAAAAGATGCTAGCATTATAATCTTCATTCTGTCTACCACTTATTCTGTTCAGGGTCATGGGAAGCCTGGAGCCTATCCCAGGAGACTCAAGGGAAAAGACAGGGTACGCCCTCGATGGGGTGTCAAACTATCACAGAGCACTAAATTACACACTTACTCACTCACAAACTACAGGCAATGTGGAAACACCAATAAGTCCGTCACCATTTTCTTTTCATATTCATTATACTTGTTTGTATTCCTAATATACAAATTTATAATGAATGATAGGAAAGAGAAAAAAAACATGATACTCCTGCTTCTGTTTTAACTTTGTGTTGTTGGGCACGTGCCAAGTGTGTTGTTATTATTACTTTCTACATTGTGGTATCACAAGGCTATAGAGGGTTGCTCTGAAAGTGGAATTGTATAGCTGATGCTGTATATGTATACCAGGGTATTTGATGTGAATGTGTTTGCTGTAAAGAAATCACTATAAAGGAAAAATAAATTAGTCAATTATCAGCTGAGAAGGTCATGATCTATTTATTGATTGTTTGTGTTGTTATTGAGATCAGGTTGTTTTTATGACTACATCTTTTGGGGACAATTAATTTGAGTCTGCAGACTGGTCAGCGTTTGAAAATTGTCACTGCAGCACTTTTGCTGCATTCTTTTATGGAACCCTGAGCTAAAAATCTCGCATTGCGAAATGTGACTTGGTATTAAATGTGGGACAGGCACGTGTTGTATTTTCTCATTAAATATCCTTTTATATTAAAATATGCTAGTGTAAGCCATGCAAATTATAGGAGAGTATATGTACAGTAATACTTAATGTAGTAGAAAACCCAACTGACAGAGTTGAGTTCAGCATGTGTAATAAGCATAAGTACAGTAATACAGAATGCCCATCGTCAATGCACATCATCCATGTTCAGACCTGCTTCAAACAGAGGTATGCAAGCACATTTTTTCTCCATGATAACAACTCCAGGAATGACCAGTCGTACGGCCCAAACTAGTTTATTGTAACAACAATGTCATGCCAAAATTTGTATTTTGGCCTGTCATACAATTAATAGTATTGCCAACACCTATTCGTTCAACAATTCAATTCATCTATTAGATGTGCATTTCTAATTATTACACATTATACTCTTAATAAATGTTTAGTGAAAATGTTGCTTTTGACTTTTTCTTTGGAGGCAGCTGGTGGAAGACACCCTGGGGAAGTTCATTCTACCAACTGGGTGCTACGACAGAAAAGATTCTTGATGTATTGCCTTTCTTGTATCTTGAGGGATGGCTGGCTGAGTTCAGCTGCACTAGAGGCAGTAAGTGAATGTGGTGCAGAGAGCCTTCAGGTTGGTGGGGGCTGCTGCATTTTTTGGCTAGACAATCATCAGTTTTTTTTTTTTTTTTTTTTTTAATCTAATTCTGCCTGTCACAAGAAGCAAGGTAGAACAGGAGAGGCAACATTTTGATGATGTCTAACAATTCAGGGAGACTGATGTACAAATGTACAGATGCTTCAAGTCTCACAAATAATGTTTGTAGAGAGGAGATGTACAAATACGGTCTTGATTTTTTAAATTAAAATTAATGTGTAGACATTTTTTTAGCCCCTTTCTACTATCTATTGTTTTACTATCTATTGTCTTTGTAATCAATGTAGAAAAAATGGGATCTTCAAACCCTGGGTCTGGGTCAAAAGTCTGGGTCACTTTAACACTTTCAGGCAGTACTTTTCAGACTATAATGAGTGCAATTTTAACCAAATATAAATCTACGTCTTAAATCTTGATTCCAAAGGTTATGTTTAAGGGTTGCAATGTTTGTCAGATTTATAATGTAATGAGCTTTGAATAAAAATGGAGCACAGTCGATTTTCCGATGTAAATCAGCTTCTTTCAGACAACAGCATTGTGATTTATACTCATTTAAAATGTTGACATTCTTTACACTAGAAAATCCTTTCTGCATTGTCATATTAGACAAGCTGTAAAAGCCATGTGAATGAATCAACCGTGCTGTGATGAAATAGACTGTAGGAAATACAGCTCCTCCTGAAACACTACTATAGCGCCACTCTTGCATTGTTCACTGGGCTCTTACAACAGCGTCAATTACAGAAAACACAGAAAGCAGCTGGATGCCTGAACAAATTAGAAGGCAAAGTCCTAATCAGCTTTGAAAACAAAAGCGACAGAGAGAGACAGACAGATATTGAGAAATGGAGAGAGAGAGAGAGAGAGAGAGAGAGAGAGACTGATTAAGCATGGCAGAAAGAGTAATAGTGCCATTACTAGCCAAAGTATAGTTTGACAACCTGAACATTGTTTCAAACCTGATTCAAGCCTAGTGTCGAATAGTAAGTGTCTGTATTTTCACCTTGGACTTCAACTATCAGTGTCAGGGGGTCTCAAGTAAATTTTTTAAATGGCCAAGCCAATTACATAATGTCATAAAATATACACTGCCTGCCTGCCTGCCTGCCAAAAAAAAAAAAAAAGACCCTAAGGAGAATTGAAATGATTGGAACTGGGTTAAGATCCCTTTATCACATTATCAAAACCTGGAGGAATGGTGCTGAAACATCAACTTTGTGAATAAATATAGTCAGAATAAGTCATGAATGGAGATCACCTAACCACCTGGTGAGGTTGCATGGGTAATACACACGTGGACAAAATTGTTGGTACCCTTCAGTCAATGAAAGAGAAACTCACAATGGTCACAGAAATAACTTTAATCTGACAAAAGTAATAATAAGTAATAATTCTATGAATGTTAACCAATGAAAGTCAGACATTGCTTTTCACCCATGCTTCAACAGAATTATTAAAAAAAAATGAACTCATGGAACAGGCCTGGACAAAAATGATGGTACCCCTAACTTAATAGTTTGTTGCACAACCTTTTGAGGCAATCACTGCAATCAAACGATTCCTGTAACTGTCAATGAGACTTCTGCACCTCTCTGCAGGTATTTTGGCCCACTCCTCATGAGCAAGCTGCTCCAGTTGTTTCCGGTTTGAAGGGTGCCTTTTCCAGACGGCATGTTTCAGCTCCTTCCAAAGATGCTCAATAGGATTGAGGTCAGGGCTCATAGAAGGCCACTTTAGAATAGTCCAATGTTTTCCTCTTAGCCATTCTTGGGTGTTTTTAGCTGTGTGTTTTGGGTCATTGTCCTGTTGCAAGACCCATGACCTGCGACTTAGACCCAGCTTTCTGACACTGGCCAGCACATTTCTCTCTAGAATCCCTTGATAGTCTTGAGATTTCATTGTACCCTGCACAGATTCAAGACACCCTGTGCCAGATGCAGCAAAGCAGCTCCAGACCATAACAGAGCCTCCTCCATGTTTCACAGTAGGGACAGTGTTCTTTTCTTGATATGCTTCATTTTTCCGTCTGTGAACATAGAGCTGATGTGCCTTGGCAAAAAGTTAAATTTTTGTCTCATCTGTCCATAAGACATTCTCCCAGAAGCTTTGTGGCTTGTCAACATGTAGTTTGGTATATTCCAGTCTGGCTTTTTTATGATTTGTTTTCAACAATGGTGTCCTCCTTGGTCATCTCCCATGTAGTCCACTTTGGCTCAAACAACGACGGATGGTGCGATCTGACACTGATGTTCCTTGAGCATGAAGTTCACCTTGGATCTCTTTAGAAGTCTTTCTGGGCTCTTTTGTTACCATTCGGATTATCCGTCTCTTTGATTTGTCATGAATTTTCCTCCCTGCGGCCACGTCCAGGGAGGTTGGCTACAGTCCCATGGATCTTAAATTTCTGAATAATATGTGCAACTGTAGTCACAGGAACATCTAGCTGCTTGGAAATGGTCTTATAGCCTTTACCTTTAACATGCTTGTCTATAATTTCCTTTCGAATCTCCTGAGACAACTCTTTCCTTCGCTTCCTCTGGTCCATGTTGAGTGTGGTACATACCATGTCACCAAACAATACAGTGACTACCTGGAGCCCTATATATAGGCCCACTGACTGATTACAAGATTGTAGACATCTGTGATGCTAATTAGTGGACACACCTTGAATTAACATGTCCCTTTGGTCACATTATTTTCAGTATTTTCTAGGGGTACCATAATTTTTGTCCAGGAATGTTCCATGAGTTTATTTTTTTTTAATAATTCTGTTGAAGCATGGTTGAAAAGCCATGTCTGACTTTCATTGGTTAACATTCATAGAATTTTTTTAAATTATTACTTTTGTCAGATTAAAGTTATTTCTGTGACCATTGTGAGTTTTTCTTTCATTGACCGAAGGGTACCAACAATTTTGTCCACGTGTGTATTTGGTAAACTGTGTGTGTATGTGTAAAAATCATCCTACGCAGCAGCCGCCATGCCCCCGCTCCCCGCTCCCCACCCCCCTTTGTCTGCAAGCTAGTGTGTGTCTGTATGTGTGTGTATGCATGTGTTTATTAGAGTGAGTGTCTCTATCGGTAAATTGGTGTATGCGTATGTGTGCACACGGGTATGTGTGTGTGAAAGTCGTCCTACACAGCAGCCCCCTTCCCCCTTCCTCTTTTCCTTTCTCTGGTCTCAATCACTACAGCCACGATTCTTTTCAAAAGTAAAGTGCAGGTTAATTTGTTTTATTTTTACTTTATATTTTGTATTATTATTTTAACATGAATATTTTGGGGTTCTGGAACGAATCATCAGAGGTTCCATTATTTCGTATAGGGGAAATTCGCTTTGATACATGAATGTTTTGATATACAAGCATGCTTCCAGAACAAATTATGCTCGCAATCCACGGTTCCACTGTATTTGCGCTAGATTTGTGCTATATTGGCTTTTCTCTGGGATCATACCATACAAGCCAGCCTTTGCTTCTCACAGGCATAAAAGAAGCTTGGGTGCCCATAAACATGTGACCAGTTTACGGGTATATAAGTGATAATCCATGTCAAGGTTATATGGTGTTAATTTTATGGATGATGTATGGTAGAGAAATAATCTCTATGAATGGTATAGAATATGCACTTAGTCTGCTCTTAAAATTATTTGTGTTTAAAATTATTAGGCCGAATAGTATTTTAGTTAGTATCAAATTCAAGGCACTTTCCCATATGGGAATTATGGTTAATGTACAGTAAGAATCATCAATCAAAATGCTGTAAATAGATGAGAGTAGGTTTTGTTTGAAGGAACAGCACATAAGCTATTTAGTCATTGGATATGAACTAATTGGGTTATCCCAGGGGAACCCATATGTTTTTGTAGCTGATTTCAGTCTGTGATATAAAAAGAATGATATCCAGGGGAGAGAGAATTTGCCTTTAACTCTAAGAAATTATGCACACCTGAATCACTGAACAAATAATTAAATGTAAACATGCGTTTATCACTCCAAGCAGGATCTATAAATGGTCGTCCATTTGCACAATAAACAATCAATGGCCACTTCATTAAGTACACATATTCAATGCAAATATTAAATCAGCCAATCACATGACAGCAACTTAATGCATTTAGGCATGTGGACATCGTCAAGGCGATCGGCTGACAAGCATCAGAATTGGGGGAACAAGGTGATTTAATTAACTTGAAATGTGGCATGGTTGTTTTGCCTGACAGGCTGTTGGTCTGAGTATTTCAAAAACTGCTGATCTACTGGGATTTTCATGCACAAGCATCTCTAGGGTTTACAGAGAATGTTTTGAAAAAGAGAAAATATTAAATGCGTGGCAGTTTTATGGCAAAAAGGTTTGTTGATTCCAGAGATCAGAGGAAAATTGCCAGACTGGTTCAAGGTAATAGAACGGCAACAGTAACGTAAATGCATTTCATTACAACAGAAGTACGCTGAAGAACACCTCTGAATGCACCACATGTCAAACCTTGAAGCAGATGGGCTATGGCAGCAGAAGACCACATCTGGTAGCACCCCAGTCAGCTAAGAATATGGAAGATTAGAGAAATGTGGCCTGGTCTGATGAATCTTGATTTTTGCTGCAAAATGCAGAAGGTAGTTTGAGAAAAACACATGAAAGCTTGAATCCATCCTTACTTATACCAATAGTGGTAGTGGTGTAACCTGATGGCTACTTCCAGCAGGATTATGTACCATGTCACAAATTTAAAATCAGGACAATGAGTTCACTGTACTCAAATGGCCTCTGCAGTCCTCAGAACTCAATCCAATAGAGCAGCTGAACAAGAGATTTTGCAGTCAAATATGGAAGGATGTGCAGCCGACAAATTTGCTTTAATTTCACGCCATCATATCAATATAGAGTTAAAAATCTAAGGAATATTTTCAGCATCTTGTTGAATCTATGCCATAAATAAAATAGGCAAAAAGGGATACAAGCAGTACAAGCAAGGTGCACCTAATGAAATAGCTGAAGAGTAGATGTGCAAAATGTTGCACCCTATTTAAAGATGTATTCTGGATTGTCCTCTTTGAGCTGGCATGTATCCTGATCTGACAATAACCTAGCCAAATGTGGGGATAAATTTACTCTGCAACAATGCAATTGTTAATGTTTAAAGGGCAACACTGACTGGAGTAGAGTATTTAGGAATGGGCAGCAGCAGGTTAAAAAAAAAAATCTAGGCATCTATCCACTTCATCCAAGTGAACATTTAAGTGTTAACAATACATTAAAGAACAAGAAAATGTAAAAAGACTTTTTCACAATGTAGTCTTATGTAGTTTGTATTTGTTATTATCTCATTCAATTTTTTAAGCCAAAAACATGTGTGCATTTCCATGTGTGTTAATTGCAGGGTCTAACCTTGCTACATAGAGGTTAGATTGTCAAAGTGCAATGGAAATTTAATATCCAGCTGATAAATCCGTTCTGGCTGCTGGTGCTCAATCATGATGGCTGGGAAAAACACAGGCAAGAGAGTTTCATTTTGCTGTACTGCTAATTTAGTAAAGAGGTAATGAATTTCCATTCAGCCACGAGTGCCAGAAATATTCCACACTTATTCTGAGCAAATGGCTTATGCAAGATGTAGTTATTAATCATAACACAGAAGCCGCATTACCACAGACAGAACCTTTCAATGCTGCAATACAGGAAGAGAACATGCTTTTAATATAACAGGAGCACAAAAACAAAGGAAACGTATATTAAATTGAACAAATATTGACCATAAATTGTTTAGGCATTTGTTAGAGGAGTAAAAGCCATGTTAGCATAGAATTCACACTATTAATAATTGTATTTGGTATGAAAAAGAACATGGAGTGCTTGGAGGGTTTTACTTGTTGCTCTTCATTGTATAGCAGTAATAATGAAACTCCATACATCTCTCTAGGAGTCTCTACTTGGGACTCAACTTGGGACTGTGAAGGCCACTGGATTTATTAATAATAAACCTAGAGACTAAACAATAGCTATTTTATACATTGCCTGCTTTCCTCCAATGGTCCAAAGACATGCAAAAAAAATTTTTTTTATAAAAATAAAATCACACGTCACTGACTGTGTTAAATTAATGTGTGAAAATGATTTCTTGTGCTCCCAGAACCACAGTTTCACAATTTGAATCCTGGAATATGCCTGCTCCATCAGAGAAGGAAAGACTGGTCATTCAGTACATTCAGGTTGTCAGCTGACTTCATTTTTGAAGTTTTCAGCTGACGTTGCTGAGCCTAATCCTGACCAACTGAAGCAACCCCGGATCATAACAGTGAGGGTTAATATGAAGTTATCAGACTGCATGACCCTTTTCCATTGCTCCTAAATCCAATCTTTATGATATGAAGTTTTTTTTTTTCTTGATTAGTCCAACTAACGAACGGATTTCTTATGGCCACACAGATGTTAAGTCCCAATCCTTAAATCCATGAAGTTCAGCACAGTCCTTACAGGTTTTAATAATGAGTTAGACAGTTCTTAAACAAATTCAGGTAGCCTTAGATCCTTGCCCCTAATCCTTGCCATGGATACCTTGCCACCAACTTGTGGAATAAATGCTTCTGTCTGTGGGAACTGTACACATCTTTTAAAAACATCATTGGCACATTACTGGATCTCGGGTGGCAGTTAGTGCCTTATCCCCTGTACAGTCCTGACATCCCTCCAAGCCATTTCCACATGTTTGGGCCATTAAAGAGGTTCCTGAGAGTCCAGTATTTCAGACGTGAAGCAGGCAGTCCGATTATGGCTCTTGTGTACTGAAAGATCTTTCTACCTTGATGGTATCCAAGCACTAGTGAAAAGCTGAGATAAGTGCAGCAGGGAATTATAAATAGTAATAATTGTAGTATTTATTCTCATAATGGTGTTCTCTTCTGCACACTCAGAAGTCCCACTTTGACTTGAATGCACCTCATATTTGTTTGTTTGCTTGCTTGTGTGTATCTGTGTTGTATTGATGGAGTATTCCCGCCTCATTTTTATCTTGCATTTATATTCAGTGATCTGTCCATTCTGACCAATCTGTTAACATTTGCTTTATCTAATTTTACATTTAACTTAATTGTACATTGAGATGGATGCAAGGTCTTTGCCAAACATGAGCTCCCTCACCCATACAAAATCATAAAAAAGAAAAAAAAATGTACTGCAGGATGAATCATCCACTCAATTCCCTTGTGATAGACATGGTCCTTACCATGTGACCCTGGCATTGCAGAGGCAATTGCCCTCATGATCAGGCAAATAGTGCAGCGATTATGAGCTTTCCCATTACTGCATTATTAATGGAGAGTACTGGACAGTCCCTGGCCTAGCTCACACGCTTGCACTTCATCCATCGCAGCCAACAAGACAGCTGTGAGGGAGTGGAGAGAGAGTGAGAGCGAGAGAGAGAGAGAGAGAGAGAGAGAGAGAGAGAGAGAGAAGAAATTGGGAGTCATGAAAATTTCCCAAACCTGCAGTGTGTCCCCATGATGACATTTTCCTAAATGGCATGTGCATATCAGCAGTGATGAATGCATATAAGAGGCCTGCAGCTTAAAACCTACAATCATGCTCTATTTTTATCCTCAAAAATGAGCAGTGACTAACACATCTGTCATATACCAAGCAACATTATTGTGACTTTATTTATTTATGTCCCCCTGAAACTTCTGCATTTGCATCGACTGATGAGATCCCAATGAACCAATGCAGAAATTATAGGCAAATGATTATGTCTTGATTGATTGATTTAGGTATACTACTATTTCACAAAATGCTGTTTGCAGGTTTTTTAAACCAAAAAATAAAAAATAAAAAAACAGTATAAACAAAAAACAGAGACTGTAAATCTCTGTATATTGAGTCAATAATCTATTAACAGGCAGCACTGTCGCGGTGCACGCCCAGGGTCTGGGTTTGATTCCGGCCTCAGATCTGTTTGTGTGTGTGTGTGTGTGTGTGTGTGTGTGTGTGTGTGTGTGTGTGTGTGTGTGTGTGTGTGTGTGTGTGTGTGTGTGTGTGTGTGTGTGTGCGCACGCGTGGGTATGTGTGTGTGTGCGTGTCTGTGCAAGTTTGCATGATCTCCCTGTGCTTGTTGGGATTCCTCGAAGTACTTCGGTTTCCTTCCACAGTTCAGAGACATGTAGATTAGGTTAATTGGCATTCCAGATTGCCTGTAGTGTGTGAAAGTGCATGTAATGTTGACCAGAGGTCCCATCATGGTCGTAACTGGGAATAAATCAATGGTCATCATCATTGGTCTCAAATCTTAATTGTGAATTATAGAGGTTTAGATGGATTTTATTGTATTTTAAAGATAGAAAAGCTGAAACCTTGTCAAAAACCATGCCATGGGAATAATTGTACCTGGACACTGTAGACTCACACAAGATGTCAAAGTCATTTTTATGTGTAGACATCCATGTCTAATGTATAATGTTTCTATATGCAGCTAATGCAGTAATCACTTTGCACAGTACCAAACGTAAAACTAAACCAACTCTTATTCAAGGAGCCTCATTCATCTCATGATCATACTGCACATTGTTTCATGCTTAGTACAACTGAATATTGTAATTATTTATAATCCAATTTCAAATTACCCAGAACAGAAGGAGTTCCCTTTTAAGTCTGGATCATCTCAGTGTGTTTTTTTTTTTTTTCTGAAGCTTCTTTTTTCTGAAGCTTCTTTTTTCTGAAGCTTCTTTTTTTTTCTCTCTCTCTTTCTCACCCTGTCACCGCTGGCTTCTGTTAAGCTGGATTTAGATGTGCATTGATGTCTATTGTTACAAATGATATACAAATCATGTTTAATTGAAAGAAATGCTTATCACATTTGTGCCTCTTATTTTTGCCCAGCTTTTTAATTTAACTTAGTAGAGCAATCAATACAAGAGGGTATGGCACAAATTCTCGGTAAATAATTGACTTGCTTCTGTCCATGCTTAAGTTTGTAATTGGGTAAATGCATGTATCCTCTCACAAGCTTTCCTCCTTTTCTAAGTTAAAAACACTTGGATGAAAGAGAAAGGGGAGAGAGATTTGCAGAAAGGGTAGAAACTTCCTGAAGTACACAAAAAGCTCCTTTTCACTGACTTAAGCATTGTGCTTGGAAAGCACTGAGCACTCATATATTTTCAGCCATTCAACCCTTCATTCCAAAGGATTCTCGACAGGTTTTAGAGCCCTAAACACAAACAAGTGAGCAAATCAGCACCTTGCCCATACTTCGCTGTCTCAAGCAGAACACGCCAGAGCTGCCTGGAGTGGGATTAGAGGCAAACATGCTTACCTTAGCACGTTCTGTCATTTAAAACAATTATAAGATTGTTGACTCGCCAAACAAGATTGCCAGCAGTAACTCTTAAGCTTATTCCGAACTTTGCAGGAACAGAGCTGTTTGGACACTAAGTTATTGTACTTCTCTTTCAGAGCCAAAACACAGTCAGAATACATATCAAGTTATGTGACTCGACTTAGAAGTTACCCAAACTGTGGGCCTTTTGCCACACAGATAAATTCTACAGCAATTTTCTTAGAGGTAATACTCCCCAGAACAAAAACAATAGCAAATGGACAATTTAACCAAAATGGCATGTTTAACAAAAATACATGGGTGTGATGGGTGTCAGGTGTCCACGTTTAGGTATATACACTGATCAGCCAAAGCACAAAACTTTCAAACTTTAATATTGATTATTGATTACATATCACCAAACCATTGATAGGATTATGTGCACCCAAGGCTCATGCATGCTCACAGGGGCCAAAGGCCAGCCTCAGCCTCCCTGGTGTGATCCCACAGAAAATCAAATGCAGCACAAATCACAGGAAAAGAAAAAGAAATCATGTTGGCCATAATAGAAAAGCACGAGAACACCCAGTGCACCAAAGTCTGCTGTTCACAGGGCTGCTGTGTCCAAGACTGTCAACCTGGCATTCAAATTCTCCAGATCCCAATATGATCAAGTGCCCATGGGATGCGCAGGACAAGCAAGTCCAGCCTATGAAGGCTGCAGAACCTAAAGGATCTGCAGCCAGCATCCTGGTGCTATACACGCCAGCACACCCCAACACCTCAGAGGTGCCCAGTTCGCACACGGGGAACCTATTGTTATGCATTTCCATTTTTTTTTTCCATTCCAACTTTTTTTTCTCAAAATCTTAGGAACCAAAAACCTTACTTTTATTTAACCAAAAGTTTATAAAATTGTCATAATTATTCATAATGTGAATGCTATTACAAAAGAATTAAATAATAAAAAATTGTGATGTTTGTTCATGAGCTATAATTAAAAACAAACAAAAAATAGATTCTGCTAACTTTGATAATCATGATATCATACACAACATGGGGTCATAGTTGCAAACAGCAACAAACGTTAAAAGCAAGATTAGTGTTTATACCTTTTCGTACAATTGTATTTGTTGGAAATGAAGCAAAATGCAAATATGCGTTTCTCCCTGTTTTGTTCTGATTCTGATACATTTCTTATAAGAACAAGGAGAAATACTAGCATTGAATATCAAAACAACGGACATTATAATCAGCACATTTTTTTTTCACATTCTTTTCTTTTTTTTTTTATCCATGTCCTTGGTACACTGCAGTTAGTCATTAATCCCTACCTCATCATCAGAAGCTCACAGGTGGAAGTAATCACACTTGGGTGCCTTGCTGAAGGGCACAATGACAGTAAGTGGAGCAGGACGGAGTGACTATCTCTCACCTGCCACTATCACTTTGTAGTGTTGTAACTTTAAATTAATTTCACTTCCTACAGTAGTTCAATATTGTAAACTATACTCACCACCCACTTTTTCATCAACACCTGTACAAATTCTCTTTCCCAATCAGCCAATTAAGGAGCAGCTGCTTAATGCAAACAATCATCCAAAATAAAGGTCAAGATGCTGTTCACATTAAACATAAAAAAAACTCTTATTTTAACCATGGCAAGAGCTGGTTTGATTATTTCATCTGCTCTCCTGGGACACTTAAATTGTCTGTAGTGGAATGGTGTGAAAAAAAAAAATGTTCTGCAGCCGGGAAGGAAGGCTACTGTAATTCAAATAACTATTCAATCTAACTGGGATGAGCAGCAAAGCATCTCAGAACATACAAAACTTTAAATCTTGTGATGGATTGTCTACAAGGTAGAAAATCTGAGCCTAGAAACTAATCTGAACTGTGCTATTCCATTATTTACAATTGTAACAAATAAAGTTCATTTTTCATTTGTATTTAATAAGCTCTAGTAATTTAGAGTGACTGAATTAATTACTTCCATTTATCCATTCCCATCAATATCCACTTTATCCTGGTCAGGGTTTAACAGATCCTGGAAAAAGTAGATAACACAGGATGGCATTTCAGACAATCTCAGAATCAGGATTACAATTCGGAGAATAAATCTGACCTAGCAGAGACCTTAATATAGGCTATCTATTTGAGGTCATGGTCACAAGGATATTGGTACTCAGCAAAAAAAATGACAATATCTGAAAAAAAAAAAGGGGCTCTAATGTTCTTTCAGTTAGTCACAAAACAACAGTTTTGTTTGTTTGTTTGTTTGTTTGTTTACTTTCTGGACTTAAAATCTGTTAGTCTGTATATTTATTCCCAGACCAGCGGTAGGGAAATAGGCTAAACAAATCTGTGCAACTTCAGGCCATCAGTCTATGATATTTATTTAGCCTATTTAACTACAACTTGTGATGAGATAAACAAACTAACTGCCAGGTTTCCAGCTTATCAGGGTTTGTCAAGTAAATAGTGGAGCACAACATTGTACAGCCAATAGAAAATAAGTATGCATATGTAAATCATGAACTATATCCAGAATGAAGTACAATCAAAATCGCTCTCGCTCTCTCTCTCTGCCTCTTTTCTAAGACACACACAACAAAAATATGGATCACTTTCAGACCCTTCTTCCCCTCTCTTTTCCTCTCTGATTACAACTATGCCCTCAAGCATGGCTTAGGGTTATGATTAAACAGTGAGCACATTTCAGTGTTGCATGACTGCAACAGAATGATGTAACAGGGAATTACATTCGCTGCTGACATAAAGTTAGCTATTTAAGTCATTAAAAACAACCCCCTAGTCATTTGTTTTTCAGTAAAGAGATTAAGCAAAATTAGAGCAATGCAATGAAGGTTTTGCTTTTCATTGTGTAACATTATATAATATATATTTTAATATATTTTAATATCTGTAGAATTTACAAAGGCGGCAGGGTGATGTACTGGTTAGCACTGTCGCCTTGCATCTCCAGGGTCCGGGTTTGATTCACAGCCAGGTTCGATTCCCGTCTCTGTGAGCATGGAGTTTGCATGTTCTCCCCGTGCTTGTTGGGTTTCCTCCGGTTTCCTCCCACAGTCCAATGACATGTAAGTTAGGTTAATTGGCATTCCCAAATTGCCCGTAGTGGGTGTATGTGTCTGTGCCCTGCGATGGATTGGCACCCTGTCCAGGGTGTTCCCCACCTTGTGCTCTAAGTCTCCTGGGATAGGCGCCAAGCCCCCCCGTGACCCTGGATACAGGATTAAGCGGCATAGATGATGAGTGAGTGAGTGAGTAGAATATACAGTGCCTTACAAAAGTATTCATAATCTTTGAACTTTTCCACATTTTGTCACATTACAACAACAAACATAAATGTATTTCATTTGGATTTAAAATCCAAAGCTTAGGTTATTTTTTATAACCTAACCCTGCTTTAAACTTATCCACAACTTTATTCCTGACCTGTCTGATGTGTCCCTTGTCTGATGTGGCTTCATGGTGCTATTTGTTTAATAATGTTCTCTAACAAACCACTAAGGGCTTCACAGAACAGCTGTATTTATACTGAGATTAAATTGCACTCATGTGGACTTTTATGACTTTTACGGTTTTTATGACAGCCAGTTTCATCATCATGCTTGATGGGTTTTGCAAATGCAGTTGACAATACTGTGCTTGCAAGACCAATTTCAGAACAGCTGACCTTCATCTCTTAAAATACAACTGACTGCTGTTGTTGTTGTTACTTAATACCATATGTGTTATTTCATAGTTTTGAAATCTCCAGCATTGTTTTAAAATCTAGAAAAATAAAACCAACCATGTGTCCAAACTTTTGACTGGTACTGTATGCATCTCCAATATATAAGTGGAATTGCAGATTGACATACAATGCGATGGTATATTTAACTTTTTAATAAGACTGGTATTCATTGCAACAACAATTATGCATTTCATTCTTACAAAGCAATCCCATACTAATTTGTTTTATCAGTAAAAAGATTAAGTAACATCAGTAATGTAGTCAATGTTTTATTTTTCATCATGACACATATTATATGTGTCCCACATGGAAAGGAATATTTGTGTACTGCATTTCACTGGTTTGATTGTATTTGTCCTGACATAAAATCTTCTTCATATGACTTTACTTTTCTTGTAAATAATTTATTTCACACATCAAGCTTACTATTCCTATAACTGTCTTATAGTGCAATATTTTACTTAAAAAATATATATATACAAATTAGGAAACTAGGGTCAGTGGTGGTTCAGGTATTTGAGACTTTGGGTTGCGTATTGGACGGTGCCACCATTAGGTCTTTATACCCCACCACTGTTAAGTCTGCACTATTAGGTCGTTATAGACCCATAACCTTATGCCCCATACAACCAAACCACTGCATGCTGTGCCATGTCCAGTTAGAAAGTGGGAGGGTTGTGACAGCAAGGGCTATAGCAGTGTATAACCTGTGACAGATTTTATGGATCAAATAATCCGATGTGGTGTCCCCAAGAATAAAATTTGTAAATATCAAGAAAAAAAAAATCTGGCTCATCTGATTAACAATATATTAATCTAAATTGGTTTTGCGACCTTTATGCAGAAGGTCCCTGCATGTGAAAAAGCTTGTTAAAGTGAAGTCGACAAGCTATTTTGGTGACAAAGCCAAAAAACCATGATCACCTTTTGAGAAAAAAAATTATGTAGATTCAATGTAGATTCATACATAAGATACAAACTTAAATAATTCTTTTGATTGTGTAAAGCTGCTTGTCAATTGTTAAATAAAATTGAATTTAATTGAATTGAATAGATTCAACAACTGAAAAATTACAGAAAGAAATATAACAAGTTGACGGTAAAACAGCATACTGAAAAAAATCTAGACACCTCAATAGTAGGTTGAGCTAGGGTGAGATTCGATAATGTCTAGCCTCAGTTTGTAGTGTCTGCTAAATAGTAATGATCAAATTCTAGTAATCAAAATAATATCAGCATAAAATTAGAAACTTGAAGCAAATTCTCCTACACAGGGGCTCAGGAGCCTATCCCAGGAACTCAGGCACACCTAGATTGAGTGCCAATCCGTCTCAGGGCACAACACACACTAGGAGCAATTTGGAAATGCCAACAAGCCTAATCAGCATGTCAGGAGGAAACAGGAGTATGCAGAGGAAACTCCATGCACCCAGACCTGAGGAGGCACCCTGGAGGTACGATGCAACAGTGCTAACTACTACACCACCATGCCACCTTTGAAACAAGTTATCTAGGGTGAATGTCATACAGTTTTCTGGCACTTCACAAAATACCTTAATAAAAATCTTGAGGACAAGCTCTCCTCTACAAGGTACAAATTAAAAAAAAAAAATTTAAATCACAGATGAATACCAGGTGATGATACACAGGATCAATATTGCATTAAGTGTCCCACTTTACCAACATTCACACTATGTGAAGGAAAGTCAGTTTGGCTTACATTTGCATTCAGCTCACTATGGTTTGCTGGGCTTGTGTTCGTCTTGTTGGAATGAGATCAGAACACTATCTTTTAGAATACAGAATCCTTTAAACTAAAGCAAGAAATATTCAACCTTAACCTTTCAATTTTACTGCTTAAAATCTGCTTCCAAGAAATAGTTTGGCCTGCTTCCAAGAAATATGATGAAATAGGACTAAGGGTGCAATTTATTCAAGTCTCCCTAAAGCAACCAGATCCTGCATGTCCTCAGAAATAATCCATTCTCTGTGCAGGGAAAAATGGGTTTATGAACCATATTTATGATACAATTTCTCATGTAGTGCTTTTATTTAACCACTAATGCCTTGTGTAACATCCAGTAAATGAATGTCAGTGATAAGAGTCAGGCCATGTCCTTTAATAATATAAGTTTCTAGCTGCTGACTAATTTCCTCTGTACTTCTTTGCTTTATATATTATGAGGTATTTTTACTCACTGGTTTGTGTTTTTCATTTGTGAGCTTTGTAAATGTATTTGGTACATGGACCCCAGTTCTTCCCTCTCCACAATCTGCATTTGGATCCACCAAGCCCACCACGGAGCCTGACAGAATAATCTGGCCACAGATGGATCCAGCAGAGGCCGCTCACCTGTGGGGGGCACTAAAGAGTCTAAAGAGCACTAAAGGCGTTGTGGGATGCCCAAGTTCCATTCTGCACCACTTACCGAGCTGTCGCTGAAGGAGGGTTTTCGACCATGCTTTCACAGGTCATCAGACGGTAGCCCAGCTACTTCAACTACGCCAGGGAACTCAGCCCATTTCAGACTATGCCATAGATTTTCGGACTCTGGCTCCCTCTTGTGGCTGGGACGATCGGGCGCTTTTCGACTGCTTCCTTCACAGACTCTCTGAGTCAGTAAAAGACGAGCTCGCAGCCCAGGAACTTTCCTCTAAACTACAGGGACTCATTGACCTTGCAACCCCAATTAACACCCGTAAACAGATGCAGCAGAGGGAACAGCTTCACTGTCAGGCCCCACACCACGTACCTCAGGACCCCCATTGGCTGCTCCTGACACATCTTCCGAACCCATGCAGATCGGTCGCACAAGCTTTTCGCCAAGGGAACGTCAGCGCTGCAGGGACGATGGAGCCTGCTTCTACTGCGGTTAGACTGGCCACATGGTGCGATGCTGTCCACTAAAAGGGCAAGGCCCCCTCGTAATTCTGGGAATACAGGGGGGCCCAAATTCAAATTTTTCCTTAGACCAACGGTCTTGTTTCTTTTGATTCATGGCAACCTATCCCACGTCACCCACGCTTTAGTAGACTTCGGGGCAGACCAGAACCTGATTTCCTCTGCTACTGTCACCGAGTTTCAGATCCCACTCACCCTTTTATGCCAACCCTTTACGGTCCAGGCCCTTGACGGTAGCTGTCTCTTACCCATTACCCACCACACCATCCCGGTTAACCTACAGTTTTCAGGTAATCACATGTAGATCATCACTTTCCTGACTGTCCATAATGCTCATGCACCCATTGTTCTGGGGCTCCTTTGGCTAAGGCTACACATCCCGCTCATTGATCAGGTTAAGCGGAGTATACTGGATTGGAGCCCCACCTGCCTCATCCTCATGCCTTCACTCCGCTACCATGGGCCGCCCCTTGTGTGTGCCACGAGAGGAGAATCCCGACCTCATCAAAGTTCCTACAGAGTATCACGATCTACGACAGGTGTTTAGCAAGTCCCGGTCCACCTCACTACCACCTCATCGCCCCTATGATTGTGCTATAGACCTCCTCCGGTACATCTCCACCCAAGGGACGACTCTACTCCCTCTCTCATCCAGAGAGAGAGGCCATGGAGCAATACATCAGTGAGTCGCTTGCAGCAGGAATTATCTGCCCATCCTCATCACCCGCAGGAGCAGGATCTTTTTCTTGTCAGACTTGTCCCTGCAGTGACTACAGAGGATTAAATGAAATCACAGTCAAGAACCGTTACCTTTTCCTCTGATGTCTTCCGCCTTCAAACTCCTTCAGGATGCCCGTCTATTCACCAAGCTTGACCTAAGGAAGGCCTACCACCTCATCAGGATAAGGGAAGGGGACGAGTGGAAGACGGCCTTTAACACCCCCACTAGCCACTATGAGTACTTGGTGGTTCCTTTTGGCCTGATCAATGCCCCAGCTGTGTTCCAGGCCCTCATTAATGACGTCCTGAGAGACTTCCTCAATGTCTTTGTTTTTGTTTACCTGGATTACATTCTGATCTTTTCACGTTCCATCAAGGAACACAGGTTGCATGTATGCCAGGTTCTGCAGTGGCTGCTTGAGAACAAACTGTACATTAAGGCAGAGAAATGTGAGTTCCACTGCACCTACACCTCCTTTTTGGGGTATTCCATCTCCCCAACAGGAATACAAATGGACCCCAAGGTTAAGGCAGTCACAGATTGGCCATCGCCCTCTTCAAGACAGGAACTCCAACAATTCCTGGGGTTCACTAACTCCTACCACTGCTTTATCAGAAGTTATAGCACAGTGGCATGCCCACTCACGGCTCTCACCTCATCCAAGGCCCAGTTTAGGTGGAACTCGCTGGCCGACGCAGCCTTCAAGGAACTCAAGCGCCGCTTCATCACAGCACCCATTCTCAGGTTTCCAGATCCGTCATGTCAGTTTGTCATTACTCCTTCTTTTCCCGCCGACTCACACCCCCCGAACGAAATTATGGCATTGGGGATCAGGAACTCTTGGCAGTCAAACTAGCGCTCAAGGAATGGAGACATTGGTTGGAGGGGACAGAGCACCCTTTCCTTGTGTGGCCTGACCACCAGAACCTCGAGTACTTAAAGACACAAGAGACAACTCACGCCAGGCACGCTGGTCATTATTTTTCTCCCGTTTCCGGTTCACGCTGTCTTACCGCCCGGGCTCCAAGAATGCCAAACCTGACGCCCTCTCACGACAGTTTTCAACCCCTCAGGACACACCATTTGCCAGTAACTATCCTTCCTAATCCAGCAGAGACTCGAACACGAACCAGGTCCCAGTAATGTTCCCCCAAGCAAACTCTTCGTCCCCGCTTCTGTACGTCCTCAGGTGTTGGACCGGGGCCATGACTCTAGACTCGCTTGTCATCCTGGGGCGGCGCGCACATTGTCCCTCCTACATCAATGCTTTTGGTGGCCTACCATCAAGGAGGATGTCAAGAGCTTTGGGGCATCATGCGTTGTCAGTTCTCACAACAAGAACACCAACCGAGCACCTGAGGGACTACTCAGGCCCCTCCCCATCCCACACCGTCCCTGGTCTCACATCTCCATCGACTTTGTCACAAGATTACCACCCTCTCATAACAACACCTGCATCTTGACCATAGTAGATCGCTTTTCCAAGTCAGCTCATTTTATCCCGCTACCCAAGCTCCCCTCGTAAAGTGTGCGTAATTTGACACCGACACACGCACAGACGCTCTCTCGCCTTTTCACCTCTCTCTGCTCTGTCGCGATTCTTTTCAAAGGTAAGGTGCTGGTTCATTTAGTTTTTCTTTACTTTACAACAGTGATTCCTTTAGTATGCGCTCACGCCAGGTCAGAGAGATTTATTTTTTTCCTGTTAAAACAATGTTTCTGCTGTTTTTATGTGTTTGTTGTGAAACTTAAAAAGTGATTCCGTTAGTATGCGCTCACGCCAGTCTCAGCGAGATTTCTTTTTTTCCTGTTAAAACTGTGTTTCTGTTGTGTGTGTGTGTGTGTGTGTGTGTGTGTGTGTGTGTGTGTGTGTGTATGTGTGTGTGTGTTTGTTGTGAAACTTAAAAAGCGAGGTTGGGAGAGTGAGGAGGAGTGTTACTGTGTAAAACGAGGCTAGGGAAGGGGCTAATTCCACACAAACACACACACACACACACACACACATACACACACACACACACACACAGCGCCTGCGCGCACCAACGGAAACTTATCTGTCGAGATTTATTTGTACTTTTTTTTAAAGGAAAAGTGCAGATTAATTTGTTTTATTGTCATTTTATAGATTGTATTAATTATTTTTATGTATTTAATTTTTGGGGCTGTGGAACGAATAATTTGAGTTTTCATTATTTTTTATGGGAAAATTATGGTTTGGTTTACAAGTGTTTTGGAACACGAGCCCACTTCCGGAACAAATTATGCTCGTAATCCAAGGTTCCACTGTATATATTTTTTATATATTATATTTTTATTCTTTTGTATGATCATTTTGCCTCCTTACTTCCTTTTTCCTTTTCAAGACACAAACAATCGTGTAAACATTTCACTGCACATCATACTGTGTATGGTTGTGTTTGTGACTAATAATTTTTTTTATTTTAGAAGTTGAGAAATGCCATTGTGATATTGCGCTAAGGTTTGGTTACTGGCAGAGTTAATAACTGTGAAGTGCCAACTATATCAATTCCCAAAGAGTTTACCACCATTATTTTGTCACATGTACATTACAATGAGTTATTTTTTGCATAGCCTAATTAGGAAACTGGGGTCACAGCATATGGTCAGCCAGTATACAGTGCCCCTGGAGCAATGAAATGAGGTTCAACAGTGGAAGCCTGTCGGTGGTGGGACTTCAACTCCCGTCCTTCCATTCAGTACCTTAGTAACCCATAGACTTAATCAATTGAGCCACCACAGGTGTACTGTATATGCCATTGATGTCCAGTATATTCCACCTTGTGCTAATGCAAGTAAAGCACTCAGTGAACACTCAGTAATTTACAGACTTACAGACAGAAATCTATTTAAATTCATTGTTGTCAAGGACTGAAAAGAAAACTATAACAACATATTAAATTAAGGGGAGACTTTCTACTCTGATAAAATATATATGTTTTAAAAATAGAAATAATGGTAAAAATTGGTATGTTGTTCTTAAGGTAACTGAATAAAGTTAAGTACATTACAGAGATTATTTAAGTTTTTATTTGTTACGTATATATCACTGCACATTGAAATTCTTTCTTAGCATTTCCCAGCATGTTAGGAGGCTGGAATCAGACCACAGGGGAAACCTGGAGCATACCTGGTTAAGGTCATTGCTTAATTGCTCAAAAAAGGGAACATGGGGAGCTGGTGCTTGAACCACAGACTGATCAGTAACTCAAAACCTTAACATTCTGAGTTACCACTGACCCTATCCCTATCACATCCAATCACAATTTTTGCATTACATTTTGGCTGATTTAAGTTCTGCATCTGACTCAATAAGCTCCATTTTGATACCTACTGGGTATATATACAGTATATATATATAGAATCAGAGGCATGGTCTTCAACCATGATTTAAAAAATCAACCATTAATTAAAAAAAATATATATTAAAAGTGCATGTTATTCTATCACAACTGGAGTAACCAGCTTGGATAGTGTTCATTAAGTGCTTAAAACAATGTTTGAGATCAGTGGCGGCTGGTGCAAAAAATCTTTGGGGGGGTGCAAACAAAATTAAAATTAAACTTTTAATACTCGCCTGTAAATAGGTATTTATCATACCTATTTTATAAGATGATTATGCGGTGATCATTACTACTAGCAAAAAATAAAGTCCTTACTCGCATCACATCCAGTCAGCAGCTCCACTTGCCATAAGAAGTGCTGGAAGACTCATTGAGAATGGTCCAATCACATGAGCCCAAATATTTTAAAACAATATTGATTCGCTAAGAACAAAAGTGGGAGATTTCAGGGCGCACAGTGCTGCACCCGAAGGATGATTTGAAAAGATCCAATCAGAGCTCAGCCTCAGGTCACATGCTTTTCAAAGATTTACGTGCTACATAGACACTCGTTTGTCTGGCGCCCCGCGTACACCAACACAAATGAACGTAACACAGTTTAGATTTTTTTTTAATTGCAAATAAATTATATTAAGAAATACAGCGGAATATTGTGACTAAAAGACTTTATTTCATTATTAAAATTAGTAATTATTATGTTAAATAATTACATGTTAAAGTAGCATTCTTCTCTGCCTAACTTTAAGGGGGGCGGCGCCCCTGCGGCCCGTATTGACCGGCCGCCACTGTTTGAGATTAAAACTTTGGAAATGCCAATTAGCCTAATGTGAACTCTGAGGTCTGTGGGGCCACACAGGCCCAGAGTGAGAATCAAACCCTTGACTCTGGAGGTGTAAGGCCACAGTTAAAGAATAAATAAGATGGAAAAAATAAGACATACTAAGGAAGACAACATAACTGTCTGGGCACTCAGGAAATGTGTTTATCAGCTTGCTGATGTTTTCACATATATCTTCAACATTTCGCTAAGCCACGGAGTTGACTCTGTGTGCTTCAGGTTGACCACCATCATCCCTGCGTCAAAAAAATAATCTGTGTCCTGCTACAATCTCCCTTCACACTCGCACATGTGAAGTGCTTTGAGGGTTTAATCAGGTACATCTTAATAAATTAGAATACCATTTATTTCAGTATTTCTGGTTCAGTAAGCTGGCTGTTTGCAGAAGACTGTATTCAAGCACAGCAATGCAAAGTTGAATGGAAGGTAAACATGTGGTAGAAAATGGTGCACAATTAAGCAACAGTGATAACCGCAGCCTTGAGAGGATCGTGAAATAAAGCCCATTCAAAAATTTTGGGAGGTTCACAAGGAGTGGACTGCAGCTGGATTCAGTGCTTCAAGAGTCACCACACACAGATGTATCCAGGTCATGGGCTATATTATTGTGACAAGCCACTCTTGAACCAGAAGCAATGTCAGTGGCTAAGGACAAAAGAACTGGACTGTTTCTGAGTGGGTCCTCTTTTCAGATAAAGGTAAATTTTGCATTTAATTTGGAAATCAAGGTCCCAGAGTCTGGAGGAAGAGAGGAGAGGCACAGAGTCCAAGTTGCTTGTGGTCCAGTGTAAAGTTTGTGCAGTCAGTGGTGGCTTGGGGAGCCATGTCATCTTCTGGTGTTGGTCCCTTGTGTTTCACCAGGTCAGTGGAAGGTCAATTTACCAAGACATTTTAGAGCACTTCATGCTTCCCTATGCAGACCAGCTTTATGGAGATGCCCTGTGCTTAATTGGCCAGCAGACTTGCCTGATCTAAACCCCATGGAGAATGTATGGGGTATTGTGAAGAGGAAGATCTGAAAAACACCAGACCTAGCAACACAGATGAGTTGAAGGCTGATATCAGAGCAACCTGGGCTTCAATAACACCTCAGCAGTGCCACAGACTGATCACCTCCATGCCACTCTGCTGTGCTGCAGTAATTCACATACTGTATACAGCACTCAATACAAAGGTAGCCCCAAAGTATAGAGTGCTGTACATGTTCATACTTTTCAGTACTCCAATATTTCTAGGGTTTTTTTTTTTTTTTTGGTTTCAAGTAAATTTAAATTTTCAGAGATACTGAATTTTGGGTTATAATTAGCTGTAAGCCATAATCATCAAAGTAAAAGAAAAATAAAACACTTTAAATATATTAGTCTTTTTGTAACAAATATATGAGTTTTCCTTTTTTTTTAAAATTAAATTACTGTAATAAATTAAACTAAATAAACTGACTGTTTGGGACCAGTTGGTCCCAAAAACATGGGTGATTCATAGGGCTATAGACTCAGTTCACTCCCAATTACACTTCTGACTGTGCTCCAAAGTACAGTTCAAATCACATCATCTATTTTGCTGATACTCCTAACGTTATGGACCTCATCAGGAACAAGTCACCAAACAGAGAGGGGGTGAATCAGCTGTAACAATGGTGCAGAGACAGCAATCTATTTTGTATATGCTGATAAAACTAAAAACATGACTTAGACTATCCAACCCAACACATCTATAGAATAACTATGGAAAGCCAAAAGCTCTTTAAGAATTTATTGGTGTGCACATGACTAAGGGCCTCTCCTGGACTCCCTTGGCCACTGGTTTGGCCAAGGTAGCCTCGGAGCGCCTCCACTTTCTACAGAGGCTAAAAAAATCCATACTCACCCTTTCATCCTCAGAGCCTTCTACAAAGGAATAACAGAGAACATATTGACAGTTGCCTCACTGAGACTTTACATTCTCTGACCATAAGTCCCTACAGTGGATTGTGAGAATGTTGGAAAAGATCTTTTTTGGTTTTACTACCCACGGACATCTCATATTAATAAGAGCCACCAGCATTAAGGGCATCTTCCACATCTCGCATGAACTCAAAATATTATTGTTACTGTTACTAAATATGTTCAAGTAAGATATACTGTATTTTCATAAATAATGCCTCTCACAGCTAAGTTGAAAATGACCGAGACTAGACAAAGACAAATGTAGACCAGATACATACTGTCTAGACATACTGCTGATTCTCTCCCACCCAAGTACTTATTGAATAAATCTTTCCTCCTATCTATACCAGACACATGATGCCACTCAAAATCTACTTCTCTGCCTCTGCTTTCAGGAGGTCTGTGTGACAAGGCATTACCTGGATTCTGTCTTCATGGTGACAGGAAATATTATACATGGTTTCCATATTTATCTACCACTGACCAAGCAGGAAGTATCTTACTTTGGATCATTTACCTAGCTTCTTAGTAATAAACTTATTATACATGATGAACTACATAATGAAGAACTGTGTTTATGTGAGCAAAAAATAGAGCCAATTTAAAACACTACATAAAACACTGCATCAAGGATATTAGTAAATGTAGTGAGTGAGCCATGAAATGAGCACTCTGCTAAAGCAAAGTCATCAATGTCCATATTTTATACACATCAATTTTCAGTACAGTATTTGGCCTAAGTCTTTCATTTTAATGGACAGTGTAATGCTTGGAAGAAGGACCAGCTGGTATATAAATGGAGTAGAAAAGCTAAGCAGCTTTTTTCTATTTCAAGAAATATAAAATTAAGGTTAAACAACATAAGAATTAATTCACAAAACACCTGACAAAAATGAAACATCTGGGACTGATTGCTAGTCCAGACTCTATACTCAAGCAGCCTATCACTGACAGTAGATATTACTTGGTGAAATACCCATGAAATGTATCATACATTGGGGCAATTTTTTTCAAGCTTCACTGGCAGTTGTTACAACACTGCAGGGACTAATAATCATGAACAAGGTGAATTAGGTTTTGTTTGTTTGTTTGTTTGTTTGTTTGTTTGTTTGTTTGTTTTTCAAAATGCCTTTGTAGGAGATACTGTAGGTAAACAGGCCAAACAAACAATGTTGAGTAGTAGTAGTATGCATTACACAAATGAATAAATTATTTGTTTGAATAAGATGTTTACAAAATGCTTGCTATTTGAAAGGAAAGACCACAAAAAGTACTTCAAATTAGTAAGCATTAAAAGTGATGCCTTTGCCCATCAGTTTTGTTCATGGAAGATACGCAGAACAAACACCCATTCACACAACCATGACAAGCATTTAAATAGAGAAGAAGAAAAAAAAAAGACATTTATTTACAGGCTTGTATCAGTTCCAAACAAGGTTTCAAATATAAATGTCTCTAGGATAATCCACATGGGCTGTTAGCCATGACAGCACTCCAGGAACATGGCCACAAAAACAATCTGGTAAGGTCTGAAATATTCAGAGGAGGGCTAAATACAAAAGAAACAGGAAGTGGGTGTGGTCAGAAAAAAAGGGCAAGATCAAATGGAGGAATGGGCGGAGCTGATCTCAGGGAGGTGGTGATCTGAAAATAAAGAAAATATGATAAGAGCATGGAATTCATGAATGACAGAAAATTTACATAAACAAAATAGTGAGTATTATTATTATTATTATTATTATTATTATTATTATTATTATTATTATTATTATTATTATCTCTGATCAATATCTAGAAACTATAATATTATTTCATGGATGGAGAGCCTTAAGAGTAATATATGGCATATAATGACACTGGGCAAACAGGGTTATGTTGTGCATGGAAAAACACTAAGCTTTGAAGCTTTATCAACTGAACATTTTCCTCCCTATTTTTAACAACTGTCAAAGTAGGGCGTTGTCATTAAGGCTTAGAACAGCAGAGTAGTGGCTAAAGGACTTTGATAGTACACGGACGTGGCAGCAGGTCTTTTCTATGAGCCTATCTGACACAGATAAAAGCTCGCTCTATCGAAGGTGAGTTTTCAGATAATGGTGCTGGTTGGGCATCTGTCACAGAACTTTTAGAGCATGTTTAGAAAATCCATCAAGCCTTGACAGATGATGCAGGTGGAATATTCTGGTGAAATAGATAGACATGCAGCACCATAGGCAAGAAAAGTATAAATGAGACATCGGTACTGAATTACAAGTAAAAGCAAAAGAGAAAGGGAGATGATAAAAGGGTCTCAGAGTGTATCTTTTTACAGGATGCCTATGAGGCATGCATCACTGCAGGCATGGTTTTAATAGCTATGCGTTGCTTAATGAAAGTGAGATTTCAAGATTATTGAGTGTGGAAAGAGGCAAGAATATCCCCACTATTTAAGGAGTATTGTAAATGCATTGCTTCTTACAGTGTGTTTTTGGTTGCTATTTAAAAAAGCCTGCTCTGTTGTGACTGTTATCAATTGTGCAGATAAAGTAAGGGTTCCAGAATTTGGAAATATCTCATTAGTCTATTCAGATTTCTATCTTTCCCTGTTATTGGCCTAGGAAATTGTGCAAATTATACATCTAGACCCCCTTAGTGCACCTCACTGAACACCAGAGAATACTTGACTCTGGGGAAGTACTCTTGTTCCACAGCAAGCAGAGTACCAAACTTCATGGCTGAATTATTTCTATTTGCTAATCTTCATTCTGCATGAGGAAGGCTATAGGAAATGTCATGCCATCCCTTAAAAATAGAAAAAGGGATAATTCATAGAGCAAATCTAGTTTGCAAATCTAGGGAAATGGACCATATGGTCAACTGCAGTACTGTACTGTATATCATCAAATGTATGACTAAACTGAGTCCATAAAAGATGGCAGTCACATTAAAAGGTGAGTGACATTCATGTGGCACTAATAAAACCTCACATAATAAACGAATAAAAAGCCTCACAGAGTTTAATACCAATAAGGGTCATGGATCGTACTGCCATCCTTCCTTAGATTAAAGGGTTGCTGAAGTGAATAAATCAGTCATCAGTGTAGTGGGTAGGGAACCAAAACCTTAAAACCACTATGAGGATTGATTAATATAGTGGCATTGGACTTAGCTAAAAAAAAAATAATAATAAAAAAAAACATGTACTATAAAATGAAACATAACCTTTGCTTTTTTTTTTTTTTTACTGTCAGTCAAAATTATACGCACTCATAAAAAGAGATTATATAAACTGCTTAAATAAATGCTATAAATGATGTATTCCATCTAGATTTAAAATTTACAAAAATTCTGGCATATTGATTGGCCGAATTTTGTGGGGAATTCTTATAATAGACACTTTTTTTGTTTATTTGTTTGTTTGTTTTTTTTGATGATTTTTTGGCTCATGCAAAATAATCACAATTTGTTTCAAGCCTTCCTAGACATCACTGCTGTTGAATTTTTCCTCCCTACATGCGTTATTTGCATGAGGAATGCCCCAAGATGTGAAACCCAAAACACTTTTAAAAATCTGAAAAAGGAACTATAAAAAAAAAACATCATAGCTGCGTCATGCCCTGCTGTTGGGCAAAATTAAATTACAACAGCACCCCAGTTCTCAGTCAAGTTCCTACACTGATCACACCTTAAAAATGTATGACATTTTAAAAATGCAATAGTACCAATGCTGTAGTCATAAACTACAGAAGGATTTGGAAATTAAATTAAAAAGTGTGTGAAGTTACAGTGTTGTGAAAAAGTATTTTGCCCCTCACATTTTTTTTTTGCATATTTGTCATATTTAAATGATTCAGATGATCATATTTTTAAATATATTTCACAACCCAATGTTATTATTAATATTAGATATTAAGAAATAAAAAAATCAGTTTTTAAATGATGATTTAATTTGCTGTCCAAACCTAACTGGCCCATTGTGAAAAAGTAATTACCCCTTGCTAAATAATGAATGAATTGTGATTTTTGAAAAGCTGAGTTCAACTTTACTTGCCAAACACTAGCCTAATTACTGCCAGTAATAATCACTGTCACTCAGTCATCATCTATACGGCCTAATCCTGTATTCAGGGTCAAGGGGGGCCTGGAGCCTATTCCAGTAGAATAAGGGCACAAGGCAGGGTACACCCTGGACAGGGTGCCAATCCATCACAGGGCACACACACATACACACACTCACACTCTCATTCACACACTATGGCCAATTTGGAAATGCCAATTAACCTAACCTACATGTCTTTGGAGTGTGGGAGGAAACCGGGATACCCGGAGGAAACCCATCAAGCATGGGGAGAACATGCACTGCCAGTAATAATTACTGTTCAATCAAGAAATCACTTAAATAGAACCTACCTGACAAAGTGAAGCATTGGAAAAAATCTAAAAAAGCAACATGATCTAAAGAAATAAAAAAAAACGATGAGAAAAAAAGTAATTGACATATATTAGACTGGAATGGGTTACAAAGGTAATTCTTAGACTTTGGGACTTCAGCGAACCATGGTGAGATACATTATTAGATTAAATTTAACTATGCCATTATGCAAAGTACATGAAATGTGTTATAACAAACAGAAGATGCGGTAGGTAATACAAATATAGTACAAATATGGTATGGTATATGGTACAAATATGGTGCTTATGCAATAAAACTGTGGAACACAGTAGTAATGCATTATAACTGTGAAAACATTGGGCAGTGGATAGACATGTCAAGAAGATAACATGCTCAAAAATTTCACATGATATACATATGTACATATATGACATCAGAATGATACAGTATATTAAAAATAAATATGCATGGAATACACAGTAGTGAAATAATAAGAATAAGTTATGTATGGTGCAAAGATGCGGATAAGCAGTACAATAAAGACAGATAGTGACAGAAGTGGTGTATACTTCTTCACCCTACTATTATGAAGTAGTATACTACTTCAACAGAAGTGGAATCTGTTTTATAGGTTCCTTTTGAAAAATTATTTAAGGTCACGGAGCGGTCGTATAAGCATTTCACTGCATATCGTACTGTGTATGACTGTGTATGTGACAAATAAAATTTGAATTTGAATTTGAATTTTGTATAGCACTCCACGGTCAGCTGTTCAGTGTGGTAACAGCCACAGGAAAAAGTCTGGTGCAGGCTCTGGGCCACCTGTAGCAACTGTATGATGAAAGAAGAGTGAATAGTCCATGATTTGGGTGAGAGGAATCTTTGATAATGCCTCTTGCCTTTTACAGACAGCCTTTCTTGTAACTGTCCGCCAAGGTGGGTAGCTGGGTGCCAATGGATAGGTTCATTACTGTACTGAGCAGTACAGTTGCTGTACCACTCTGAGAAGCAGTTTATGTGGATGCTCTCAATGGAACAGTGGTAAAAGTTCTCCCGTATCTTAGAGCATAGGTGGGACCTCTCAGAAAGTACAAATGCAGTTGTGCCTTCCTAATCAAGTAAGAAGAGACCAGGTGAGGTACTCAGATATGTGGACTCCAGGAACTTAGGTACACCTGGGTACATGTTCAACAACAGCTTCATTTGATGTAAATGGGAGTGTGAGTGTGATTACCAGCTTGCCTGAAATTCATCTCTTTTGTCTTCTTGGTCTTTAGTTCCAGGGAGTTTTCCCCACACCACGCTACTAGGTGATTGATCTTCTCCCTGTAAGCTGTCTCATCATTACCTCTGATCAGGATCACCACCGTGATGTCAACTTGATAGTGCTTTCAGGGCAGTCAGGGGTAAAAAGGGATTATAGAAGAGGGGACAACAGTCATCCCTGAGGAACTCCAGTGCTGAGGGTGAGAATTCATAAGGAAGGCCAGTCCGTAAGGAAGTCCAGGGTCCAGTTACAGAGTGGTGTGTTGATGTCAAGCTTCAAGAATAGCTTGAAAGGGCTAACTGTATTTAAGGGTGAACTAAACAAACAACAACCTGGCATAAGTGTTGGTGTTGTCCAGGTGAGTCAGGGCAGAATGGAGAACCGTGGACATTAGGTCCTCTTTTGACTCATTTGGTAAAAAGTCAAACTGGTATGGGCCTGGAGAGGGTGGCACACAGGTTTTGAAGTGGATGAGGACCAATTTTTTGAAGTATTGTGCGATGACAGGGAGAGTGCGTTGAAAATCAATGAGTGCTGTTGCAGCAGAGTGGTTTGGCACTGGCACAATGGTTGCAGACTAAAAGCAGGACGGTACAGTATAGACTGGACCAAGGACAGACTAAAGATGTCCGTAAAGACCTCAGCCAGCTGCTTCATGGATGTTCTGAACTCTCAGCCAGGGATGCTGTCAGGGACAATGCTTTCCTTGCATTCACCCTGCTCAGGGTAGCACACAATTTAGAGTGTGGAGAGTGTAAGTGTTTGTTCACCTGGTAATAGCTCTGCTTTGAGCATCGGCTCTATGTTTCCCTTTTTTGAAACAAGCTCATCAAGGAGTGATGAAAAGCTGGTTGCCCCATTGGGTGGTTTCAAGTCACTGATGGCCTGAATCCCTTGCCACGTGCATCAGGGGTCAGCAGAGTTAATTTGCTCCTCAATCCATTGTTTGTATTCATATTTGGCTTTTCAGATTCCCATCTTGTTCACAGTCTCTGTGCCGGCCACTTCCAGTCGGGATGAAGGGCTCGCTGTGGCTTCCTTACAAACTCTGGTGGTATCTCATCAAATACTAAAAATAAGTCAGAAACAGTGCGATTGCCTTTCATAGGTCATACTCAAACAACTGAATTGCATGAGCATGCAAGGAATAGTGCATGAATAAACACAAAAACAGCTATTCTGGAGAGATGGTGAGCCTTGCAATGTGCATCTTGGTATTCACAAATGGAAAAAACAGTGGAGGACCAGTAGTGAACCCTCCCGGAAGTGGCCAGCCTACCTACTACCACTTAAGGTCAATGTTTATGAATCAACAATAAAAAAGAGAATAACATTTGTCTTTAATAAAAGAACATCATACCAACACTCAAACATATTGGTTGTAGTGTGATAATCTGCGGCTTCTTTGCATCTTCAGGACCTGGACAACTTGTCAGAACTGAGGAACCATAAATTCTGAATTCTACCAGAAAATCCTGAAAGAGGAAGTCTGGCCATCAGTTTGTGAACTCAAGCTCAAGAGCACTAGGGTTATGCAGCAGGACAATGAGTTATGCTACAGCGTACAAAGTACAATGGTCCAAAACACACCAGCAAATTCACCTCTGAGTGGCTCAAAAACAAAATAGAAAAAAAAATAAGATTTTGAAGTGGCTTTGTCATAGTCTGGATTTAAATCTGATTGAGATTGATTAAACAGGTTAAACCCCTCAGTGTGGCTGAATCAAAACAATTCTGTTATTGTTATATATGGCCATTATATACTGTACACAGCGATATGAAAGACTCATAGCTAATTTTTCACATAAGGCAAGTTTGGACAACTTTTTGTTTCCTTAAGAAATAGTCTGATGCCAGACAAGATTTGAACATTGACTAAAATTGACCATATAATAATAATAATTATAATGTGGGAGATTTTAATCTTGCACTGTTAATGCTGGTTACACTTTAGCGCTAATAAGATGTAACTCAAATTATAACAGCATCAAAATAAAGACTCAGCAGTCAGTTGATCTAGTTGAAATAAGATCGAATTTAACTCAGCAACAAAGCCCAAGCGAGCCAACTCAATGCCAGTTCAAGAACAGGCAAAAAACAGACTGATCAGTATCTGGTTAAAGTGAATATACTGTATGCAATTAAATATGTTTTACCTAAAAACATGCTTACAGTATTATAGGCATGAGGAATGATATAATGTTAGGATATTTGCAAATATAGATATTAAACCAGCTTGTTAGATATAGACTAAAAAAATTACATCTTACTCTAATAAAACAAATATACTAAGAAGAACGCATGCTTCGATTTGGACACCATACCACAATTACTGCACATTTAATTCATACACTGCCTGGTCAAAAAGACAGACACTCTAATAATTAGTTTGATCGCCTTTAGCTTTGACAGCTTTCTCATATCTCTGGCCAGAGTTATGTTTAATTTGGGGCTAAATTTGCTACTGATGGCAGGAAAGTCAACCCAATGATCGTCAATGAGGCTAAGGTCAGGACTCTGTTCGTATGGCCACACAGCTGTTTATTCACAATAGTGTGATTCTTATCACATTGTGTATGGAAAATTGAAATGCTCTTACTTCCACTATAGCTGTTATTACTTTATCATTTAATATTTTTATGCAACTTCACCTAATGTTAAAGTGATCACATGTTTTGATGATTTTTTTTCCAGCCACATTTTGTCCATGAAGAAGACCTGTTCAGAACTGTACCTCCAGGTTTTAATAATGCATTGGGCAGTTCTTAAAATAACTGCAGTAATTTTAGCAATGTATATAAATTGTTTTCTTTTAGCAATTTTAGCCAACTTTAGCCATTATTTTCTTTGCTTGATGCAGGCCAAAAATACTGACCTCTCTGAATCACAGTAATAGCTTTTAATGCCGTAAGAGGATATGATTTCGAACAAGTTGTTCAAGAAATGAGAAGCTACTCCTTGCTGTTGGTGACTGCATATAAATTACAGCCATATTTATCTAATCGAAGATAGAAAGTTTTTGCATACTTAAATCCAAATGCTTCATTTATTTATTTATTTGATAAATAAATGTGTGTAGTATTATCCGCCTACGCAACCCCAGAGAGGTTTAAACCTAAAATCACTATTCCAGACCTTTTCCGCCTGATTACATCACTCATTTTTCCAACTGAGCTTGCACAGCCGTGTCGGGGTCTCACTTGGCAAAGCTTCAAAATCAGCCAGCAGATGTCCTGTGGAAAACTTTGAGCAAGTCTAAAGTGGGGATTGAGCGATAAATTCTAGTCGAGCAGCAGGAGTCCGTATGGGGCGGAGAGATTGACAGGTTGTTCAGCGTCTGGGCAATAAAGGAGGGGGAACAGTGTGCAAACAGTGTTTCTTCTTCCTGTCCTCTGTTGTCCTCCTATCTCAAGATACACAGACTTCCTCACACATTTATAAGAAGAGTTCACTGGACTTCAGGCGTTTTCTATAGTAGTGGAAATATGAAAGTCACTGGTAGAGTTTTTTCCTCCTTTCTTGTCTTTTGATTGAAGAAAAATGTTAAAGGAGGCCTTAGAAGGCACAACTAAACAAATCAATAAATATTGAGTGGGTGGTATAAAGGTTTTGCTTCATCTCTGTGTTGCTCAGGTAAGAAGTCTGACGTCAGTGACTCAGACAGAATTGTCCCTTAGTGATTTGTTTGCAAGGAAAGGAAACAGCTTGTGCGTCATCTAAAATATGAAAGAAAGCTCTCTAAATAAACATCATCATCTCTTTTATGGGATATAGAGATTGCAGAATTTAGCAAATACTAGCTAAACAATTAAACAGGCACATTTACTTAATATTAATACCAATTTATTCCATTTTAAAGCAACTTTACCAGGCGCACTACTACTGGAGACTACAGGGAAGTTAAAAAACCTGGAACTACAAAATGTAAGACAACTCCGGGAGCAAATGATAACGATAATGGTGATAATAGTGTGACTGCCCTTGCCTTTGGCAGTGCAATTTAAGTATCTTGAGATCTTATCCAAGAGTGATGAATGGAAAAAGAGGGTGTGAGAGTAACAAACAGATTGGGTCAGACACAGCAGCAAAAGTTATTGCACCCATTTGATGTGGTGGAGCAGGAACTCAGCTTGTGGGCAAAGTTTTCAGTTTATATATATATATATATATATATATATATATATATATATATATATATATATATATATCAATCTACATCATACCTATCTTATTTTGTTTACAAGATGAATCTAGTGAATGAATTTTTTTTTAAGCAGTCAATGGGAAAAAACCTGCAAGCTTTCCAGGTTTACTCTCTGCAATAGCATGACAACATTGATGATTTGGTACAACCTTGGAGTTGAGCTGCTGTTCCTCAGGATTAATGTGCTGTAATCTGGGGAGACTTATTAAGATGCCCAGTTGTTAGCTTCAACTAATTTGACCACATGCAACATGTGAGACACATAAAAGAACACAAAGCAAAGAACAGGAAAGCGTCATAGTCGGAGATATGATCAGTTTATAAAGCAGAGCTAATGTGAAACAAAGAAATGGGTGATAAATGAATAAGCTGAAAAATAAGTCTGTTTTTTAAATGTACAGAGTGGATAAGAGCAAAAGAGACTTTGGGGGTGGAAATACTACACATTAAGTGCATGGTGAGTAGGTCTGTGTTGAAGGACCATAGATTATGTGAAGGTAAATAGGGCTGAAGTGGACTGGTCAAAAGAAGTGGGTAGATTATATTTCATATACTGGTCAAAGGACAGTGGAAGAAATTCTGGTCATAAAATGAATTCATCGTGCTATTCCCTAGCACCATACACTATTATCTAATCAGAACATGGTGTATCTTTTGCTGACAAAGTAAATTATTATTGATTGTTCATCATATTATATTTTTATACTTGGGATATTTAATTAAATGTACAAAACCTATTTTGGCTATTTTGCTTCAATTTTAGTCTCTTCAGTGTTTCAAAATCACTTCTTGAACAACCTCTTGAGTGTCACAGAAAGAAAGGGGTAGTTGTCTTTTAACATAGACTGCATAAAAGAACTTGAGTAACCATCCATGATGTCACCCATACAGTAGGTCTTCTAAAGAGTGATTTTTAAGCTCATTTGTGATAGCCATGGTCATCACCATTGGAGCTGACTCTAAAGAGCATATGGGTGGAGTGAACAGTGCATGGGCCTTACCTCAGTTACCACAAGTAAGCTATCTTAGCATTAGCCTAACTAAAATTCTAAAGTGGCAAATATGCCACCGTTATCTTGCATTAAATTGAACTCTGTCACTTCATCACCCTACACATACAGCAGGATGAATACTGGCATGATGCTCAAGAAGAGGACAATGTTTTTCAACAATGAGGACAAAGGGTAAAAGATGAGGACACACAAAATCACAAAGAACTAAGAACTAAGTAAAAAGTAGCTAGAGGAATAAGACATTAGCATTAGTCTAGAATTCAATGTTTGTTCATTCGCAGGTACTTGGATTTGGGCAATGAAAACTTTGCCATGGCAGTCACCACTATTTACCTAGGAGAAAGCCAAAAGAACTTGAGTATTAAACATTAATAGGTTTGAGATGTTAAATCACAAATTTAATGACCAGTATTACTTTTATAAGAGGGTACTGATATGGATAATTACTAAGCAGAGATATTCTACTTTCTGTAATTCAGACTTGGACCTTTGCTTTGATTGAGTCTACCTCCAGATGGTTACTTTCATTACACTATGTGGATGAAATAATCAACATTTGAATTGTCTGCTGTGTAAGCAGTTACATTCTTCAGGTCTTGGCTAGCTTTGGCTTTATTGTCACTATAAACATCAAGCAGCATGTCTTGTTCGAAAAATCAGTAGTGAGAAAAAAACACAGATTGTTTTCCTTTATTTAGTTTACATGGGTATGTGTGGAGTAAGGGGCTCATACATTGGTAGACATTGCTAGTGCTTTAGTTCTGCCTAAGGTGATGACTTAAGCAACAATGGAGTCTTCAAATGCCCTTCTGTTAATTTTTTATTTATTTTTATCTAAACTCCTGAGTGATGAGTGATAATGTTTCACAGTGTGAAATAATTTGGTCAGCCTAGCAACACTGGTTTTATCATCAACTATAGTTTTTAATTGAGCAAAAAACAATGTCAATGAGTGGTGTGCAGCAGAGCTCTGTCAGCTACTCTGTTTGGCATGGGTAGCTTGAGTTAACCCCAGCATCACCAAACTGCAAATGTTTGGCCCCTCAACTGTTCAGATGTATAATGAGGTTAATAGGGATGGGAATCACCAGGGACCAGCTGATATGACATTACAATGATACCTACAGTAGGTAGTCAACCGGAATAATGATTTTACCGCCGCGTCTCACGGTCATTTGGGTTTGTGCATTTGCTGGCTTTTACCGCTGAGTGGCGCTGTATAACTATAGACCGACGCCTCAGGCCTTCTCTCAAGGATTAATCAGCCGCAGCTCCTTTAGAGCAGCACGTACTGTAGTAGCGGATAAAATCAAGTAAAACTTTGTAGTTAAATTAATTCATAAGCACAGTACTAAAATTACAGTATAATTGTAGAATAAAAATTAAATTCAATGTTATTAGGATCGGATTTAAGTAAAGTAAACGTTAACACAGTGACCTTTTAGATTTTATCATGTGTATTTAGAAAAGCTATGCATGTAGGGTTTTGTGCCATATTATATTTTGTGTTTTTTAAATTTGTAGAAGATTTATTAACTGAAATGAAACTGAATGACCATAAAATTAAAACATTGTCAGGACGTGCTATTGTGTCAGCAGATGTCGTTGTCATTCAGCAGCGCTTGTGTTTTTGCCTTATTATAAAGATGAAATGCAGTAGGATGTTATGATCATCATAATTTCTTTTAATAAATAATGACCCCTGTTGCACTGTACTACCGCTGGCAAAACCTTATGAAATACACGTGAAATATTAAACAAATTTTCAATCACAGTACTAAAATTACAGCACAAATGTAGAATTTAAATTAAATATAGGCGTTTCTTATTTACATCAACTTTAAGCAAAGTAAATGTATACCTTTATATCTAGCCTTTAGATATCATGTGTAACACTAGCATATAGCCAGAAAACAGACACTGGGTATGCATCAGAAAACGATTGGCAGATTAATGTGCAAAAACTGTATAATAAAACTATATAAACCTTTATAAGATTCTATTTTTATTTAAGTGCACTCACAATGATGAAAAAAACGTTATGATTTTGTAAAATTATGAAAGCGAACAACAAATGTTATTTGATGTAATACGTATGAAAAGTGAATTATAGGCGCGTCCACTGCTGCGGAGATGAGGAGATGACATGATCACACTCATCACTACAGCTGAAATCAAAGAAATCACTAATTTATCTGATCTGATTTATCTGATACTAATTTAATCACTAAATTATTAAAATGGCCAGAGTCTCCTTGTTGTTTTCCCTGGTTGCATTCATAATCATTAGTCTACTTCTGCCGGTGCGCTCTGGAAAACTTTATGCGTGCGGTTGAGTGCTGAGTAGACTACGTAAGAAATTAAAGAGGAGGATCATTGAATACTAAACCTAATTAATAAACCGAGATGCATGTTTCTTAGCCTCACCCCCGTTAACAACGTATTCAGAGAAAACGTGTCCGCGAGAAGTTGTGCAAGGACCACTGAGCTTCTGAGGATTCTAAAATTGACATTGTTACTTTTTTTTAAACACTGGAATGGAAAAGATGGAAAGTTTCCTCATCATAAAATGCCTTGTATTGTTTTTAATCACTCTATACACAACCTGTGAGTTTTTTTAAATGCTATTTTACAAATGGAAAATACAAATGTAATATATTTTTTGTTTTTTTATTTTCATTTTTTATCAAATATAACATTTACATATTTTATTTAAAAAAATACCAAAGAAAATTATTGTGTATAGAGTGATTAAAAACAATACAATTTATGTTATGACAAGGAAAATAACTGTTTCTTTCACTTCCAGGAATTAAAAACTGCAACAAATTAACTTTTAGAATCTAGAATCCAAAAGAAGAAATTTACACAAATTTTTAAAAGAGGCACTGCAGGTCTTCAGAAGAGCCTTAAGCTAGTCAGTTAAATGTGACCCAATTCCGATTTTTTGCTCATATGTGACACATATCGGATATTTTCTATGTCCGTGTAAACAGGGAAAAAACGCACACATTACGATATTTCGAGATCGGTTTCAGGCCTCCTTCATATGTGGAAATAAATCAGATATAAATCAGATATGTGCTAATGTGATTGCCGTGTAAACAGACAGATCGGATTTTCTGAGGCATTGCATTCTGTACGTCATTAAAACTGCGACTTCTTCCCGGTTTAATGACGTAATCAGGCACACCGAGGCTCTGCTCATCCCAAACAGATGGGGCGTTATATTCCTGCCACAATTCTGAGCACGCGGTTCGACATTTTGAGAGCAGGCAAAGCACTCTATGCGCGGGCAGTGTCTCCACCGCGCGCTCAACAGCTCAGTTTTCAGTACAAATCTTATAATGGCCACATGACATCAAACATTCCCCTTCTTAATATTTTAAGTTTTAAAAAAAAAAAATTAAAACACGAAACTATTTATTTTACTGTTTTAGCTATTACTGTTTCTTTTTCAAAATAACATTAAAAACAAGAACAATAAAGCATAATTGATTAAATGTGGGATAAAAAAAACTGTTGTCCTCAAAAATTTAATAGATGAGGACTCATGTCCATCAAACTGTTCTGTATTGTTTGGGTTGTTTGGGTTGTTTTTAACCCAGCTGCTAGATAAATATTAAACCAACTACAGTACATGCAAAATGGGTTATATATTTAATACAGTGAACAAATTCAGTCACGGGTGAGTGAAAGTGTGTATACAGACCTTGTATTTAACATTTACAATCCCTCTTAAATGCATGAGGAGGAAGCACCCTCATCAGCAGCCCCCCCCCCAAAAAAAACACAAAGCTGACACAGCCACTGAATACACCTGTGAACTTTGGCGGTCTTGTCTGTGTTGTTAGCTGTTACTAGCTAACCCAACTCTAACACAGCAAGTTGGGTTAAACAAAAAGTACCCAATTCCCTGTAAATAAACCAGGAAAATTACTCAAAAGAGGCAACACAGCATTTGGGTAGTAAAAAATAACCCAGCATTTTTTAGTGTGTGCTTTTATATAAAGTAATGAAAAAAAATTTAAATTATGTAATTCGTATGAAACGTGAATTATTGCCGCATCCATTGCTGCGGAGACGATGGGATGACATGATCACCTTCATCACTACACAAAACCAAAGGAATCACTAATTTATTAATGAATTAATAAATTAGTCAGCCACCTTGCTGTTATTCCCCCAATGCATTCTTTAACTTTATGTATGTGGCTGAGTGCTGATTAGAATACTTAGGAAGTTAAAGAGGATCACGATGCCAAATCAAAATTCCAAGCCCAAATCTCATTTAAATTAAATTAACAAATACTATAAGTAAACAACAATAGCCCAAATTTGGAAATTCTTTCCGAGATGAGGCTCGGACAGTGTTGTGAACGGGGCGCTGGGAGATTTCCTGAAGCTCAAATCTCCGAAATCGTTGAGGCATTTTTTTCTTTTTTTTTTCTTTAATAACCATTGGAGGTTTTGAACCGTATACACATGCATTCTCGCCTAAACAACTCTTAAAACTACACTTTTGATACAATAACAATAATATTTCAAACATTTTGCAGGCTACCGTTTGGAGAAATAAAGAGAATAAAGAATAAACTAGTGGTTGGGTCAAAATAACCCAGAATTTTTACTCAGAATATATATATATATTGGTTTTATTTCTTTATCGTACAGTAAATGTCAATAGCTCTGGTTCAGATTTTTCATGTTTGTTGTATAAAGTACTCAGATGTGGAAATTACCATCACTGTAGTATTTCTTCGATACAACATATTGTTATGACTTGTTTATGACTTATTTATATTTTAGGCATTCTGGTTGACTACCTACTGTAAGTGGTGATTTGATTAGTATTTTTATTTCTTGTTGTAATTTAAAATAAAATTATTCCTGTTTGCTTAGCAGAGAGCTAGCTACATTGCATCTGTCACTCAAATCAGCAATGCCCCTAATTATATACAATTTTATGGCTTAATATAATTTTAACTAAGGACTTACATAAAAAATCACCCCTGTAGTGTTGTCATGGTTGAGAAATTGAGCTATGGAGACCAAAACATTTTTTTTTTCTTTTCCCAGACTGCAGGCTGCTTATTTCTGTTGTAAAGTTAAGCATTTTAACATGGGGATTGATGCACTTTTGGAGCCAGCTTCCAGTGGACATTGAAGAAACTGAACCATTTGGTAGTTCCCATCATAGGTTCTAATGATATCAAGATGGATAGTTAACTTTATCTTGTTCTATGGCATAGACCAAAACTTACGTATCGAGTCACTTCTGATGTATGCATTTTTTTTTTTACCTGAGCAAGACAGAAAATATAATTTACCAGTTGGAAATATGTTGATACAATGACTTGATCATCAGATATTTTTACTTGCCTCTTCTTGTTCTGTTATATGCAAACAACAGTCAACTTTGCATAACTTCTCTGTGATTAACTTCCCTAGTTTATTTTTTGCAGCCTGTACTATAACGCTTTGCCGTAGTATAACACTAAACAAATTTGACCAAAAAATCTGGAAAAAAGCAGAATAAAGTTTAAAAAGATGCTTTAGTATAGTTCCAAAACAGCATTGTGCCAACATCTTCCAAGATAGCAGACAAGCTTTCACGCAATGCCATTTGGGCCAGTGTTGGCTAGTGTGTGCCATCTGCATTTCTGTGTATTTAGATATTTATGTACTGTATTTTGGCATTTCTACTGTATAACTTGTCTTGTGTTTTGACTGTGAAAATGTATGTGGGAAGTCGCTAATTGCTCTCAGTGGAAGTCAGTGGAACCAATGAAACTGCACAAATACTTCAAACAGGAATTTACTCTTTTATTAACTAACTGCTTTAGCTGATCAGAGTGATGTTGAATCTAGAGCCTTTCCTGGGAAAATTAGCTATGAGGTTGGAATGCATCCTTCATAGAAATTTGGTCCAAAGGGGTCCATGCCCACCTATATTTACACACTCATTCATGCCAAAAGGCAATTTAGTTTAGCCAAACCATCGACTGGCATGTTTAATAGAGGTGGGAGAAAACTGGAGAACCCAGAGGATGTAGGAAGAACATGTGAAATCACACAGACAGTAATTAGGTTCAAACCAGAGACCCTGGAGCTATGAGGTATTAACACTACTCTCTGTGCCACCACACCACCTACAGATTCTCACTGCTCTTGTAATATTAGTACAGTATATAGTAGGATAGAGAGAGTGCTTTATATTTGTTTTTCTACTAGGTACTGACACATTAAACATGTTTTCTTCAACAAAAGCTTTATTATTCATTAATACAAGCATGACTCATGCCCAGAGGCAACATTGCATAAGAGCAGGTTGAATGTAGACATCAGCTGATGAGAATTGACAGCACGGGATACTCACTGGCCAAAACTGGATCTTAATAAAGCTAAACATTGTGTTTGATAAGATATGACATACACATGCCCTTTGAATTTATTTTTAATTTTAGATAGCCTGTTGCATCTTTGAGTTAAAAGTACATTATTCATTTAAGATTGTTGTTGTGTCCTTGTCAGAGGGGAAAACATGCATTCTGTTGTTTACTGTACTGGCATTTAATGTATACTCATAGATCCATAGTTCAACTCAATGGCACATGTTGGGGAGATGACAAAGAGCTTCTTTACAAATGGGAAATTAAGTCCTCTGTGAGGAAAATATATATACAATTGGATGAATAAACAAGTTGCCAGGGAATTTAAAAGATACAAGCTTGATGAACAGTGTCCAGTATAGTTGATGGTCAGGCCAGTGCTGGCATTTGTCACTCAGAAAGTGCTACTGTCTGGAGATTTGCATCTTAATTAGGTCCTTATATTTTTGCAAATATTGCCTGCCTAATGAAATTCAGTTCCATACAGAAGGTGTATTCTGCTGATGTCTGCCATTATTTAATATGATCTTACGTTTCTTTTTTTCTACCATCTCCGCCAGCTTTGACAGTTCTTTAGGTAAGAGGATTTTACAAAGCATATTTTGTAATAGCTGAATTGAATTTTGGGTCTAAGTATTTTCCCATAATATTCAAATGGAAAGTTTGTTTCTAAAGCCTATCATAAAATTGGACATTTAAAATGACAAAACATTAGAGTACATCACTGTGCTCATTCATTGGAATGAAAATGGTTCTTTAAAAAACTAAAAGTAATTTGAGGTTCCATTTTTTTAGCAGAAGGAATTCAATTCAGTGGATGGATTAAAGCCTTATTCCACGTGTTTATCAAAGTTGCAGTTGACCAAAAAAATTATAAAAAATCTGTGTCCTGTTGGGTGATTTAATTGCAAGTGTATATACATATTTGAGGGAACCATAGGTAAAGCAGATAAAAGCATGATTAAAAAGTCATAAGTAGACCATAGGTAACCATAGGTAAAGCAGACAAAATGAAAGAATGAACAAAAACTGTTAAAATTATTATTCTTTCTTCATACCTAAATAATTATCTAATTTCAAAAACACTTTATAAGATCTACATAAATTTACAATATCATTTAGGCAATATGAAGTGCTGTGATTTTATACATCTTTTCTTGATGGTATTTTTTCTATTACTCATGACTGTGGCATGAATTGGGGACAATGCATGTGGTAAACACATGTACTGAAAGTGTCTTTAAAAAAACATGAACAAAAGACAGGATTGACTGCAAAAAAAAAAAAAAAAAAAAAACACTGGGGAAACCAATCAAGGGAGCTGTTACTGCATTTAGCATGGGCCTTTGTCAGCATTTAGCTATGGCAAGGCCTCAAAGCTTCAGATGGGCACTCGACTGGGACTTGACACAAGCACTGTGCCAGGATTTGACACAGGTACTGGTCAAGTACTTGACATGGGCACTGGGCCAGAAACACACCCGGGGTTGGGCATGAGTTAGCCTGTAGCCACTTAAGATGCTGCTTCATAGACTTCAGAACAGAGCTTTGAAGCTTGAGGCAGAACAAGCACAACATCACTAAGGTTTGTGTGCGGACCAAATATCAAATTCTCAAAGGCTGGTGGTGGCACGAGCATGATGCTTTCAACGCTACAGTGTATAGCAAGCATGACCTAAGCGAATCGTGCTCCTGGCTCCAGGTGGTAGAGCATGCAAAACAACTTTTCCACAATGCCATTATTACCTAACAGAAATTAAAGAAGGTAGAGTTTGGGCATTCCTTAGAACCCCCTTCCCCCCATGATTCAATAGCTTGTAGATCAACCATTAGCAGAAATTACTTGAAGTAATCCTTTCCTGTATGACTTTATCAGTCTCTCACATCATCATGGAGCAATCTTGACCCATTGTTCTCTACAACATTGCTTCAGTTCATTAAGGGTTTTGGGCATTTGTTAATGCACAGCTCTCTTTAGGTCTCACCACAGGATTCCAGTTAAGTTGTCTGGATTTTGACTAGACCTCTGTGACTTATCTATATTTACCAAAGCTATTGTACAGGAGTTAATACTAGTGTAAATGGGTGTTAGCAAAGAAAGCAAGTTAATTTGAGATAAATATAAAAAGTGTGCTAACAAATTATAATAACATACTTTAACATACTTTTCAAAGTTAGATATAAGTTGTATCCTTAAGAGTAAAAAAATATATACAGTCATTGTACAGTATGTTTATATGAAGGCATTAATTCAATCTTTGCTTATGTATCATTTTAAGGGAAAAATAAGTTGATTTTAAATTTCATGGCATCAACACATCTAAAAAAAGTTGGGACAAGGCCATGTTTACCACTGTGTGGAATCCCCTCTTCATTTTATAAAAGTCTGCAAACGTCTCGGGACTGAAGAAACAAGTTCCTCAAGTTAGGGAATAGGAATGTTGTCCCATTCTTGTCTAATACAGGCTTCTAGTTCTTCAACTGTCTTATGTCTTCTTTGTCACATCTTCCTCTTTATGATGTGCCAAATGTTTTCTATGGGTGAAAGATCTGGACTGCAGGCTGGCCATTTCAGTACCCGGGTCCTTCTCCTACACCACCATGATGTCTGGCATTGTCATGTTGGAAAATGCACGGTCTTCCCTGAAAGAGACGACGTCTGGATGGGAGCATATGTTGTTCTAGAACTTGCATATACCTTTCAGCATTGATGATGCCTTTCCAGATGTGTAAGCTGCCCATGCCACATGCACTCATGCAACCCCATACCATCAGAGATGCAGGCTTCCGAACTGAGCGCTGATAACAACTTGCGTTGTCCTTCTCCTCTTTAGTCCGGATGATATGGCGCCCCTGTTTCCGAAAAAGAACGTTCATTTTTTATTCGTCTGACCACAGAACAGTTTTACACTTTGCCACAGTCCATTTTAAATGAGTTTGGCCCAGAGAAAACGCTTGCGCTTCTGGATCATGTTTAGATATGGCTTCTTTTTTGACCTATAGAGTTTTAGCTGGCAATTGGCGAATGGCAAAGTGGATTGTGTTCTTCGACAATGTTTTCTGGAAGTATTCCTGAACCCATGTTGTGATTTTCATTACAGTAGCATTCCTGTATATGATGCAGTGCCGTCTAAGGGCCAGAAGATCACGGGCATCAGTTTGGTCTTCCGGCCTTGATCCTTAGATTGTTCCAGATTCTCTGAATCTTTGGATGCTATTATGCACTGTAGATGATGATAATTTCAAACTCTTTGCAATTTTTCTCTGAGAAACCTCTTTTTGATATTGCGCCAATATTTTTCGCCGCAGCATTGTGGGAATTGGTGATCCTCTGTCCATCTTGACTTCTGAGAGACACTGCCTCTCTGAGAGGCTCTTTTTATACCCAATCATGTTGCCATTTGACCTAATAAGTTGCAAATTGGTCCTCAAGCTGATTTTTAGACGCACGTTTAACTTTGCCGGCCTATTATTGTTTCCTGTCCCAACTTTTTTGGAATGTGTACAGTAGGTCTCATGAAATCCAAAATGAGCCAATATTTGGCACGACATTTCAAAATGTTTCACTTTCAACATTTGATATGTTATCTATATTCTATTCTGAATACAATATTGAAATCTGAAACTTCCACTTCATTGCATTCTGTTTTTATTCTCAATTTGTACAGTGTCCCAATTTTTTTGGAATCGGGTTTGTAGCACAGATATTCATTTTCAATAGTACTTAAATAATTTATAAATATGCCAAAATAATACTTTTGTTCAGGGATTAAGTACAATAACTGAAATACCCACCTCCACTGCACACACACTTTTATTACATTAATAATGTAATGCACTAGCAGTATTTTAATCTGTACCAGTGCTCCATATATTTGTATCTGTAGCTATATTTGGATTTAAACTTAGAGAACGCATGGAAACAGTTATTTTGATGTGTACCTGACTATGAAATAATTCATTTCTGTCAATGCATCATTCAAATTTATTTTCATTATTTGGTCTTTCTTTGTTCTGTGAGCTTTATATCGGCTCACTCATTCCAAAATGCTTCATAACTGACTGCTCACCCGGACAAAAGACGTGGACCTGGTTCTTTCTGGCAAGGTTTCTAATGAATAAATGAATGAATGATTAAAATAATAATTGAGGAAACAAACAAACAGATACCAGGAATATCAGTCATCCTATTTGTGTCTGTATTCATTTATTGGAAAAAATATCTGCCTTTCCAGAATACGTCATTTGTATGCAGTTACATTCATACATACTGACTATTGAATTCATGCGGTAAGTGGAAACATTTTAACCTCGATGCAAAATTAATGTGTTTATTGTTATGGAATTCTCAAATCTCAGACTTAATTTGCAAAGTAATTTAAACCAAAAGGCATTTAAGGCCACAATCCTGTCTAAGAGAACAAAGCCAGTGTTTAACTAGGCAATGGTGCAGAGGTCAGATGCTTCACAAATAGCTGTCAAAACGAATAGTTCAAGGGGCTGATTAACACACGAGCAGGAAAAAAAAAAACAAATCATCTACTTTCAAACTGGAGATCCCACTGTGTTAAATTTTGTAAAGCCCTCTCCACTCTGGCATTCACTGTGTTCTGCATAATTCTTTCGACAGTTCATAAACCATTGCTCAATCTAACCATCAAATCCGGATGAGAGAAATCAAATGATATTACAAAGTAGTGCTAATAATGCTATTTAAAATCTCTTGATAATAAAGCCAAGTTTACACTGAAAATGTATTTAATATTTGCTTCTCTTCTCTTTTCCTTTATGCAAAGTCTTATTTCAAAAGGGGCCTATATTATGTGGCTTGTCAGTGAAGAGCAGAATTATAATCTGTTAATGCTGATTGTTCCCTTTGTGAGTTCTTTGTTCTAAAAGACTGGATTGTGGCTTCAAAGTCTGTTGATTTGAATTACTTTCTAAATTAACCCTGAGGTTTTGCGCACTCCACAACAATAAACTCATTCATTTAGCATTTTTAAGCCTCGAATATCTTACCTCACTTACGTTTGATTTGTAATTAATTTGAGTGTCAGGAACAAGGATGTCTATGCAAATATAACAGTATGTTCAGACTTCCCAATGCCACATGTGAATTTGTCTCAAAAACATGAAATTAAAAAGTGCCACAAGAGAAGTGCAAGCAGAACTCAGTATAGTGACAGTAAAATGAATCCGAAAAAGAGTTATTATCGCAAACAAAGAATGAAGGTTGGTGCTGGAAATTAAACTAGATAAAAACATTGTCAATTTCGTAGCATTCTCTTGCTTGTAGGTTCTCTTGGACTCTGCTTGTCCTCTGATATTAGAGAACAAATTAATCATGTGGCACCTGCAATAAAAGGGCAACTCAATGGGGAGAAATTAAGATAAATTATTAAAATTGTCAGTGTTTAAGAGATAATTTGTTATTGGAGTGCTCTGCTGCCAGGATAAATGGTGTTAGGGAATCAACTTTGTCCATTTGCAGGAATGCATTGCCTTGTAGTAGTAATAATAATAATAATAATAATAATAATAATAATAATAATAAATAATAATGAGAAGAAGAATTTTGGGAATTTATGTTGAAAGCTTGGCATCACGATGATGTAGTGGTTAGCACTGTCACTTTGCACCTCCAGTGTCTGGGTTCGATTCCCGTTTCTGTGGGCATGGAGTTTGCATGTTCTCCCCGTGCTTGGTGGGTTTCCTCCAGGTACTCCGGTTTCCTCCCACAGTCCAAAGATCTGCAGATTAGGTTAATTGCCATTCCCAAATTGCCTGTAGTGTGTGAGTGTATGTGTGTGTGCCCTGTGATGGATTGGCACTCTATACAGGGTGTACCCCGCCTTGTGCCCTAAGCCTCCAGGGATAGGATCCAGGTTCCCCTCAAACCAGAATACTGGATAAAGCAGTATAGATGATGACTGAGTGAGTGAGTGAGTGAGTGAGTGAGTGTTGGGAGCTTCAAAATGAGAAGTTTAAATTGACCATCCTGTATTTTTTTTTTTTTTTTTTTTTATTCTTGTTGAATACAAATTCTTGTTGAATCCAAACACAAAAGCATTGCATGAAACTGTATATATATACTTTCTGGTAAGACTACTTCTAAACCACGTACAACATAAAACATGTAAAAATTGTATATATCAAAAAAAATTGTTTACATCACTGTGCATTTTGTATGAGTTTGCAGAACCCAATAACACAGTCTCCCACCGTTTTGTCATAAAGGATAAATCAGCCTCTAATTGTATATGTAGTAATTTAATTATGTAATTTAATACCAATAATATTTTAGATGAGGTTCATCAAAATAGACCAAATTCATGCTTTCTGCGTGTTGTGCACAAACATTTTTAACTCGAAAGATTATTGAAGATCATAAACATATACAGTATAGAAGCAATAGAAAAACCTTTAGTTTACAGCATTGTCAGCCTCCTTCACTATGAGTTTTAGTTTTACTTTGGTAGATTCATATCATAGTACAGTTATGTGCCATATACTGTAGCATCAGTTGGTGCATCAACAAACTGTACAAGTCCTCAGTGGTCCGCTAAGGCTAAAACAGACCATGTGCATGCAACAGATTCAATACTGCTGGAGTAACTTCAACAGCAAGTCTTTTTTTTCTTTTTTTAGCTTTAACATTTTTCAAAATCAATCGAAAGCATTTAGGTCACTCACGGCAGCTGCTGTTGTTTTTTTCCTAGCAGATAGATTTCCTTCACTGATCATGTGACAGAAAGAACCAATACAATTGGCTTGGCATGGCAGCTTTTTCTTTTTCTAAATACAGCCCTAACCTGTCATGGTTTGCCAGAAATATGTACGTTTAAAGCTTCTTATATAAGGTTATATTGCAGTTTTCCGATTAAATATTTGTTATAGACAACCTATAAGAGAAAAACATTTCCATAAAAGCCAAAAAAGGGTTTTATTGTGTTTTGTTGTCAAACCGCTCATACAGTATGATATCTGTCTGGAAAGCATCTAGCCATGTAATGACTGGATTACATGTAACTTACACTTTTAGTTCTCACACTGTCAGTCGCTGATCTTTGTTGATTGCACCCCGCACACATTCAACATTCTCTGGTGTCTTGTTTTTTGCAGGTCTTCCAGAACATTGATCACTTTCAACTTTTCAACAGACTCTTGACCATCTTTTTTATGCGTGCTGCACTCATTGCATTGTCCGCAAAAGCCATCTGAATCATCTGAATAGGTTTCCTCAGAGAACTGCAAAAATTGCTGCAGATTTGTTGCATTACATAATTTGTTGCCACATACACATACACATGCTCATTCAACACCATCTTGCAGGGTAGTACAGTGGAGTCATCATTCTTCACACATACTCTTTCTCGTCCACTCTCCTTGGCTTCCAGGTTACATTGATGTCAAACAAATTGTTCTGATTATATTACAGACCTATATTACAGACCTTGTATATACCATGAATAACATGCAAAGTTACTGGAACACCATTAATATACATTATTAAATAAAGGCATGTTACATGTTTCCAGACAAAACACCTTGTCCAAAGTAAATAAGAATAAAATATTGTTCAGAATTACTTGAAAGAAATGCAATAACTATTTAAGATAATTGAATGTGTGTACAAACAAAAGGAATGGAAATAAAAGTTTTCTAATCATGTACTTATTTGCTTATTTGCAATGTGGACACATTAAGATTCTATTGTTTGTCACATGTACCTTTTTACAGCACAGTACAGTTATTTTTTCGCATACCCCTGTTAGGAAGCTGGGGTCAAGGAGCAGAGTCTGCCAGGATTCGGTGCCCCTTGAGCACATAGGGTTAAGGGCCTTGTTCAAGGGCTCAACAGTGTAACCGTTTGAGCCACCACTTCCCCATAGTGCCTTAAATAAGTAAGTGTTTATCCCCTGGGACATTTGATTCACAAATGTCTAACATGTGAAGATATAAAATATTGTATTATATTATATTTTATGCTTATACAGCACTGCTAATTAAAAAATTTAATGTTAATAAAAAGCAGATATTTATTTTATATTTTATGGTACAACACCATTTAGCTGTTATTTGGGGTATGCCTCTACCAGTATTGGCATCTGGATCCTGATATTTTTGCTCATACTCTAGCAAAAATCTTGCTACAAATGATTAGATTGAGGTCTGCTCTTCGACTGGACTATTCTAACATAAAAATTTAAGATCTTGCATTTGAACCACTTGAGTATAACTTTGCCAATATGCTGTTGGAACCTCTGAACCTTTAGACTAAACCTCTGCCTCAGTCTAAAGCCTCGGACTGCAATAAGTTTCTTCTGGGATGATGTATTTTGGCTTAAACTTCTTGCCTTGAACCCTGATCAGTTTTTTATTCCCTGCTGACAAAAATATCCCTCAAAATGACGCAACGACCATGCTTCACTGTGAGAATGGTATCCTATGTGTATTGCAATTCTGCCACATGTACTGTAGCACTCTGTGCCATGGTCGAAATGTTTAATTTCTTGTCTTTTTTTTTTCCCTTTTACTTTTTTTTTAATTATGGAAATATTAAGAAGTAGTAGTTTATTCTCAGTATTTTTACAAATAGCAAAGCTGTGGTTGTTAGGGACTTTTTTTTCCCCATGTGAGCTGTGGACTCCATTTGATTTGACAATTAATTATATTTCTGTTCCAGGTTGTAACCCTACTGTCAAGACACAGAAAAGACAAGGATGCAGGTGAACTCAAATTTAATAACCATCTTCAAATAGCATCAATTCAAACAGGAAATAGGCTGTGAACTGTGGATCAAGCTAATTGCTAATGCAGATTGTTGTACAGTGTATACAGTATATATATATATATACACACACTATGGCAAGCATTTAAAAGTTTGATTAGAAAAAGTATGCTTTTTAGTAAGCAAGTTAAAACTTTAATGCAAATTTTCTCCCAGACAGCTAGGGGTTAATGACTGTGCATCCTGTTCACCTTTGGGTGTCCGCTCCTGCATTTAACAATCAATCAAATTTACCGAATTTGGTTTTTGCATGCTGTCTTTCGACCATGAGACTTCTCATTTATTTATCTCGTATTCTCTCCAACAACTGTCTTCCTTACCTCTAGAAGTTTCCCTCTGGCCATGACAGCATCTAATAAACCGTAAGTCACCCTTTTCTGTTGTCACACTGCACTTGGATCCACACATGAACCTAACACCGCCTGTGACACACCTGACATTTAATTTGTTATTCTTTAGCTGTGTGCTTGTTGATTACATTACAAATTGTAAAAAAAAACTTTTATTCTTCAGTTAGAAATACAGAATATATGTCTCTTAACTTTTAACATGCTCCCATCAAGGGGTCGCCTCAGCAGACCATTTGATTCGCACACAACTTGTTTCGCATTGGATGTCTTGTCTGATGCAAGCCTTCCATTTTATCAGGGCTTGGGACTGCCAATGCATTCAGTGGAAAATATTATGGCCCTGTATCTTTAAACTTGTATTTTAAGCCAAGTGCTTTTTGGTGTAAGTCCTATTTTACGTGCTTAAAGTACACCAAACGTTATTTATCTGATGGGGGCGGGGGATTGGGGTGTTTAAAGCAAGCATAGCCACTCATTCATGCAGCAGGCACACAGCATGAAATTAATGTTTAGAATTCACTGGATGATTTCCATGCCTCATGATTACAACAGAAACATTAAGAAGAACATTATACAGAAACATAGTAACTACAGATAAAAATTAGATTCCTTTTAAACAACCGGCCCTGCAAAGACAAAACATTTTGTGCCAATGATTTCTATTTGCATTCCATATTTGCATATTTCTTTCTCTTTTCACATACGCATTCAGTGCTGTTTTGGTTCTTCAGAAATTATACCCTTGAGGTGTTTATAACTGTGCAGTGCAGATGTTAGTACTGGAGTTCATCAAGGAACTTGCTTAATTGCACAATTCTCTCTTAAAAATAAATAAAATAAATAAAGAAGGAAATAAAGAATAAATGGTATACTCAATGGAATAACTAATGCATACTTATTTTGCTTTTAGATAAACTATTAATAATGTGTTTAAGCAGCTTAATTCCCCAAATACTAAATATTTATATCTTATATTACTATATCATAAACTACTTATACTGGCTTCTCATTCAATTATTTATTAGGGTTTCATGTTATAAATTTTAGACGAATATAAAATATTCTTGGGATATATTTTATCCGGGATTTAAATTGTATTTGAATAAGGCATTTCAAACCTCCTTCACACAGATTTATATTAACCAGCTTGTTCTTGCAACTCTGTGTAAGGTAATTTTTCTCTTTAAGTGTGCTGTATAAATAAAGATACTGGAATTTAAACATTGAACATGTGAAGACAAAATAACTAATTTATTAAAACCATTATAAATATATGTGTGGTGGTGTCTTGTGTCTAAACTCTCAGAGAAAGCATATCGATCAGCTGAAAAATTAACTGGTTAACATTGATTATCAATGGCTTTTCTCTGGGATCAGATCAATACCAGCTTGTTTGATCTGATCCCAGAGAAAAGCCATTCAGCACAAAAATCTCAATGCTGGCCCTGATAGAAAGGCACCAGAACACCCAGATGGCCCTGTAGGCAAAGAGCGCCAACCATGTCTCTAAGCCCCCCAAGTCCCAATCCAATCAATCACCCTTCTACTAACTTCTTCTATTTCCACACCCAACAAACCACAAAGCACCCACCAATATTCTGGTGCCAAATGCCACAGGACACCTACAGAGGCCCTGTGGAGCAAAGCCCCAAGGTGCCAAAACCATCTTGGTGGTACAAAGAAAACCTACACAATATTGGGCACATTGTTATGACTGATCTGTAAAATTATTGAATTAAATATTTACTCTACTGTATGTGGTCAAACGTATTTGGACACCCTCTTATTTATTGCATTAAGGTGTTTTATGTCACACCAGTGCTGAAAATTAATCACATAGTCATGCACTGGTAGTAGAATAAGCTGTACTCACTAAAGTGAGAGTTGATTCACTTTAAGCATGGCACTGTCATATGATTACACCTTTGTCAAGTCAGTTAAGCTATAATGGCAAAATTCTTGCAAAAAGTTTTTTGGAGCAACAACACTTCATCCACACAGCAGTTGGCAATGCAAACTTACAAAGTGGGATGGCTGATTCAACATCAGCATATGACCTAAGCATCTGGAGCTTCATGAAATGGGTCTCTATGGCAGAGCAGCTGTACACAAGCTGAAGACTACTACTATATGTGCAATGAGTATTAGTATTAGTATTAGTGTTAGCTGGAGTAGGTTGGAGCAATGGAAATGTATTCTGGAGTAATATCTCTCTCTCTCTCATTAGCTGGCAGTCTTGTCTAGTCTAATTGATAAACTGCTTCGAACGCTTCCTACTTGACTACAAAGCACAAACAGTAACGTTTGATGGATGGGAGATAATGTTTTGGTGATGTCTTTCTGGTTTGGGCTTGGGCCCTTACAGTGAAGGAGACTTTTAATGCTACAACATAGAAACACATTTGAAACAATGGTATGCCTTCAACTTTGCAATAAAAATTTGGGGGAAGGCCTGTCCTATTTCAGGATGGCTGTGCCAGCATGAGGTTCATAATGAGTTTGGTGTGAACTCCGGTGGTCTGCATGGTGCCCTGATTTCATTTTCAGCAATCACCTTTGGCATGAATAGGAACCAAATTGTACTACTTCTCCAAAAATGTTCCAAAATAGTATAAAGCCTGAGCAGAAGATTCAGGTTTGTTATAGCCACAAAATGAGGTTCAAAATTTGTGGCAGAAGTTTGCTTTCCGGTTTCAGCAGGACTGTGGCCCTGTGCACGAAATGAGTTCCATAATGAGTTTGGTGTGAACTCCGGTTGTCCGCATGGTGCCCTGATTTCATTTTCACCTTGGACATGAATTGAAACCAAAAGTGAACAAATTCCCACAAAATTGCTCAAAAAATTGTACAAAGCCTTCCCAGAAGATTGAAGTCTGTTATCGCCATTAAAAATGGTCAACTCCATACATATTAATTAACTGGAATGGGACATCACTTCATATAGATATCCAGCATTGACGCTGAATTATAAACTCATAGCAGGTACTATTTATTATTTAAGGTTGTTTTAAATTTGTTGTGGTAGATGTACTATATGTTTATTATACAGTATGTTTAACTGAGTATGAAGACATGCTAAATGTTGCGGTATTTCTTTCTTTCTTTCTTTCTTTCTTTCTTTCTGTCTTTCTTTGGCCCTGATACCTTACCGGTGCTACCTAAAAGATCGCACAAAATGCTGAGGTATCAGGATCCTTAAATGAACACATGGTCAGGTGTGGCGTGTTCAGGCTGATTGCGGCATGGCCTGGCGTGTCTATAAATGGCCACGCCCTTGCCTGTCCAGAACTGTCCAGGCCACGCCCTTGCCTGTCTGGTAGCACCTGCCGACCTGCCCATTCTGAACAATTTATGCGAGGTTTTTATGCAAGACACGCGTCATTACAAATATTAATATATACAGACAAGTGCTTCTAGTTCAAGAAATACTGCAAGAAAAGAATGAGTTCTGTTCTGACAGTCGGCAAATCCCAGGGCTTCCAGTCATTTTGGCTTCCTCTAGCTTTTCATAGCTAAAGGCTGTCTGATGTATCAAGGAAAAACATTTCTCTCCTCAAGAGACTGACACAATATAAGAAAGAAGATTTAGTTTTAGGAAACAAAATCAAAAACAAGTTCTTTCAGCAAGTATTCGTCAGATTTAATAATGTTCATTACAGTGGATTTAAAAAAATATATATCCAAGCGTGACCAAAGTAGAGACCTTTGAGATAAAGCTGCATTAACATCTGGGAATTTATATGTTCGGGCTTCTCATGGGGGCTTTTAAGAGGTACAGTCGCTTTCTGGCACACATCCCTCCGAGACTGCAATTCTTTGGGTTCCACAGGGGAGAGATTGGATGCTAACAGTCTTGCAGTTTTATGGAGTGCAATTCAGGTTTAATAGTTATTCACACAGCTGCATGCACAGCAAGAAGTTTATAAGTAGTTTAAAATTGTAATTGCTTATCATGATATAATTAGCTTCAATCAAATTTTTGTATAAACTAATTAGTGCAATGTTATTTTAATTTTTACAAATACATTTGTAGTTGCAGCTCAAACAGCAATAATTTAAAACAAACTGAATTTATAAAGGTAAAGGTGAATTATTTAACTTTATAAGACAGAAGAAAGTGCAGCAATTCTATATTGTTTATTGTCTAATCCTGTATGTCACTGCCTTTGCTACAGGATGTTGGAAGTTTTCTTTGGGATCAATAAAGTATCTATCTATCTATCTATCTATCTATCTATCTATCTATCTATCTATCTATCTATCTATCTATCTATCTATCTATCTATCTACCTATCTATCTATCTACCTATCTATCTATCTATCTATCTATCTACCTATCTATCTATCTATGGATCAAGTAAAGTGAATAATATGCAGTGAAAAACATTCACACAACATTGGATGTCATGGGAGAGGTGATAAGATTTATCCTTGATAATTTTCCTATAACCACATGTCCTGAAATGTTTATTCCTTTCACACCACAGTTATTTGCCAGTTGCCATTATCACTTGCATTATAGCATGATTGCATGATTCGTGCAGTTCTGCCTAAACTCTGTTTCAATTATCATGAGTTAGCATATTATGGATTTAAAATAAAATTATAGAATATGGGGCCTGTGGGCTACTTGATTTTATTCTTTCTATTAATTATCCATTCATTGTACAAATTTCATTATTTGGTTTAGATAATATGGAACATCTGCCATACCAATCTCTGTTAACTAGGTGTCCATATTAAAATAATAACACACTAGAATGAGCATGTAAATGAAAACCTGTAATTTAAATGAAAGCCAGCACTACTATCGGAGCTATGGAAAAAAATAATAATTATGCACTATGTTATCACTATCACAAATTTAGCTTCAGCCTTAATAATTAAACAAGGATGTGACTAAATCAATTATCGAAATAAATTATATTTTATTTTTGTAATTTTATTGTGTCATGTGTGGCTTTGTTATGGGATGTTTAAGAACAAAATCCCCTATAATGTTTTTTTATTTATTTATTTTTATTAAAAGTTTGCTGTAATGTATCTCAGTGATTATTATTATTGGACAGGGTGCCAATCCATCGCAGGAGACACAGAAACACACACACACACACACACACACACACACACACACACACACACACTGTTAAAACCCAGATTCAGAGAATGCAAATGGAGATGAGATGTTTTATTTACAAACTGATTAAAAATCACAACAGTCAAAACCAGCAAGGATAATCCAACTCGAAGGTCAGATAAACAGGCAAAGATCAGTCGATGTACGACGAGCATTAACTGGGACAGGCTAAACTCTGAAAATCCAAAAGACCATGCAAGATTTAAAAGGCTTGGTAACGACAATGGAGCAAGTCACAGAGAGCGCATACTTCACAACAACTGGAAGTACGTGAGGCTTTCTAATCTGTGTCTTGTAATCCGTCTTAGGTGAGCTTGAGTGTTGGTGTTGGGAGCTCTCTCCAGGAGCAATGATCCTTCAGGTCTGTGATCCTTGCCCTTTTTGGTCTATTCGGATGAAGTGTGTGGAATTCCTGGATTAATAGAGGGCCTAGTACATTCTGAGCTGGGATCCAGCACCTCTCTTCTGGTCCATACCCATGCCAGTCATTGAGGCGATGGTGGGTTTCAGTTGTGATATGTGGAAGGTGGGAGCAATGTGGCAGTCATGGGCTAGGCCGCATCATTTATTTGTTTCACAATTTTGTAAGGTCCAACGAATCGATGGTAGAGTTCTATGAACCTCTTTAATCTACAGATTTAACACATGGGATGAATTGTGACCAGTCCTGTTGATTTTCTGCACAGTAAGTTCTCAACATTCTGCCGACTTCTTGATTAGCTTGCTCTACTTGCCCATTAGCTTGGGGGTGGTATCCTGAAGTCAAGCTTACAGTGACTCCCATCTTCACCATGAAGTTTTTTCATACTCTTGAAGTAAACTGGTGTCCACGATCGCTTACTACATCTTCTGGTAAGTACCTGTTGGAAGAGGATTTCTGTAGTTCTGAAGGCGGCGAGTAGCTTAGATAGGGGAATCAATCTCAAGGATTTAGAGAATCTTTCAGTAATTACCTTAATGGTGGTTTTCCCTCGAGATTCAGGTAGGTCAGTGATGAAGTCAATGGCGATATAGGACCACGGTCTCTGTGGTATTGGCAGTGGCATTAATTTTCCGGCAGGAAGGGCTCTCAGGACCTTGGCTTGGGCACATGCTGAACAGGACAAAATGTGTTTTTGTTGATGTCGGCCATGTTTAGCCACCAATATTTTCCCTGTAACAGGTTGTGGGTTCGCTTAGCTCCATGGTGACCAGTTCCTGAGGATGTGTGGGCCTACGTTATCAGCTTGCTCCGTATTGGGATTGGGACGAATTTCTTAAGGACACTGCTTCAGTACATGTGCTTTTGGGAAATTATTTATCTCTTTATCTATTGCCCATGTGAGTGTACTGTACATATAACTCTGGATTCAGGGATAATTCTGTCCTCACCTTTGCTTGGAGAGGGTGTGTTGTGCATCCTCAAAAGGGCATCAGTCTTGAGTTAAATCTTGTGAAAAACAAGGCTCATCTGTCTTGGCGGGCATTCATTCTCTTTTTTTTTTCTCGTTTTTATGTACTCCAGGTTTTTATGGTCTGTGTATATCATGAATGGATGCTTTGCTCCCTCAAGCCAATGGCACCACTCTTCCAATGCCAATTTTACATCGAGTAACTCTCAGTTTCCCACATCTTTTACATGAACGCTATAGGGTGCAGTTTTGGCCAAATCTTTGTGAAGGTATAGCTCCTACTCTTTTTCTGAGGCATCGACTTCCACTGAAAATAGTTTAGAAGGATCGGGGTGCTTTAATATAGGTGGGGTTGTGAAGGCTTCTTTGAGGCGCAGAGAGGAATGTTGTGCTGCTGGCTTCCATTTTAGTCTTTTGGAATTTCCTTTTAGCAGGTTTGTTAGTGGTGCTGTGGAATTCACTCCCTTGACATACAGGTGATGATTTCTGAGACAGGTTGGTACCTTTTTTTACATGCATGATGTGGCTGTTCAGGTCCGGCGAGTAGATCAAGATGTCGTCGATGTAAGTTATGACGTATTTTCCCAGCATTTTTCTGAGTGTGTCATTTATGAAGTTTTGAAAGACTGCTGAGGCTGAAGATAGTCCATATGGCATCACGCAATATTCATAATGTCCAGATGTGGTGCTAAAGACAGTTTTCCATTCGTCTCCTTCAGGAATTCTAATTAGATTATATGCACTTTGTAGATCCAGTTTTGAAAAAATCTTTGCTTCTCTAACATGTTACAGGGCTGCTGGGACTAGCGGTCGAGAGGTTTCTTTATTTTACAGAGAGTTGAGCTCACAATAGTCTATACATGGCCTGAGCCCAACTCAAGAAGCTTGATGAGACTAGACATGTGGATGGACGAATGTATCCTTGGTGTAGTTCTTCAGGGATGTATTTCTCCATTACTTCTGTTTCTTTTTGAGATAGTGGGTATATCCTGCCTCGTGGAAGAGAGGCACCTTCAAGGATGCTCGATGGCACAGTCATAGAGTCAATGGGGTGGGAGATGACTGGCTCTTGTCTTGCTAAACACGTCACTCAACATTCCATAGTCCTTGGGAATGGTATTGTTTGTAACTGTTTTAAACGTTGAAACAAAACAGGGTCAAAATCCAAAAGAGCATGCAACATTTAATTGGATTGGTAATGACACAGGAGCAAGTCACAGAGATTGTATACTTTGCAACGACAAGAAGTACGTGAGACATTTTAATCTGTGTCTTCTAATCCATCTCCGGTGTGCTAGTACTCAGGTGAGCTAGAGTGTTGGTGTTGGGAGTTGTAGTTTTTGTTAATTATTGTTCTGACACACTCACATGCTCATTTACACACTACCGGGCAATTTGCAAACATTGACTGAATTCGCATATCTTTGGACTGTTGGACGAAACCAGAGTACCCAGAGGAAACCCACCAAGCACAGAGAGAACATGCAAACTTCATGGACCCGGACCGTAGAGTTGCAAGGCAACAGTGCTAGCCACAGTGCCACAGTGCCACAGTGCCACCTATTATTATTATTATTATTATTATTTGTAATTTGTGATCATAAAATGCAATTCGACAAGATATTGCAAATTTTCAATTTTTACAAGAATTACAAGCACAGTTGTGATGACTTATGAACCGGGCTTCAAAGAAATCATTCTTTTAAAGGAGACTGCCCTAGAAATCTGACCTCAGAAGATGAGAACAGGCTTTTGGCGAAGATTCAGTAAATATACTCTCCTCTTACTTTCTGTATACTGTATTCTTTAGCCTTGAACAGAGGTTCAATAATATTTGTACAATATTACACCTACCTGTTCTGTTCTCAGTGGACTGAAATTAATCAATTCTTACACCATACTAGCACAATTCTGAGTTTCACACATAGTTCTTGACTGGGGAAAAAAGAGAACATTACTGAGCTCTAACCATAACATGTTTATGTATGTTTTATTTTATGATGCAGGGAAAATCTGAATGAACTCTCATCATTCCAATATTTTTTTTTTCGCGATATTTTAAATGAATGTATTTAATGGTGGATCTCTCAAGTATAAACTGCACATCACTCCTCGTCTAGACTGCTTTATCCTGTATTAAGGGTCACGGCGGGGCCTGGAGCCTATCCCAGGAAACTTAGGGCACATGGCAGGGTACACCCTGGACAGGGTGCCAATCTATCACAAATAACAGACACACACACATACACACACTCACACAGTACGGGCAATTTGGGAACGCCAATTAGCCTAACCTACAGTACATACCCAGAGGAAACCCACCAAGCACGGGGAGAACATGCAAACTCCATGCACACAGAGACGGGAATCGAGCCTGACCGTGGATCGAGCATGGATCCTGGCGGTGCAAAGCGACAGTGCTAACCACTACACCTCCATGCCACCGACTGCACTATCATCGATAATTAAAATCCATTGGAAATAAACATATTCACTATAAGGTGATGGCTTATACAGATATACCAGTAAGCACTTTAAAAAATCAAGCCTTCAGGATTATGTGACTTTCTGATTCCTTATTCATAACCCAGTAACCTTGGAGAAATCTCGATGAGAAGGTTTGTGAAGGGGATTTCACAGTATGGCAACAGCAATAATTTATTATTATTGTTTTTTTTTTTTTTTTTAGTAATAGCATCCTTCTACTCTTTCAGTAGGAGAAAGAAGTAGATGAAATGCCAAAACTTTTATCACATGCAAGTTGTAATCTGCTTGGGCTGGTACTCTTCATTTTGTTCACAAAGTACTAAGTCAAGGGGTCAGCTAAAGGAAGTGAAGAATCTCTCCGACTTGGCCAAATGAAAAAAAAAAAGAAAATTATATATAGAAGAACTGAGGATACAGTGTGCTTCTCTCTGTTACAGGCTGTGTGGGAGAGGCTTTTCTCTATCCAAATGGCATATGCAGAAATCATAGCTTTAGGGCAGATAGATAAGTTCAGTAAGTGTCAGGAAAAAAAGAGACATGCCATGTTGAGAAAGAGTAAGGAGAGCAAAAAAGGGATGAGCAAAAAAAAAAAAAAGGCAGAGGGGATCAAAGTTTTCTGTTTCTCTGTGCATTAAATCCTATTTGGCAGGACATCAAGATAATTGTACTCTCTCTCTGTCGTTCTCTTTTTCTCTCTCTCTGCACATGTCATAGCAATTAATTGGCTTACTCAATTAATTAATGCATCTCCAAACATGATTAGGAAACCCTTTGCCACATGCATCAATAATTGACTTCTAAAATGGGTCACTTTTGTGAAATCATTGTGGATTTAAATCTGAGACACGCATGGTGCATCCTAATCACAACTTTAGATTTTCTCTAGATGTTACAATGTATTGCGTTGCGTCTACACTGAAGTGACTACACAGTAGTCTTTGATTGACATTGATAAGTCTAATCCAATTACGTTTAAGCATACACAGTTTTAATCAGTTTCAGACGACTAGTGTGTTTATATTTTGTAAATTAGAAGGAAGTCAATCTAATTAACTAGAGCAGTGTGTGCAGGTACAAAAAAAAAATAACTTAATTGAGCAAACAGGATTATGAATTTGCTGGTTGAGACCAATTTTGAATTTAACGTGAGGTAGCAGAATATGAGAAACTTTCATCCCCAGAAATGAGTTAGGCTTACATTTGCAGAGGCATTAGAAAAAATTCCAGTTATCTCGCATCCTTTTTGGGTTTGAATCCAAATATTTGACGCACTAAACAAACACTGTCGCATATAGTGTCAGTATGCAGTCAAACAGTAAGACTGTGGGTGTGTCAGAGTGAGCTACAGTATATTGATTTGTAAGTTGTTGGCATATGGGCTGCAACTTGTTTAGGACATGCTCCATTTTTGTTGTTCAACTACTGTTTTTGATTTTTCTTAAGACTATGTAGGTCTGCAGTAGGTCATCCATGACCATCTATAGTCAATTATAGGCAGCCGTGTCACACCAAGATAATATCACTCTTACATCCTGTATATAAAAGTGTTTTGTTGTTGTTGGTTTCCTTTTTTTTCTTTTTTAGTTTCTATTTTTAAAATCATTACCAGTACTGATAGGAGTCAGTAAATGTTCCACAACCGATACTGGTTTATGTAAATGTAGAGCCTTAGCAGCAGCTGGGTATTGGCACAGGCAAAGAAACAGTATTTGCTGTGTTCACAGAGGTGATTTATTATCTTTTTAGTGGGTCAGGAAAGTGAGGACGGGGAGAAGTGAAGGGAGGATGAAGGAGAGAAAGAGTTTGGACGTATCCGATCAGAGTGGGAGAGTCCCGCCGTATCCCAACGTCAGGCAATGGCAGGGCGTGGGGTTGGAGGCGGACAGCGAACTCGTGGGAGGAACGGCCAGGCAGCGGCGGATGATCCTCCGCTGAGTTTTCGCGCGGGGCTCGGTGAAGAGCACTTTTGTAAAGTGCATTTGCAAAACCCATCAAGCATGATAAAACTGGCTCTCAAGAAGACCTTCCCAGGAATGCACAACCAAAGCTTATCTCTGCTGCAGAGGAGTTACCAGCCTCAACATTCTCCAATTAACAGACTTCAGATTAAAGTCATCATGAATGCTATACAGAGCTTAAGTAGCAGACACATCTTAATATCAACTGTTTAAAGAAAATGATTACATACTTTGGATTCCTTCAGCATTGTTTAACCATGTAGAAAGAAAGAAAAATCAGAAAAGACCATTTAATTAGAAGGTGTGTCCAATTTTTGGACTGTACATACAGTACATCAACTAGTATTACTCACATAAACTATTATTTCCTATTGTACTGTGACGGCGCAGGTCTCACAAGGGTGCATAAATACTGTGCACTGTTTAGAACGGGAAGATCCGCAGGCTTCTACCCCATCAAGTTCTGAACAGGCAGAGGTGTGGCCACTTAGACACTCGGTTGCCAGGCAACGCCGCTGCAAGGCAATCAGCCTGAACGCATCACACCTGGCGGTGTATTTATTTAAGGGTCCTGATACCTCCGCACTTGGTGCAATCATTTAGGTAGCTCCCGTAAGGTATCAGGGCCACAGAAAGAAAAAAGAAAAGAAAGGAAAGAGAAAGAAAGATAGAAAGAAAGAAAAAGACAAAGCATGCAGAAAGTTGAGACACAGAGGCAATGACCCAGACTCTGCCTCCTGCCGGCAAGAGAGAGAGAAAGATAGAGCGACACGCCTCAGTTTAGCGTGCGCTCTGTGTCTATGTTTATAGTGCAAAGCACAAATAGATATTCTCTCTCATGAATCCTCGGTAAGGGCAAATGGCCGAGAGGATATAGTTTTGTTTTAGTTTCCAGAGCCCCATCCGTTCTTGCAGAGACGGCAGAGCTCTGTTTATTTTGAGCTTTCAGCTTTTTTTTTACTTCCCTTTAAGTTTATTAAATAACCCAATGCTATCTCCAAACGGAAAGGTCTTGCTGTTCCTGTCTCACCCTAACTCCTGTTTCTTTCACCCCTCCAAAGCCCTGCATTAGAGCTTTTATTAACACTATAACATGCTCACAACATGGTTGTGTAAAATGGCGGATAATGCATGTCAAATCTCGAGGTGACTTGTTATACAATAAATAAATAAATAAATAAATAAATATGTGATATATATCTGTGATATGTAGGCATGTTACATGGTGGAGTATGGAGAGCTGATAATGAGCTGAACCCCTGTTCACGTTTCTCTCACAGCTTAACCCCTTCCGGAGCGAACTACGAGAGCTTCTAGCCATCAAGCTTGCCCTGGAGGAGTGGAGACACTGGCTAGAGGGATGGAGATCCCATTTCTTCTCTGGACCAACCACAAGAACCTGGAATACCTACGGAGCATCAAGAGGCTAAACTCTCGCAAACCTGGTGGTCACTCTTCTTTGCCAGATTCAATTTCACCCTATATTGCCCTATTGCCCAGAATCTAAAAACTCCAAGCCAGATGCTCTCTCCAGACAGTTTTCGCCCACTCATGACTCCACTGCCAACAATCCCTCCATCCTGCTTGATCACAATAGCCGAACTTGATAGTGCAACCACGGTCCGGTAAGCCTTATCTCGTGAATCAGGGCCAAGAAATAACTACTAACTACCTCTTCATTCCCCCACTCTATGCTCTCAGGTCCTGGATTGGGTACACAGCTCCAAGCTGTCCTGCTATCCTGGCTCAGCCCAAACTTTGTCTCAGTTTTGGCAATGTTTTTGGTGTCCCACGTTAAAGAACGGTGTTTCCAGCTTTGTGACAGCATGTCACATTTATGTAAGGTGCAACACCGCTCCCCCAGGCTTCCTCAGACACTTACTGATTCCATACTGCCCATGGTCCCCTGACGGCCACACCTGAATCATGACTGTGGTGGATCGGTTCTCTAAAGCCACCCATTTCATTCCTCTACCCAAACTCCAGTCTACCAAAGAGAGTGCGGAACTAATTACACTTCATTTTCAAATTCCAGGGACTCTCTGGTCCACAGTTCACCTTGCAGTTCTGGAAGGCATTTTGCAGACTCATTGGAGTCACACCGAGTCTGTCCTCAGGGTTCCACCATCAGTCAGACAGGTGCATGACCTCCCAGGATGTCTCCTCTTGGAGCAAGTTCCTGCCCTAGGTGGAGTATGCCTATAACCCTCAAGTGTCATTATCTACCAGCTTGTCCCCTTTCCAGTGCTGCCTGGGGTATCAACTGCCCTTGTTCACATCTCAGGAGGACGAGGTCAACATCCCATCTTCCCAAGCTTTCATCCGCTGCTGGTGGAAAACCTGGTTGGATGCCAGGAAGACACTGCTACGAGCAAAGCCAACAAAATCTAAGTGGACTGGAGGCACTCTCAGGCCCCTAAATCCAGGAGTCATGCTTTCCACCAGTTTAACTGCCATAAACTTTGTCATTATTTGAGCAATTTAATTTATGTATATTGATTTTGTTTTATTTTGTTCTGTTGTTTAATATATGTTGTATTTTCACAAGTAGTAGCTATTATTACTTTACGCTGCGCTACATTGCACATGGACCTTTTTTATTGTTATGATGCTGCTAAGAACCATGTGAAACGGGTAAACAAGTTAAAGCCACAAAGAGAGAAGTGATTGCTGTCAAGTAAAGTTGGGTCACGACAAGTGAAAAGAAGCTATTTGTAAGATTTTTTGGGTTTCTTCAAGTGTACTCATTCCCTCTTGAGTATGTGCAGTCAGCGAGGTCTATTCATTCATTTTTTTAATTGTATATATTTATATTCAGTTTACAGTCTGTTTATGTTAACAAATATGTGCTTATTATGTGTATTTTGTTCATGTGTATAGTTTGACGGTGGATTTGACCATGACGTGCTATAAGTAAAGATTAAATCCATCAGTAACAACAATTATGGTGTCATGTATTTCCTGCAGTTAGTGATAACCAAAGATCTTTCTCTAAAGACGTCCTTCCGCGAACTATCCTCCCGTTATGTCGGTCAATTCACAATCATCAAGATTGTCAACCCCTGCTTTGTTAAGCTCTTGCTCCCATCAACCATGTGGCAGATTAACCCCACGTTTCACCAGCTATGCCATCTTGCCAGCTACGCCATCTTGCCTCATGATCATTAAGTCACCCCACCCACCCTTTGCATCCTCCCTGCATCATTGACGGCAATGAAGCCTCACCAACAAGGTAAAGGCATGCTTTTTCACATTGCCAAGTTTGTTTTGCTTTTGGATCTAATGCCTCACTCTTTGATTTACTGGTTACCAAACTTAGACTTCCTTTTTTGTGGCTCTTCTTTTGCGATTTATCTCCATCACCTCGCCGATTGAGTTCCATTTTTTTGATCCTCGCTTCCGTCTTCTGACCATGCTGCAGTCACTCATCTGTGCCTAAATTCCTGTCGTTTCCCATGACAATTATTATTATTATTATTATTATTATTATTATTATTATTATTATTATAATAATCTTAAAATATATAATTCCTTCATTGAAGATGTTAAACACCTTGAGTTTAATTCTGTATAGTACATGTTATATTTTATGTTGCACCTTGCTTTTGTGCGGGGAATCTCAGTGTGAATAGCTGAAGCATCAATGGGAGTCAGAGAGAAACCTGGTGTCATCTGAGCCAGGTGTCAATAGGTCTTGCATATTCATGAACACTAATGCATATTCAGTAATAATAAGGCCCTGCTCATATACATTAAGCACACAAGTCAGTTTACCTCAAATAAAATATCTTTCTGAGTGTTATAATTTAGCTGCTTTGCTATGGATTCACAACCAAGACTCACCCAGTTCTGTGTTCAAAGCAATCTGTGAGCTTAATTTTTTTCTACATTTTCACAGTTTTTCTTTACTTGGCATAAGTAAAGTGTACTTTGCATATGTTTCCTAGTGATTCTGACATATTTACATCAGCCATGTTATGAAAGCTGAGTTTCTGCTCAATGTAAATAAGTCAAATCTATTAGTTACTACATTGACAAATATTTAAAGGTTTTGAGAAAACCCTTAGACTGCAGAGGGTAAAGATGCTGCCAATGGCCTTCAGAAAACATGCAAAAACATAAAAACAAACTCACAACATATGAGACCAGCAACAGAAAAAGTCAGCAGTTTCAAACTTACAGCATGATGATATCACATGGCCCAAACTCATAGGAGCAGTTATTGAGAAGGTACACCAAAGCTGCTACCACCTGTGGTGGTAAAGAGATTCCATCATTAACCCCACTTTCTCAAGGTTGTTTTACAATGGGACCACAGAGAGCCCCCAGACTGGTAAACTTACTCACTGATTGGAAAACTGCACTGCTCAAAGCATTAAGCTCTGCAGACGGCCCAGAGCATCCATGGAGGTGAGCTTCTATCCCTCTAAGACTAATCTACACCAGAAGATGTTTAAGGGGGCTTCATGGATTATGAAAAACCCTAGTCACCTGAGCAGCAGTTTCTGTTTACTACTGCCTCCAGCTAGATAGTAATCCAGCGTCAAAGAGCACAGAAACAGATTCAGAGACAGTTTTATTCCACAGGCAATGTGGCTGCTTAATAATACCACTCAGTCTGGTAAAAAAGAATTACTTTTCCACTCAACATGTAGGACTGCTATGCTGTGTGTTACATTACATTGCAGCACTTTGCACTTTAAAAGACTGTTAAAACTGCTTGTGTCCATACTTCATTGCATCCAGATTGGTCAAAACAGATCACGCAAATTACACAGAACATTTATTGCACCTTTCACTGTTCCCTTTTTATTTATTCTACTCTTAAGGCAACTTTTATTGATTTCATATATTCAGTGGTGGCCAAAAGTATTAACACAATATATGCCATTTATTAGAGTTCTCCCTCTGCACAAAACAGGTGCCTTATGCAAAAAACTATGGAACTCACAAGTGAATTATGAACTTCTGTCCCACATTTCTGTACATGATCTTCAGGAAGCAATAAAGCACAGGTTGAGCAATTGACGCCAAAGTACTGCAGATGCATTTTTGACTTGACCGAATGAGCAGACTTTTAAGAATAAAGGACTTTGTACCACAATGTTTTCATCTCATAAAATTATCTGTATTATCTTGTCATTATCTGAAAAATGTATCATTAAAATATTGAATTAAATTTTTGTCTCAATAATTTTTTTAGCAACCATTGTGTATGCATGTGTGCAATTGTTATTACAGTATTCATTACTCTACATAGGGCTACACCCAAGCACACCATATTACTTGCCATTAATTAATGTATTTCCACCTAATCTTACCTTATCTTATAACTAAGTGTCACGGCGTGCGTCTGTGATGGGAGTGCGCCCAAATCTAATAACGCTCCTCATTCACTCCAAAGCTCACTAGCTAGGCGGCCTGCCCTTCTGCAGGTGTGTGCGAATGGGCAAGGCCGCGGAAATAGGTATGGCTGGTGAGAAATTTCCATTAATGATCCCGGGCTTCTCCCCACATTATACAACACAGCGGGGAGTGTAGCTTGGGTTCTGTTGGGCTACTGGACATCCAAAGCAACGTGCGCACTAAAACGAGAAAGAGCAGCATGCATGAGGGGCAATGTATCAAGCTCCAGGGACTTTAAAGAGGCGAGTGGAAATACGCCTTTGATCTTTGCAACAAGGACAGACACAAGCTCACTGCCGGAGCTCCCACGGCTCTTCAGCTCTCAATGCAGCCATATGTCATGACCCTGCCGCCGAGGAGGAAAAGGCTGAAAGGAGGTTACACATCACGGCCCCTGTTCCCAGCCAGGGAAAGCCACCCAGCTGCCGGACGTCAGAGAGGACTCCCATCTAAAGCTGCGTCCACAGAGAGAGCGGGGAGGGGCCGGTCCGGCCATCCCCTGAGAAGAGAGTCCACTTTGGCCCACGATCCCACTCTGCTCACCAGCCTGTGTCCATATGCCAGCAGGGTACTGCCCACCAGACCTGCACGTGCACAGCATTCCCTCCCCTTCTTTCCATCCTCCCTCCTTTAACCCTTTCCTTCCCCATTTATTTAATAATTTACCCTTTTTCCTGTAAGATTGCACCATGGCTTGAACTTGTAAGATAATACTTATCTTAGATATCTTACTAATTATACCTATACTTTAGCTAATAGCGTCAAAGATATCCATCCATCTAGGAACCTCTGTAGTCCAACTAGGGACTGTGGATGCCAAAGGGACCATTGTATTCATTTACATTTTGTACGACCGTGGTAGGATCTCCAGTCATGTTGACTGTTGGGCGCACGGTGAAATGGTCTGAAATGGTCGCATGGTGGTTAGCCACGGTTAGTGGTTAGCACTTGCACCATCACGATTCCCATGTTGGGTCTGTGTGCATGGTGCTTGGCGGGTTTCCTCCGGCTTCTCCAGTTGCACGTAGTTGTCACGAAGCTGGGGTGCGAGGCATAGATGCAGAGGTTCAAGTTGTTTTAAAGGAACGATGTTTCTTTATTAACAAAACCAATGAAATTACACAAACAAATATACTTTAATTATAAAACAAACCAAAACACGATTAACGGGCACGGGAAACATGAACTAAACTTACAGACATATACAAGGTTAAATCAACAGATGCAAGACAAATAACTAAACTCAAAACACTCTATTTATAAAGAAATTAATGATCAACTCGGTTCAGGTGAGCGCCCACGTCACCTGACCGAGGTGCAAACTGGGAAATGAAGTAAAACGAAGCAAAACTACAACACAAAGTCACAGGGCGCTTTGGCGCCCTCTAGGGTTTATCCCTGACAGTAGTGGTGAATGTCCATGTGAATGTTTCAAAGATATGGCAAACCACTACTTTGAAATCATAGTGATTCATTTCAAAAATTGTAAAAGTAGGATTTGGACTTTACATAATAAACCAAATCTTCGAACTATGTATGTTTGTGCCTTATTATTAGATATACTGATCTAGTGATCATGTATATGAACCAGAAAGTATGTTTAACTCCTCCTCCTGAATGTGAGAAGACCATACACCCCCACTGTCATGAGAAAACAACATACTCTCTCCCACCTATACACCTCCACACTATATTTTATCCCCATCTGTTTCTGAGCTTGATTTTAAGTTGTGGTGCTCATAGTTTCATGCTGAACAAGACCTTGATAAGCTCCTATTTCCTGTTGTTTTCTCTGCAATTTCTTTTCCCAGTCAAACACAAGCTCCTTCTGTCCTCTAGATGAACTATGCTTTTTTTTTCTTTTTCTTTTTTTTAAACTAGTTTACACATAATTTTCACTTATTCTGTTCATTTCTCTTAAAATGTTTAGCAGGTAATATAATATATTAGAACATAAAGCATGATCACACTGATTTGCCTAATAATCAGTGCAAATCAGTGCATATCAGTGTGATTCACTAAATATGTAAATATGTTTCCATATGTAAATATGTTTCCATATGTAGATTAGATTGAATTTGATTTCATTGTCATTATGTGGAGCGTACTAATTAGTGAATGCAATCTAGTTCTAACCAGAAGTGCAAATAGCAATATCACATTACAGTAAATAGTACAAATGAGGTAAGATGGCCTAAGGTACAAGAAAAACTTAAGGTACAACTGGCAGTGTGAATGATATGATAAACAATATAAGTAGACATGAGTCCAATCACACGAATGGATGAAATTTAATAACACAAGAGTTGTAGAATAAGGTTCAAGACTGTGACAACATTGAGTTCAGCTAAGGGGAAGAAGCTGTTCCTTGAGCTTAGTGGTGCAGCAGTTGATGCTGGAAATGTGTGAAAAAACTTGTTCTCTGAAAAAATGAACTTTTCGGTCATGGAACAAGTGTTACATTTGGAAGAAACCTTGTTGATCCTGCTGAGGGCATCATTACCACAGGACAGCACAGTGGTGGTAGCATTGTGTTGTGTGGCTGATTTTCAGCAGTAGGGCCTGTGAAAGTGCTCAGAGTTGAGGTCAGGATAGAGCACAGATTGCAACCCTAGAGCCAATTACAAGTTGCAACACTACAAATAGTGAACACTATTTATCACTATAGTGGAAGGAGCTTGGTTGTTAGTTTTCAGTCTCCTGTTTTTAGAAATGTTTTAGTTGCAATCTTTGGATCTGTGGATGCAATCGCCTGAAAAGGACTGAAATAGCATAATGGACAAGCGTAATGATATGTGTAATAAATATAATCATAGAATCATGACTTCCAAATGAATAATACTGTTTGTCAGAGGCTATAAATGTAGAATAGCTGCACATGGGCAAAAGAAACAAGCTTTGATGACGAAGATAATAATAAGAAGGAGAAGAATAAGAAGATTATTATTATTACTAGTAGGTGTAGTATTAATGTACTTGTACAAGGACAAGTAATTACATTAATGTGGCTTTTAACACATTTTTCCATTTTTGTCAAATATGTGACAAATATGTTTGGCAAATTTTTAAATGATCAAAAAATGTAAAAATGTGGCTTCCCTTTTCAGAGATTTTAATTATATCTATCTATCTATCTATCTATCTATCTATCTATCTATCTATCTATCTATCTATCTATCTATCTATCTATCCATCTATTCACAAGTCAAGTAGGCTTTTATTGTCATTTCAACCATATACAGTTGAGTACACAGTGAAACGAAACAACGTTCCTCCAGGACCAAGGTGCCACATACATGCAACAACATAAATTAACAACACAACATAAATTTAGATTTAAACGCAGATTTTTACATTTTTTAGTTAACCTAAAAAACTATCAATTTCTATACAAAAAAGAGACAACAAAGACAACAGACAACAAAGTGCACGTGCAAATGTGCAAACGAAGAGCTACATGACAACACAACAACGTAACACGTTACAGTTAAGAAATACCTTTTCAGTGATAAGGTATGGGTTGAGGTAGTGGAGAGAGCAGCAAGTAAACAATTTACATTGTGTTCAAAAATATTGTGTGCAAATCGCAAAGTGAAATAAAATATTGTGCAAATATTGCAAAGAGCAGTTCAGATAGGTGGGTATGAACAAATTAAGGTGGTTGTAAATCAGTGTGATTGTGCATATGTGTGTTTATCAGTTCAGTCCGGATGTTATTTAGTTTGTCTGTTTTAGTGATTTGTGTGTGTGTGTGTGTGTGTGTGTGCGTGTGTGTGTGTGTGTGTGTGTGTGTGTGTGTGCGTGTGTGTTTATCAGTCCAGTCTCTTTGTGTCTTTGAGGAGACGGATGGCTTGTGGGTAAAAACTGTTACATAGTCTGGATGTGAGTGCCTGAATGCTTCGGTACCCTTTTTCCAGATAAATGTTAAAGCATAATAACTTCAAGTTTTGAACTTCATGTTCAGAAACATACTGCAGCCACCTTCATGTTCTATACTTTTCCCGCATGTCCATAGAGCTTGAAGGAACGTTATCCTGCTGTCTGTAGGTTTTGAAAACAAGAACTGTGATGATGACAGCTGCAGAGAGTTTTTTTTTTTTTTTAACAACACAGTGACTTTCAGCCACAGCCGTCCACCATCTGTCTCGCCAGGAGCCAGACAGTAAAATTCTCTCTCTCTCTCTCTCTCTGTCTCTCTCTCATACACACACATGCACACACACACGCACACACACACACACACACACACACACACACACACACACACACACACACAGACTATAGTAGTAGTAGTACCAAAAATAAATAAAAGCGCAACAATGTGGCTGGCAATAAAACAAAATCAGCTAATGACCTTAACAGTAACTGATGGGCAATTTATGGCATTGTGTTAATCAAAGCTAAAGGGGTTTAAGTGAATCCAACACTGTATATGGGAGTTGATGGAAGATTTGAGGTGAATTATGTATATAAGGCATATATTGTTCAATTATATGGTATATGATTAACACTTCTAATAGAATTGTTATTTAACAGTTAAATCCCAAATGCTCACTTTTCATCCTACAGTAGCATAGAAAGTCATACCACCACAACACAAATGTTTGCTGTTATCATCAAATATATTCTAGGCAGCATGAAAGCACACAGACTTTGTGCTGAAAAGCCTGATTATGAAGAAAGCAAACAACAAGAAAGTGATACAAATCATATGCAATATGTGATGCATATGTACCGTGTATTTTTATGAGCAAAAAGCACTTTCTTCCAAACAAGAAGTTAAAGTCAAACTGGGACTTTTGATTGTGCAGAATATAATAACACAATCATGAGAGTCCCCTACATGAGAGTCATGAGAATCATACCCTACAGTATATTCTTTATGACCCCCTGCTATACTAATGCACTTATCCCAGCAGTTTACTAGTGCTTGGATACCAAAGGTTTTCTAAGTATGCCAGAGCCTTCTTCAGGTCTAAAACACTGGCCACCCAGGAATTCCATCAATTTCAGGCCAGTGATTACTAAACTGGCGGCATGTTGGCTTAATGGTTAGATTCCCACCTCTGGGTTCTTGTGCATTAGTGAGGTTGCATGTTCTCCCTGTGCTTGGTGGGTTTCCTCCAGGTACTCCGCTTTCCTTTCAAAGTCCAAAGACATGCGAATTTATCTAATTGGCATTCCCAGATTGCCTGTAGTGTGAATGTGTGTGAATCTTGACCACAATTCCTACCATGGTTGTAAAAATGGTGAAGAAATGGTCACCATTGGCCTCCACATCCCTAGTTGGACTAGGTTCCTAGATGGATGGATAGATGGATAAATGGATTACCACACTGGTGATGTTGAGTAGTTGGAACAGATGAGAGGGGAAATGAAGTTGCTGCTGAGGTTTTTACATACACAGGCAATTTGTAAATGGAATCTTTAAACACTTAGAAGCCTATCGCAGTAAAACTTTTGTTCCTGTTCCTTTAAATTATTTAATATGAAGAAATGAGGAGTGACCCAAGACTTTTGCACTGTACTGTACACATACATAAATTCTGAGCTTAAATGGATTACACAATACCATTTCCTTAATCTGCTTTCTAAAAGCTAGTCCATTATCATTGTTTGCTCATTGCTTGCATATTCCAGTGCCAAAAGAGCATTTAGTGAGATTTGAAGTATTGCCCCATTTGCACAGTAAAGTAAAAGCCTTAAGCTTACTGTAAATGCTGTCTATCACATGACCATGATCAGGACTGTGATTGCTGGTCTGAATCTTGTGTTCTATCTTAAACGTAAAGATGTATCTGACAGATTCTATGGGTCTGTTCTACTGGCAAGAGTGGAGCAAATAGCATCTGAGTGTTAGGAAAACAAGAGAATCTGGCATTGTTTCTTCATTATCTTTACCACCTACTCTCATTTTCTTTTGTATTGTGCTGTCCTTCTCCAGTGACCTTTGGGAACATCTGGTTGATGAGCTGTCCGCAAGATCTGATGCATTACTCTTTAAGACTTCTAGCAATTCTTCTGGGAAGGACTGTTTCTGACACACTGTCTTTACAATCCTGTGGGTGGCTGGCAGTAAGCAAAAGTTTACGTGGTACCAGGGTAGCCAAGGGAATTCCGGCAACACTGCCACAGCCATTAGAGATAACTGAAATGATTATAGAAACGTTCCTTTGCGTAATGCACCAAAGAAAAGCGAGCATTATTTTCAGAATTCCCCAGATGCTCCTACAGATGGGGAAGGCAATTTTCTTCCCTTTGCACTTGCTTTCTAAAATGATATTTAAGCAGGGAACAGAAGAATGCCTCATATTTGGGGGTGCAGCTAGGGACTGTCTTTCATAATCATCCACCCACTCAGACACAAAGAAAACAGGTTTTCAAGAATCACAGTAACGTTCAAAGCAGTTCATGTTGCTGCAATTACACACTTCCAAGCATTCAGTCAATTTGTGTCTAAATTAATTTAGCACAGACACTTTAGGTTAGTTAGGCCGCAAAGGCTTTTGAGCTTTGAATTTGATCACTGCCGCTTGTAATGAAATCATACGCAGGTGAGAATAGAGGGTCTTATGATTTTCCAATTGCAGAGACCACCAAAAACTTAGTTCTGCATCAGTAAGAGCAAACTACACAAGACTGTTTTGGATGTTTGTTGGGGCAAACCGATAAATGAAAGCTTCTCTGAAGCTCTGTTGATGTGAAAAGAAAACTGAGATGAAAAAAGCATGGCAGATGTGTGGGAATTCTTCTGGCATTTGAGATTCATAAAAAAACATGCTTCAACAGAGAGGGAATAGTGCATGTCTTCATTATTCTCCTCTCAGAAAAAAGAGATGCATCCCTCCTTGTAAGATGAAATGCTATTAGTTCAATTACTAAAAAAGCAAAAAGGCCTTATGGGGAAGCTTTTACCTTTATATAATTATTCATGCTCAAAGTATCATCGAAAATACTAGTATTGTTCTTTGTAACCTTCAGTACATTCCATAAATGTTGGCACCTTGTAAGAGAAAAAAATGGTGTTTAGGGGGATGTCATAATTGAATAATACCGAATACAATGGGCTTAATGTGTAAATCTCGTAGCTCCTGAGTTGGTAATTCGAATCTTGCCAACAGTCTGTGTGTGGTGGCTTTCCTTTGGGTACTCATGTTTCTTAAACGTTTCTTGGTTGAGTACATTATACCTTCTTTACACTAAATTGTACTTCTTTCGTCATCAGCCAAATACACTCCCTGTTTGGTAATCAGAGAATGAATCACAAAAGAGAAATATTAAAAGTAGATTGGATTAAGTTATCCCTTAAAGCGACTCCAGCATGTTAAAATCTACTTATACCAATTCAGCGCTCTTATTTCAGCAGTGAAAATTTTAACTAATGGAAAAGTTTCATTACATTCTGTCCTGTGGTCCGTTTAAGATACATGCACAGTTTGATGCAGGCTGTCAAAGGCGGTTTATAATCTGGCACATAACTGCTCATACCTTCCCTTCTAGTAAAAATTTTATTGAATTTTATAGCACAGGTTTAACTTCAAGCAAATACCAAACAAATAAGACTGGCAAACGGTCATTAAATTATTTTCAGCAAGTTTTGTGATGATGTGACTCAACCTTCTTTAAAAATTTGCCAAGTATCTGTATGATTTGTCTTTTTTTCTTACTTTTTTTTTTTTGGCCAAATAAAAGCATGCAGATGTCACCAAATTATCCACTTCATGACATGACATTTCAAATGTGTGCCCAAAATGTCCTCATCATTCAAGCTTTATAATTTAGTCACACATTGGTCTGGGAATTTATTATAATTTCACATAGCAACTTGGAGTCAGTCTCAGGAAGAGAGTGAACCGTACCGTGCTGTTCCAGTCCTTCAGATTAAAATACTGAGCAATCATTTATGAAATAATATATTATACAAGTCACGTCTTTAGGTAAAAATAAAATAATATATAATATATAATCTTCTAATATGTTCTTACACTAAATATCTAAAACGATATTCCAAAACACAGGCAAAGGGCAATGAATTGCTCAGTAAAGGAATGAGACAAATACAAAAGAGACTAAGCTTATACTGTATACTGTACAATGCCTGGCCAAAAAAATGCCATTTCAGAATTGGTAATTGGGTTAAAAACTCACCAACTCATTATAAAAACCTGGAAGGACAGTGCTGATCTATCAAACTCATAAGAGTGAAAAACTCATGAATGGAGATCACTAAAAAAGATGGTGAAGTAGCAAAGTAGAAAACAAACAGTAGAAATCACAACTACAGTATGAATGATAATGAAGCAAAGTGGCTACTTGGAGCTGTGCCTACACTAAGTTCCTGTACTATGATAGTGAGTCTTTTTTTTCCCCTTCCTCTATATTGCTGCTGTAACTATTGCATGTGAATTTCTCAGATCTTATCTTAGTGTAAGTAAGTGTGTTTAAACAAAAACAAATAGGATTCAAAGGATTTGGGACTAAACATCTGCCGGAAACCACTGGTTACTGAGGCATACTGTAAAAGAATCTTCAATAAATGCTAGGGAGCATACAGATTGAACTTTGGAACAATAGAAAAGTATTGTGTGGTGTGAGATTTTTTTTTTATCTATATCGACATGAGGTGTGCGTCAAGGTTAAAAAGGGAAGTGCATGAAGCAATGCATACATTAATGTATAGTGTCATATAGGTACATACCTCAGTGTTATGATCTGGGGTCGCTTCAGTTGGTCAGGTCTAGGCTCAGCAACATTACTGTATGTGGCCGCAAAATGAAGACAGCTAACTGAAATGTACTGAATGACCAGGTTATCCTATCTTTGCATTTTTTTTTCTTTTTAACAAATTTTTATTCTGGAAGCATGAGGATTTATTTGTATTTATATATATATATATATATATATATATATATATATATATATATATATATATATATATCAATTACTTGATTTTTTTTTTTTTTTTTTTTGCTACACAAAGTCTTTAGGACTCAGAAGACAGGGACTTCTGCTTCAGGTGTGAAAGTATATTGCCACCGGTGGCTGTTTTGTTTGTAATGAGATCAGGTTGAATCCTTCTTATATAAGAAAGTAGTAATGAACAACAACAAGAATGACCTCTTTTAAATATACAGCCTTGCATTTTGCCTTAGTTGCAATTTCTACATCTAATGAGAAATTTGACCAAAAACAAAGCATTCATTAGCCTCCTGACATTTTGGGTGACATTTCAGTAAGATTTAATTAAAACCAGAACATAAGGAAAATCGATTTTAAAATAGCTTAGGTCAAACATTTAGTGCGTGTAATGTGCCTAAACATTGGTGCTTCTGAACTCTTTAAGTACAGAGAACATGAGTGATGGCAGTTTCAAGTTAATATAAAAGGAGCTACAGTATATATATATATATATATATATATATATATATATATATATATATATATATATATATATATATATATAACTGCCATATATACAGTACAGACCAAAAGTTTGGACACAGCTTCTCATTCAAAGAGTTTGAATTTGTATTATGGCAAGAAAAAAGCAGCTAAGTAAAGAAAAACGAGCGGCCATCATTACTTTAAGAAATGAAGGTCAGTCAGTCAGAAAAATTGGGAAAACTTTGAAAGTGTCCCCAAATGCAGTCACAGAAACCATCAAGCGCTACAAAGAAACTGGCTCACATGCGGACCGGCCCAGGAAAGGAAGACCAAGAGTCACCTCTGCTGCGGAGGATAAGTTCATCCGAGTCACCAGCCTCAGAAATCGCAGGTTAACAGCGGCTCAGATCAGAGAGCAGGTCAATGCCACACAGAGTTCTAGCAGCAGACACATCTCTAGAACAACTGTTAAGAGGAGACTGTGTGAAACAGGCCTTCATGCTAGAATATCTGCTAGGAAACCACTGCTAAGGACAGGCAACAAGCAGAAGAGACGCGTTTGGGCTAAAGAACACAATAAAGAACACAATAAAGAAAACTCTTTGAATGAGAAGGTGTGTCCAAACTTTTGGTCTGTGTGTGTATATATATATATATATATATATATATATATATATATATATTATGGCATGCCGTTTAGGAAAAAAATCATGAGAGAACTTAATGAAAACTCTGAATATATTGAATGAAACGTGAGAATATTGAATGGATTCCGAATATATTGATTGAAACTCTATATATATTGAATGAAATCTGAATATATGGATTGAAGACCGGTGTTATGCGCTAAAATGCCCCCCACCTGCCACAGATTGCACCCCCTATTTAATCTCCGTCGAATATTATATTAGAACAGAAATGTCTAGGTTTATGATTTAGAAATTACAAATTAGACCAAATGGATTTGATTATAAAATAAGCATTATAAAAAATTACATGTAGTATAGGGAAAAAATATAAATTATTATTTTTATATACACGATGTATTTTTGATATTGCTTATTTAATAATAAAAATCATTTCGTTAAATTTTTCATCATAAATATTTATTTAGTGCAAGCATTTTTGTATTACATGACAAATCCCTGTAAAATAAATGTGCCACAAAATAAACATTATATGAGAATTTGTATTCATGGTCTCGACACCTGTCACGTGCCAAGGGTTAATTATAATAGTTATATCATTTTTGATAACAATAAACCTATGAATTTCTGTTCTAATATAATATCTGATAGAGATTATGTAGGGGTGCAATCTGTGGCAGGGGTGCATTTTAGCGCATAACACCGGTCTTCCGCAGTGAAATAGCGAATATATTTCTTCATCCGTAGTCTGATACTGAGTGCTGCTTGTGCCACCACTTTGGGCCGCACACGCACTCATCAATGTGTTCACCATCTCTTCATTTCTCACAATTGCAGCAACCAAGTTTCTCGCCGACTCACTCATCCTTTCTAAAGATGGTGCTGTGTTTCGATGACGTCATGTTTCATTCAATATATTCAGACTTTTCATTCCATATATCAGTTTTCAATCTATATATTCAGAATTCATTCAATATATATATTTTTCAATCAATATATTCGGAATTCATTCAATATTCTCACAGTTCATTCAATATATTCAGAATCTTCATTCAATATATATAGAGTTTCAATCCATATATTCAGAATTCATTCAATATATATATATATTTCAATCAATATATTCGGAATCCATTCAATATTCTCAAGTTTCATTCAATATATTCAGAGTTTTCATTAAGTTCTCTCATGAATATTTTCCTAAATGGCATGCCATAAAATGGCATGCCATATATTATGCTTGGTTTAAAAGTTTATGATGCACTCACTCATTCACTCATTCTCTATACGACTTATCCTGTACAGTGTTGTGGGAGGCCTGAAGCCTGTGCCAGGGGACTCTGGGAACAAAGAGGTTACACCCTGGATGTGGTGCTGATCCATTGCAGGTCTCAAGCACAAAACACATGTTTATTCGCACACTACAGGCAATTTGAAAATACAATTAGCCTTTGAACCTTGGGAGGAAACCCACCCAGCATGGGAAGTACATGCAACCTTCAGCACTAACCACTACACCAACAAGCCAATGTTAATTAATTCATTTAAACAAATGTATTTTTATGTATGCATAATATGTAATGTATGCATAATTTAATTTGTAATAAATTGTATTTAATTTAAGTATAGCTATTTGAGTCATCTTCACAGGTTAACTGCCAGGGAAGATTATTTATGACTAACACCTGCCAATGTAAATGGAGATATAAGTGGAGATAAAGCAATGAAAATATATTTGCTTTTATCAAGACACTAAGTATGTGTTTTAACCGACAGTGTTTTTCTGCATTGTCATGTAATCAGGGGTTTAAAAACCTTAGATGATTGAACATAAACTGTTTTTCTAAAGTTTCTAAATATAGTAATTTTTATCCATTTTTACACATGGAACCCAAATACGAGATACAATGTTTTGTCGGTGTGAAAAATGTGCACTATACATTTATCATTATAAGGAAACAGGAGTTATTATCCTAATGTGCTGATAAATTCAGGATCAGAATGGTTCTTGTTTTAGCAGACACTGATTTTTTTATTTATTATGAAGTTGTTGTTTTTTTTTTTTTTTCATTTGTTTTATTTTTATGACATTAGGCAATAGGTCACAAGATTATATCAGTTATTACATGCCTCTGAATTATAGACCAGGTCTGAATCTCAGCTGTGATAATTGCATATTGCCATAACAGAGGCTTTCCATTTTATGCATGCATGCATGCAGGTGCTGTGAATAATTCTGCCCTTTGTTCCCCTTGAATAGACTTTCATTTCTTTACTAACTATTTCTAGTCCCATGGCAAATATTAGGCATCTGTGAATATATTGGCCACCAAAGTGCTGTGTATTAATGTGCTTGGATGAAGGCATAGATGTGCTGCATATGACTTGACAAGTAAATATTTTTGCCATTTTATTTCTCCATAAAGAAATATTTTTATGAACATGTGGGAACGTTCTAATTAGTTGCATACCCTTCAAGGGCAGACACTGATGGCATAGAACAGAACTAATTTCTCCTAACACTCTAAATTAGCCTTATATCTCAGCACCCACTTCATTTAGCTATAATGTTTTATCCAAAAAAGAATACTTGATTGAGAATGAGGCTAAGACCTTTGTCTGCACAATGTGGTGCCAAATCAACTAAATCATTTAAGAGATGATATTTTATATATAAAATTGTGCAAAACCTGTTGCAAGGACACTTTTCAGATGGTTTTCACAATACTATGTTTGAATTCTGTATGTATGTATGTATGTATGTATGTATGTATGTATGTATGTATGTATGTATGTATGTATAGAAAATTCTGGAAAAACTTCAAGTTACTAAAAAATTTCAAGTTTCCCAACAGCAATGTGAAAAACTGGTGGAGAGCATGCCAACACGCATGAAAGCTGTCATTGCAAATCAGGGTTATTCCACCAAATACTGATTTCTTAATATTATTTAGCCAAAACATTAACACAATTTGTTTATAAATTAGTCAGTTTGTTTATATAATGAGTTTTTTAAGCACTGCAAATGCTACATGATCTTGTGTTATTTTGATATGTTGTAATGTTGTCATTTAAATATACTAAATAACAATAGTTACACAGTGGAACCTTGGATTACGAGCATAATTCGTTCCATAAGTGGGCTTGTATTCCACAATACTCGTAAACCAAATTGAGCCCAAAAAAATAAATACATAAAAATAATTAATACAATATATAAAGTAAAAATAAAACAAATTAACCTGCACTTTACCTTTAAAAACAGTAAAAATGAATCCCAACAGATAAGTGTTTCCATTTGTGCGCACAGGCGTCGTGGGTGTGTGTGGAATTATCCCCTTCCCTCGTCTCATCTTATACAGTAAAATTCCTCCTCCCTCCCCCCACCTCGCATTTTATGTTTCACAACAAAGACACACACAATGGAAACACTGTTTTAATGGAGAAAAAAAAGAGAAATCTCTCTAATGACACTCACGTGAGCGCATACTAACGGAATAACTGCTGTAAAGTAAAAAAAAAAAAATTATAACAAAAGAACCACCACTTTGCCTTTGAGAAGAGCAGAGTTTTCTGTGTAAAGCAGAGAGTGTCTGTGTGTGTGTAGAGGCGAGAGAGTGTGTGTTCGTGTGTCATTGTGTGTGTGTGTGTGTGTGCCGGTGTCAAATTATCCACGTGCACACACATTGGAGACACGCTGAAACAGAAAGGGAGATGTGGATTGTACCATTAAGAGACGAGCACTAAGACCCAGCAGGGGAGACGATTACCCACAAATCCGCAGTGCGAGAGAAAAATCATTGGCTCAGTTGTGATCACGTGATGCTGGGTGTCAAAACAAGAGCACAAGCATGATACACGATACTCGGCACTCGGAACCAAGACTTGCTCATTTTTTCAAGTCAAAATGTATTAAAAACTTGTGGAACACTTGTCAACCGCGTTACTCGCAATCAGAGGGTCCATTGTATTTTGAAATTAGGTGAAATATTTTGTCAATAGTTCACAAAAAACAACAAAGCTTTTCATCTCACCAATACAAGCACTTGTAAGAAAAAAAACTGATTATTTTGCAGTGGTCTCTTGTTTTTTTCCTAGAGCTGTATGTTATGTGTATCCATAATGAGCAAACACAGAGGTGATACTGGCAGTGAAAAACTTCCTGAGGTGACAAAAGGAAGAAATCTTTGAAAAGATCCAGACTTAGAAGACATCTTCTTCTGGGTGACACAGGATAGTGTGCATGCATGCACCCATGGCATGCACTGGAAGAAAAAGTCACCAAGTTCTCACCATGCAAACCACAGCACACAAAGGATCTGCTACCCAAATGTCCTGGTGCCAGAGGTATTCTGGAGTCATGACCCTAGGGGGAGAGCCACCAGGGGTAAGGGAACCTATACAATTCAGGGTATGTTTTGCATTGTACTGTTATGACTGATTGTTGTATTTAGGCATTATTTAGTGACATATTATTATGTCATCATTATAATTCACACTCCATGACCACAATGTACTGCTGTTGCCTGCACATTGCAAATTACATTCTTAATACAATTCATTTATACAGTCCTTACATTTTTACATACTTTACAAATTTCAATTTTCTACTTTATTCTATATTTTATATTTTTTATTCTTTCCTGTTAGCATTTATGCCTCTTTACTTTCTTTTTTTCTTTTCAAGGTCATAAACAGTTGTGTAAGCATTTCAGTGCGTATCATATTGTGTATGGTTGTCCATGTGACAAATAAAATTTTGAATTTGATTTAAATGTATTTGTGGCTGGTTAACATAACATAAAGTACAACCCTGGTTGTACATAACATAAAATAACCCTGTCTGCACAGTAATTGCATTGTAGCAATGAAAAAAGCAACATAATGATTTCTCTATGTTTAACCACCCCAGATTCCAATTAGCTTGTTTAATCATGTTTTATTGGCTATGTGCATTGGTGCTTTGATGAGAAACCAATCGTGTTCCCCAGTTTTTATTTTATATTTTTTATTATTTTTTATTATTTTTTATTTTACTTCAAGGCTCCTAGTGTGCTAGTTGTAGTCTAAGATTATGGACGTTAAGGTGAAATCCTAAACATTTAGTACAGAGGGAGATATACAAGAGACCTTTACATTTTATACAATTTTATATGATAAAATGTCACTTTTCCCTGTCTATTATCTCCTTTTTATCATTTTGTATAGAAATGTCACGAAAGTACTGTATTTGAAATGGCAAGACCAGTTAATTATGTTTTAAATAATTGAATTAAAAATATAAACATCACTAATTGATTCTACTACTGTTTAGCATCCACATAAAAAGAATGAGTATGCCACATTTAATTTATTGTATAGGACACACTGTGATTTTATCATATTTCCTCATCTCGTCTGTGCTACCACTTGGAACACTGTCTTCGCTGTGAGCAAGTCACAGCATATTGTTTTACACTGAAGTCAATGAGCTTGCATCATAGGAGCCTAAACCATAAACTTTTTATAGGCAGAATCAGCTTTCCAATACGCTGCACCTATTCTATGACTCTTCTGTTCCAGTAGCCATCAAATGAGAAATAAGGAAAGTTCAAATCGTGTGTGTGTTTAGCGCTGAGTCAGCGCAGAATTTTTGCTTTCCTGCAGGCTTTTTTTTTTATGATGCTTTTTGACATATTGCCACTATAGCGTTTATGAAACAGAATAAAACGAGCGAAAAGAAGCAATTTTTGACTTTGTCCTAATTCTCTGGTCATTTTTAGCTTGTTACCTATGTATTATATTAATTAATGCTGGAAGTGGTTATTAGGCATTTGCGTTGTTCTAAAGTACATTTAATTTATAACTGTAAAACAACTAGCATGAATATATTTAGATAAATAGGTTATTATGGGCCATTTGCATGCTTATGTGCACAAGGTCTAAAATCATTTATGCTAGTGATGTGTGTTTGGAAGGACAATACAAAATATTGTATCTAAAGTATTTTGTATCTAAAGGACACATTATAATTCAATGTATTAAAACTTTTATCTTAAAATTTGTAATAGTACTCTTGATTAAGTTTGGCAAGGTATAACACAAGGTATAATAGTACTCTTGATGGCAAGGTATAACACTTGCCATCTTCTTAATCATCTTCATGAGGAGTTTCATCAAGGAGATTTTTTAGTTGAGTAAGTAGACACATTTGTTAGGTCATTTTCTGTTCTAAATGAGAGCTGCATCTGCATATTATGTGGATGTACAGTAGGCTGAATCCTTTCTCTTCAAGTAATCCTGTGATTATCCTCGATAATGTTGAAATCAAGGCTCTGTGGGGGACAAGCCATCACTTCCAGAACTTCTTATTCTTCTCTATACTGAAGATAGTTTTCAATGACATTGGCTGCATGCTTGGAGTTGTAGTCCTGCTGCAGAATAAAATAGGTGGCCATTTAGACTCATCCCTGATGGTATTGCATAATGGCTAATTATCTGCCTGTATTTCTCAGCATTGAGGGGACCGTTAATCCTGACCAAATCTCCAACTGAATTTGCCTTAAACTTGCAGACACCCATTATTGTACTGCTCTCCAGCCCTTTGACAAAACCTGCCTCAGTCACATATTTCAAATTTTCAATCATCAATCTAGAGCACCTGCTGCCATGTTTCTGCACCTAAATTCCTAAGTTTTCATGTGTAGTTAAGTTGCTAGCCTTTTTTTCCACATCAGTGATATAGATTTTGGGTCACAATCATTCCATGAAACCCACTTCTGGCTAGAGTTCTGCAGACTGTAGATGAATATACCTGCGTCCCACCAGTTCATTGCTGAGGCCTCGATGGAGATCTTGTCAAAGAGAAGTAACCATGATATGTCTTTCATCTGCTGCATTACGTTATTTGGCCAACCACTGCATCCACTGCAACCATTGCCCATTTCTTTGTGCTTCTTCAAAATAGCTTGAACAGCATATCCTTAAACCCCATTCTGCTTACCTTGTATCTTGTTGCTGTGCTCAGTCTTGCCATGGTGTATGACCTGTGATATGAAACTGTCTGTATGTTTCTCACCCAGTTTAAATCTCGTACAGCTGTTTCAGTTAATGACTATTTACATATGAACATATGTAATTTGTAATCATTAGCATCTGTTTGGTACAATTGCTTAATTACTGATCCTAAAAATCCCTGACTTTGTGGAAGTGTATAGTACAAGTGTAAGAATTTATGCTGATTTGGAGCCAAAGGATTGTCACACCAAATATTGATTCAATTTAGATTTTTCACAGAGAAAGATAATAGTCTCAAATCTTGTCTTGTCCACATTCAGAAGATATCTGTCGTGGATGTTGCAGAAACTGTCTCCACACTCAATTGTATTATAACAGATGAGCAGGCGGCCTTTTTCTTGTGCTAAACACAATTAGCATACTTTTGAAAATGTCAAACTGTATCTGTGTATTCTTATTTCAAACGAACTCATTCAGCCCTAATTTAGAACTGCTTTCTACTACTGTTGAACAGATATGCTGACATCAAGTGTCATTTCAGTCAAACAGTTATTCAGACACAATCTATGCTTGCAGTTTTACTCAAAACGAACAAATGCACCCAAAAGACTGATGCCTGTGTTTACAGTTCCAAATCTGAACTGTAGTAGTTGAGACATGCTTAAAATATAATAAAAAGTTACTAGATTACATAAATTTTTTTTTTTTTGCATTAATTTATTTGTTGTGGATGCTGAGTACATGCTGTGGGCCACCAATACTTGCCATTGCGGGCCCATTGTTCAGCACAGGCAGCCCACACTCAGCCCACACTGTGGCTGGCCTACTGTGACCCACATTACATGACAGTAACAGGCACCATAGTGGGAAAGAAAGGAGAAAAAGAGTGATCCGATATTTTCTATCCCCAAGTCCAAGGCTGTTTAAAGGTAGCAGTCCAGATGCTATTGGAAAACCCATCTTTTAAGCGTTTTTCCTCATTACTACTCATAACTACTTTTGGCACTGCCTCCGGCAGCTGCCTGCCAGTGTTGCTCCATGTCTTTGCGTCTCTCTCTCTCTCTCTTTTTTTTTTTACTTTTCCTTATTTATTTCTGAGCTTTTCCCTTTTCCATTAATCACTGCAATAGGGTTCAGTTTGATGGTGCAACAATGCATCTTTCAAACAAGTTTTTTTTTTTTTTTATCGTTGCTTTCAGGACACTCTTATCATGTCTATCCAGGTGGAGACACTACTGGGCTCCATTATTTAGACCATGGATCAGCTGATGAGTCTCCAACGCAGCAGCATGCTCGGACAGAGACCTGAAATCTGTAAGAAGCTCAGATGGAAAGACCAGGGCTGCAGGGTGTGGAGAAAACAATGGTTACAAAAGAGAAGATACAAGACCAATTCTTCCTTTTATCATAATGGGAAACGTAAGATTATTGGCAAATAAAATGAATGAGCTAACATCACTAACAAAGAGCAAAAGTGTGTTTCGCAAAGATTCTGTTATGTTATCAGCTCTGCGACTGGGAGACCCTACTGTACCCCCTAATGCCTTCATAGTTATCTCTGGAGATTTTAACCATGTCACCCTGAAGTCTATCCTGCCCAATTTTAAACAGTGTGTGCACTGCAAGATAAGGAAAAATAAAACTCTGGACTTCTTGTATGATAATGTAAAGGAAGCATACAGCGCCATAGTTTTACCTGCTCTGGGCAGATCAGATCACAACTTGATCCACCTCAAGCTCCTATACACCTGCAGTCCAGCAGCAACCTGATCACCAGAAATGTGAGAAGTGTGCCCAAAAATGAACGTCCATGCACACACACTCCTGACAGTGACCTTGACCTTCACTCCTGACAGTGACCTTGACCTCACATGTCATGAAGTCAGTGGTGAGGTTGGTCCTGAATTACCTCTGTTCAATAGTCAAACCATCACTGCACCCCTTACAGTTTGCCTATCAGCCTCTCATCACTGTGGAAGACTCCAGCATCTTCAGCACTCATCTTGAGGTAGGCAGGATACTACACTGGTATTTGCAAAAAACCTTATCTGCAATTTGTATGTATGGGTTCTTCAATATCATGTGCAACATAATTTAACAATACCATTGCAATATTTTTTAGCAAGATTATTGCAATATTAATTAGCAATATTATGTGCAATACCAGTTAACAATACCATATGCAACATCATTTGACAATATAATGTGTAATATTACCCATCATTCTTGCTACGTAAAATTGTTTATAAGAATCTGGTTTCTGCTATTCTATTGCTATCAGTTGCTGCACTGTACCTTGTTTGGTTGTTGCACTCTACTTCTGTCTAGTTTGTGGATTTTTCTATTTTTCATTTTATTTTATTTTATTTTATTACTTTATTGCATGTGTATTTTTTCCGGCACAAAAAATTCCTCTGGGATTAATAAAATTTTATCTCATTATCTTCTTTGATCTTATCTTATTTGGGAAATTTCCCTGCATAAATACTGATGTAGTCACTGGCTCTTTATACAGCCCGAACTGTCTAATCACAGCTGTTTTACATCACAAGCTACAGTACAGTGCATTCTTCTCTCTGAAAGGTGACATCCTTATTTACAATTTATGTATGTTTACCCCCACAGTCTTTCACAAATTGAAAAATATATATATAAATAGTCTATTATGTGAAGATGAGAATAAAACAGTCTTGGATATGTGCACTATTCATCTGTTTTGACTGTCCTACTTAGATAGACATATGCATGAAAACAAATGAGCATTCACAGCCGAAACAAACCTGAAGTGCCAGGGCTCTGTTGTTTGATCCACGGGTATCACACAGTAGGGGGAACCAACAAACCCACTTTATCAGTGCCAGTTCTTCAAGCAACAGATGTGAGGCAACTCTGCAGAGTAGCAAAAGCACAGAAATGCTGAAGAGTGGCAGCATGACAAAACAGTGAGAAGGACAAGGAGGAGATAGTAAATAAATCAGCTTTGCCAGGTACCAAAAGAAGAACATGTGAATGTTTCCGCTTTCCTACAAGACAAAAAAAAGCGTCCCTAGTCATAAAATCACATGGCAACGTCATGCCCCTTCAATTAAATAGATATAAAATGCATCCCAGTTAATTTCAGTGAAATTATCAGTTCATTGGGCACTTGGAGTAATAGACAGATTTGTTCATTATTAGCTTTGTTTCCTGAAAGCATAGTTAAATAAAATCACGTAACTGGTAAGGAAATTGTATGATCTGATCTGCCATATTTACTGCTGACAGTTTTGTGAAACTCAAATTAGCATTTATTTTTCCCATTCAGAAAAGATTTCTACATTTATTCCTATTCATTTACAAAGAGGTAATCGTTACCCTGTCCCTTAATGGTATTTAATAATTAAGGCATTAATATCAAACATAAGATTAAAATATGAAATTCACCATCGACACCCAAAGAGATCAGTTGCATAAAACAATGTGAATATACAATGTGATTATATATTTTGGCAGGCTTAATTTGTAACATGAGTGGACTGTGCATCAAATATAATGTCTGGCAAAGAACAGTTGTTGTTTCAAAAAGATCAAATTATTGGCCTGGTCTTAAACCATAAACTTCTGGGAAGTGAGGTGAGAAAAAAAAAAAACATGGATGGAGAGTGCCTAAAGGTAAAATTGAAAAAATGTTCTGTTTACGTAACAATCTCAGCTGCAATCTTAATGTATTTCTCATCCCATCTACTACACAGCATTTAGCATCACCATTATATTAATAACGACTCATTACCTGTTTCTCTCCGGTTCATGCCTTAAGTTAGATGTTTTTTTGTATACTTGCATGATTCATAGATCGCTGTGTGGCTTAACAAAGGAAAACAATTCTCTGAAAATGGTCAGGTACAGAAACTGGACTGAAAATGAGAGCCAAAAACTCCTCCTCAAGACTAAATTTAAAAAGTACAAGAAAGATGGCCCTTTGGATGAAAAACATAAAGAAGTGAGGGGTGGCTCATAAAAAAATAAAAAATAAATAAAAATAAAAAAATTACAACCACTACTGTTCTAAGCTTAAACTAAATCAAAACTAGGTGACAAATCAAAGGAGGGAAAAAAGACAGAGTTTTACTAGGTTGTAAGCCCATCATGTCTGTGTATTTTGGTATATATTTTATATCTCTGAAATTGCTATAAAATTGTATTATTATTATTATTGGGAAAATTAGAGATGTTTTCTCAATTTGTGTTTGGATGAATGATGGAGCAGGGCTTTAATGTAACATGCCGCTTCAACATTTCCTATAGGTGTTCATTTGGTTTGCGATCTGTACTCTGTGAAAGCCATTGCATGCAACTTACATCATTTTCATCCGCCTCAAACTATTCTGTGAGTGCGCCCTTCTGGCCTGTGGATGGGGATGAGATCATTCTTGAAGAGACCGCTTCCATCTGGATAGAAATGTTTCATCATAGGATAAAGGTGATCAGTCAAAAGAAATTTGTATTGATTTGAACTGATCCTTGATGCTGACCTGGCAAATGGACCATACCATCAGCAGCAAAATGACCCCTACAGTATATCTGGGGCAGTGGGTCAATTTGTCATCCGTATGTGCTCTTCCTAAACATATTATTGTGCCATTTGCCTGTGGAAATCATTGTTTACTCACCGAGCGAAGGAAAGCACGGGCATATACAGTACAATAGAAGGCAGAACAGGGGCGATATAAGCACACAATTTCTTCTTATGCAAAAATATAACTAGTTTCAAATCAAAAAATTGAAGTGCAGAAAATACCAAGCACAGCCATACACATACAGATAGCTCATCTCACTTGCCTTGCTTTCTGTTCCTTACTAATTACATATTAGATTTTTCTTCAAACTGTTCTCACACAACTTTTATCTACAATAGCAGGAGTGCCATTAGTTTATGAGTCCCACCTGTGGCCACGGCAGGTGGCCTGGTGCCAGTTAGAACTAATGAATCTGATAAATTCTTACACAGATTAGCATCAGCAGCCCCAGAACTCCTAAGAAATCTAGAGGCATTGCACCACCCTCACAAATTGAAATAGAGCACAACATCATTACATAAGAACACTAAAAATGATTGAAGTCTTTAGGTTTTATCATCGGAAAGATGTAATCTGCAAAGGTTAGATTTTTTTCCAATGCCTGCTAATGAAAGGTTTAATGGTTATGTAACATGCAAAAAAGGCAGGTCAAGCATCAGTGAACTGTGTGTGCTTTATTTTAGCAAACATAGAAATCATTAAAATATTGGTAATGAGTTTCAACAAACAGGCAGTCAGCGTCGCTACAGTCAGGTTCACCACCCTTAATCATTATCTTGAACACAGATAGGGTCTTTGATATTGAATATACACTTGCAATGTAGAAAAACTGGGCTAAGTAGATGTCAAACACTCCATGATGCTTCACAAAGATACACAAACACAGAAATTAATCACGGAGGAGGAGACATGACTTAAAAGATGTCACAAAAAAGTTCATGGCACAAAAGTAGAATTTGTGGTATGAACCTTAAATGGACATTTTTTAACTCACCAGCCTGCACAATGATTCTCAATGTATCACTAGAATGAACTGCTTATCATAATTGATTTTAGTCAATGATCAGACTGTACATTGTCTAATTTCAGTATGTAATTAAGTTATCTGCTATAACAAGTAACCATAATCCTGGACTATGCAAAAAAAGTGCAAATTTATAGATGATAGATTATATAAGAAGCATGTTCTTAAGGACCAGTTGTTCATTCAGTATATAGCAGGCATCACTAAATGGCAGGAAACAGTCCAGATCCGGAACAAGTGACAGTTCTATTCAGATATGAATGTGTTTCTAATAAATGAGAATAATTAATATACCAGTAATCTAATGTTTTTTTTCCACATGGGCGTAGCTATACGCATCACTCAACAGAGACAATCAATGAGATTTTCAACAAAAGTGTGACACAGCTTGGTTACTCCAAGAATAGTAAAGTAGACTATAAAAACTGAACCTTCAAAAATGAATGGACAGATCAGTATATGTTTATTCTTCCTGCAGGAAGTTTAAAACCAGTTTGTGTCATATGGCGATAATAAAAAGCAGTGATGTGAAGTGCCACTACTGTATGTGATGAAGAGAAAACATTGTTTGAGATAACATACTCTATCCGCAGGTGTTGAGAAAAATACCCCACCTGAGAGCCCAGTATGACAGAGTAACCAGAGTCCTTTTAAATTCATTTACATTTACAATTCACTAAAGATTGATTAACGATTGTTTTTTGTATTCCATACTGTACAAATAGACGGAAATCTACAAGGCCATCAACGTTTAAAATGTCTATATGTTTAACATAGTTACTGAAAATTGACAATAAATATTATGGAAATGCTGTGGAAATTTTTTATTGTTTTATTTATTTATTTATTTATTTTTATATAGACAATGACTGCATATATAGAGATCTGAATCCTAACACAAATGTAAAATTCAAACCTTGGCTTGAAGAAAATTTCATTGCTGCAGCTCTGACAGGACACGGGACTCGGGGAAGACAAGGGGAGGCGGCGTGTGTTTAATGGTGAACAGCAGCTGGTGCAACAGCGCGAGCGTTGTTCCTCTCGCACGCTCCTGCACACCCAACCTGGAGCTATTGACTATCAAATGTCGTCCTTTTTATCTTCCTCGGGAGTTTACATCGGTCATAATCAGCGTCGTTTATATACCACCACAAGCGGACACGGACACTGCCCTATGCGAGCTGTATGAGGCACTCTCACACAACACCAGACTCAACACCGGGACGCTGCGCTTATTGTGGCCGGGGACTTTAATAGTGCCAACCTCAAACGCGCAGCGCCGAACTTTTATCAGCACATCACCTGCCCGACCAGGGGCGAAAGGACACTGGACTATTGTTATACTACAATCAAGGACGGCTACAAGGCACAATCTCGTCCCCCGTTTGGGAAATCCAATCACGCCACCATCTTCCTCATGCCAAAATATAAACAAAGGCTTAAACAGGAACTTCCGGTTCAGAGGGAGGTCACGCGCTGGACGGACCAATTGGTGGCCGAGCTTCAAGACGCACTCGATGACGCAGACTGGGACATGTTCCGAAACAACTCTGATGACGTCAACGTGTTTACGGAAGCGGTTGTGAGTTCCATCGGGAAACTAGCGGATGATACCGTACAAAAAACGACCATCAGAACGTTTCCTAATCAGAAGCCGTGGGTGAATAAAACCATCCGCGACGCTCTGAGATCTCGCGCCGCTGCCTACAATGCGGGACTTGCGTCGGGGGACATGGACCAGTACAAGGCTGCGTCATATAACGTCCGGAAGGCGGTGAAGGAGGCGAAGCAGCGCTACGGAAGGAAACTAGAGTCACAGCTTCAACAGAGTGACTCGAGGAGCCTGTGGCAGGGACTAAGGACAATAACGGACTATAAAGCTCCAACATCTCGTATGACGAACGCGGACATGATTCTGGTAGACGAGCTGAACACCTTTTATGCTCGCTTCGAGGCTGCAACTAAAGACTGCATTAGCTAGCGGCGCTAACGGCTGCAGACAGGAAGTCACTGCCAGCACCGGAAACGCGTTCATCATCTCCGAGCATGACGTGAGGAGAGCCTTCAAAAGAGTGAACACCAGGAAAGCAGCAGGACCAGACGGCATCTCAGGTCGAGTCCTCAGAGCCTACGCAGACCAGCTAGCACCTGTGTTCACAGAGATATTCAACATCTCTTTATCTCAGTCGGTGATCCCTACATGCTTTAAAGAGTCCATCATTGTTCCTGTTCCGAAGAAACCACATCCTGCTTCCCTCAATGACTATAGACCTGTAGCCCTCACCTCAGTAGTGATGAAGTGCTTTGAACGGCTGGTCAGAGACTTCATCATCTCCTCACTACCAGACACACTGGATCCACTGCAATTTGCATACCGCCCGAACCGCTCTACGGATGATGCCATCTCTCATCTACTCCACACATCACTCACTCACCTGGACACTAGAAGGGGGAATTATGTTAAAATGCTCTTTGTCGACTACAGCTCAGCATTTAATACCATAATTCCCTCTACACTCACCACCAAGCTGGAGCACCTGGGACTCAGCTCATCTCTGTGTCAGTGGATCTCCAACTTCCTAACTGGGAGACCACAGGCAGTAAGGATGGGCGGCTATGTCTCAGCCTCTCTCACTCTCAGCACTGGAGCCGCCCAGGGTTGTGTTCTGAGCCCCCTGCTGTACTCTTTGTACACCTATGACTGCGTAGCCACTACGAACTCCACCACCATCATTAAGTTTGCTGATGACACGGTCCTGTTGGGCTTGATCTCTGACAACGATGAGACGGCCTACCTGGAGGAGATTGGAAATCTGGAGAACTGGTGCCATAGGAACAATCTCCTCCTGAAGGTCAGTAAGACGAAGGAGTTGATAGTGGACTTCAGTACTAAGCAGGAGAGGAACTACAAGACACCCGCCATCAACGAGAGACCAGTGGAGAGAGTGAACAGCTTCCGCTACCTCGGTGTTCACATCACGCAGGACCTGTCATGGTCCTGTCACATCAACACCGTGGTAAAAAAGGCCCGCAAGCGTCTCTACCACCTCAGGCGCCTGAGAGACTTTAGACTGCCCTCTAAGGTGCTCAGGAACTTCTACTCCTGCACCATAGAGAGCATCCTGACGGGAAACATCTCAACCTGGTTCGGGAACAGCACCATACAGGACAGGAGAGCCCTACAGAGGGTGGTTCGATCAGCTGAACGCATCATCTGTACCAAGCTCCCTGACCTTCAGACGATCTACAACAAGCGGTGCTGGACCAAGGCCAGGAAGATAGTGAAAGAACTCAGTCATCCCAGCAACGGACTGTTCTCTCTGTTGCGGTCAGGAAAGCGCTTCCACTCCCTGAAGGCCAGCACAGAGAGACTGAGGAGGAGCTTCTTCCCGCAGGCTATACGAGCTCTCAATCACACCACATAGGACCTACCACTCACACACTTGCACATTTTGCACACCTCAGGACTGCACTTTTTAACTTTTACTTTTTACCGGGACGCACAGCCGGTTTACACATGGAACATTTGCACACTTGCACATTTTGCACACCGTGAAGTTGAACTTCACTACATTCTGGTCTGCACTACACCACATTTCCTTTACATTTCAGTCACTATATATCCACTATTTTTATTAGATATTCTTTAACCTCTTTATATTTATCTTATTCAAATACTTTATTTCATTTCTATTTTTATTCTTATTCTGTACATTTTGTAAATAAGTGTTTCTTTATTTTAAATATCTTATTTCTTTTTTGTTGTAATATTGTAGGTCAATAGCAGTCGTATAAGCATTTCACTTCATATCATACTGTGTATGACTGTGTATGTGACGAATAAAATTTGAATTTGACAAAAATTTCAATTGTCGGTTTATATGAAAGAGCTCATTCAAATTTGTGATTTTTTTTTGTTGTTGTTGTTGTTGTTGGCACATGTTGGCTATGGTTAATAATTTTTCTAAAACAACATTAAAGTTCATATTTTCTTCTTTACTTTACTAATGGTAGCTAATGGTGCTCAAGTAATTCATGCCATTAAAACAATATCATGTGTATAAGCTGTTCACATTAAATTATATTAAAGAAACAAATACTGAGTGTGTTTTATGAGCTTTAAAATTTGATCTGTGGTCTCAATTACCTCAAATAGAACAAGTGCTCTTTTATACAGCCATCAAAGCCACATTTTCTTTCTTTCTTTTCTGACGTGCAAAGACTTCTGAGAAGAAAACACTCCTAAATCCATGTAATTAATTAACTAGACTAGACTCCAACTAGACTCAAGCTAGATTACATGAAAGTAATACATTAATTAAACTCTTTTACAGAGAATGTATAATTGCTTACTTATAATCAGTTTTCTTACTGAGGTTGTGGTATACATTTCACTAGTACTCAGCTTCTTCATAGCCATTGTTCGGGACAAAGAATGTGCAAAGACCATATTGCAACCCAACTGAAATGCTGTGGTGGAACCTTATAAGAGTTGTGCATGCCCAAAATCTCAATGGACTAAAGCAATGTTGTAAAGAAAAATAGGCCAAAATTACTCCAAAATGATGTGAGAGACTGATAAAGCCATATAGGAAACAATTATTCAAGGTTTATATATATATATATATATATATATATATATATATATATATATATATATAGCGCAGTGAAAAAAGTTACATATTGTTATTCCTCTGAGGTTGCATTTGTCTAAAACGGAGACCTGCTACATGCTATAATTTTTCTATTAGATCAAATTTTTACACAAAAAAATGTTTAAAATAGGGGGGTACTAACTTTTGACATGTATAGCAGAATGGCTGTTAACCCAATCCTGGACTTTACTTTACCAGTGTCTGATGCTTGGAAAGCCTATGCTGTTCTTGTGCATGTAACAAAATCATATTTCACAGTCTCTGATGCTGTCTTTATATCTAATTAACTGTGGGTTATTCATGTATATCAATTATTTCATCGTCTGCTTTATACATGGTCTGAGTGTAGACAAAATCAGTGGTCTTTCAAGGTCCAGAACTTTCTTGTATTCTGCCTGTTAGGGCAGTTTCCTTAGCAACATGTGGAATTTTGCCATGTGTGGTTATTTCTTTATTGTGTACTGTACTACAAGCAAAGCTGTTATTGTGTGACCTGATGTGGGAAGCATATGAAATGTCTCTGCTATGCCACATTTGTTCTCTTTAGATTCCCTGTCTTGATAAGCAGTTGGGGAAGTGAATCCAAATACATTTAAAGATCATGATATTTGTTACATACAGTACTAATAAGCCAAACATGGTTGTTGTTAAATTTATACTCCTATTCTCATCATGTTTGACCATGGCATTGCATGATTTTATATTTGTCAATGTGTATTTCATAACTTATCAGAAATTGTTAAACTGTTGAACATTTCCATCATCCAGCAGTTTCATTTTGAACAATTCTTATTTTTGCCATGAACAAGATCAGAACTTTTGAATATTATTATATATTAAAATATTTGTATTATTCAATTTTTATTATGCATTTCCAGTGTGCTATGAATTAGCATATTATTCCAGAAGCCTTATATATTCTTAACCACAAGAGGATATTCTTTTATCTTATCTTTTTTTTTGTTTGTTTACTGACTGAGTGATTGATACTCATGCTTGACACATTTATATGCAGCAGTCCCTCTGAGTGTCAATGCACAAGGTGGAGACCTATAATACTGTACATGCTTTATTATTTAAAAACACATATAATCATTGATCTCCTATCACATTAAATGATCATGGTATGTACGGATCAATATCAAAACTATTTAAATCAATCAGTTTAAATCATACTCTTTTAAAGCAATGAATCATGCTTTAAACAATGCAATACATTAATCTTTACTGAAAATGAACAAAAACTGCTTTGCTGAAGAATGTTTTGCTAAAGAAAATGTAAAACATATTTTACGTTTAAAAAACAATTTTGAATGTATTTGTCAACACTTGTCACACAATACGTTGCCATCTTCCGATGAATTTCCTGACAGTGTTATGTGGTGTGTAAACTGCTCGCTTACACACCACTGGGGGCAGCGTAACACACTCGAAGGACAGCGCTATCCGCTCCTTCAACTTGCATGAGCTCAAAGATGCCCCGATTGGCTGTAGAGCCAAAATTAATGAGAGCGCACTAAGTACCTCTCATCCCACCCCTCTGAGAAAGCACAAACTCTCCGGATGATAGGGCGACCACTTTACCACTGCGCCACTCGGAGGCCCAATAAAAAAAAAAAATTTAAGTAGAATTGTAAAAAGCTTTTGTTAATTTTGTTAAGCTGAGTTGATTCTGCTTGTAAAAATTTAATATAATCAAATATGAATTATTACTATTTTTTACAGAAAAACACAATATTATGTGCTGGACATGTAACATTCTATTCTATTATCCAAAATAAAAGTTTGGGTAACAATTAAGTCAAAAGGTTTTGTGAAAAATACACCTATTGCTAGAAACCAGTTGCTGTCACAGACAGTGGCTTACAAATTTGAAGGCATTAACCCCTAAAATCAAGAATAACTGCCTTCTCTCTTTGCATTTGTGAATTTTTCTTTTTATCTCTTAGTTTGTTCATTTTGCTGACATGTTTTAGTTTCTCTTCTGCCTCTCAGGTTTTCTGTGTATCTTTCTTGTCTTTTGCTTTGCTGCCTGTAGTTCCCTTTTAAGTTTGCAAAGTTCAGATTTGAGTCTTTTACTCCCTTTAAGCAGAGCTGTAAAATTTGCTCCTTCTTTTCTTTTCTTTCCTTTTCTTTTACTCTTGGGAATGCATATTCTAGTGGGCCCTCTACAACTGGCTGCACACATTTTTGATCATCAAGGGTAGTTTGCACCAGCTCGAGACTGGCTACATACTGCATTTTCTCATCTGCTGATGTGTTTGTCGATGGTGGAGTTAAATTGAGAATGTCATCAAGCACCCTTTTTTCTCTTTGGCTTCTTTTGTGCCATTTTTTCTCACATTCTGCTTTTTCTTTGTAAACTGAGCTACTCTGACTCTATTTTTCTGTCTTTCCCTTCTTTTTGTTCCCTGTTGATGACTACATAGGAAATCGAAATATAAAAAATCAGTAGCATTATTTCTTTCTATTACCACGCTTCACTTCACAATTTCCACTGGCTAACCTTTAAGGGCATCTAAGAATACTACCTCTTATGCTTTTTGACAAGTTCTTGCATCTGGGCCAGCATTTATATTTGCCACTTTTCCTTGTTTGAGCCACACTGGCATTTCAAGTTGGTGGCTGTTCCTCCAATTGTTTATTAGACCTATTAGAATTATGTCTATTAGAACTTTTGTGCTTTGTTACTATTATGTATTATTTTATAAATAAATATACTAGAAAACTTTGGCAAGAAAGCATCATGATGAGGTACAAAATCTTTATGGTTCTACCACTTTGACATTTTTGGCTGTATGCCCTAAACTTTTCATCAAAATGAATTACAGTAAACCAGAACATTTGGAAAGCGAAATTGTGTCTGGGGTAAATACAGGATCAGCCAAAATTTTTATTTATTTTTTTAACCATAAGTAAACTACATGGACACGAAAAGAGATTCAAAGAATGACAACAAGTGAAATGGAGTCATACAGTAAGCTGGGTCATGAACACAAAACACCCACAATAGCATGTGGGAAGCATGAGCTAGCTAGCTTTTCTGATCTGATCCTACAAAAGAGTTACTGTTTTATAAATTGCTACAGCATTAATAACAGTTAATGCTGGATGTGTGTGAAAGGCACACAGTACATTGCTGCATACTTTGTATGAGTGCCCATGCTGATCCCTGTCCACTGCACTAGCCACCTACAATGTGCATTTGGGGGTCAAAAATGGACCATGGAGCAGTGGCCACAAGGTAGCCTGTTCTGATCAATCCCATTTTATTTTGTAGCATGTGGATGGTCAGGTGGGTGTATGTGTCACTTACTGTATCTGTCAGAAAGATGGCAATTTGGATAGAAGGCAAACTAGGAGAGGCAATGTGATACTCTGGACTATAGAGCCAATGGAAGGTTTTCAGACCCTTCAATGTTTCCACATTTTGTTTGTTTCGCATTCATATCAAAATTAATTCAAGTCCTTTTTTCCAGTCTTTTTCATATCATTTTACATGTAGCACTTTACAACGAAACAGATGATAAGTGTTTTATTAACTTACAAAAAAGACTGAAATATCCCATTTCACAAGCAAACAGACCTATCACTTTGTACTCGTAGCACTTAGTTATAGTACCTTTGGCAGCAATGACAGCCTCAGGTCTGCTTATAAATGATGCTACAAGCTTGGCACACAATTTTTTGGGGGAGGTTTCTTCCATTCTTCTTGGCAGAATTGTTCAAGTTCTACCAGGTTAGATGGGCTCGGATATTTTAAGCTCTCTCCAGAGATGCTCTATTGGGTTCAGGTCCAAACACAGGCTGGGCCACTCCAGGAATTTCACAAAGCTGTTCTAAAGCCACTCTTGTGTTTTCTTGGCAGTATGCTTTGTGTCATTTTGTTGAAATGTAAAACGTTCCCCCAGCCTGAGATCCCAAGCCCTCCAGTGAGGGTTTTCATTCAGGATAGGTCTATATTCTTTTGCATCTGTTTATCGCTCTATACTAACTAGTCTCCCAGTCCCAGTTAGAGAAAAAACATCCCCACAGCATGAAGCTGCTACCACTGTGTTTGACTGTAGGGATGGTTTTAATAAGGTGATGCTCAGTGCCTGATTTCCTGATTCCAAATAGTTCATGCCTTTAGGGAGGAATGACTTCTGTCTGGCCACTCTACCATAGAGGCCTGATTGATAGAGTGCTGCAGTGATGATTTTCTTCTATAACGCTCTCCTATCTTCACAGAGAACCTCACGATCTCATTTATAGTGACCCTTGTTTACCTTTCTGACAAAGGCTATTCATCCCTGATTACTCAGATCTGAGAAGACTATTGGTTGGTCCAAATCTCTTCCATGTCTTAATGACCATTCGAGAAAACTGTCATGATTTTGAGCACTTTCAATGCTTCAAAAATCCCATTCATAGGAGTAGAATGCATTAAAGTTCATTATCAAGTGTCATAACAAAGGGTCTGAATACTTATGCAAATGGGATATATAAGTCTTTATTTGCTATTATAATTTTTTTAAATTAACAGAACACTCCAAACACATCTTTCTATTTGGTCATTGTTGAATATTATGTTTAGAATCATGAAAAAAAAAAATTTGAATCCAGTTTGTGGATTACAAAACACGGAAATCTTGAAATCTTCATGCCGTGTACATGGTAGTGTCAGTAGCCTTTTTTTAGTGGAATTATGCACCCGACAACAGTGCAGATATATTCAGTATTGATTAAAGGAACATGATAAAAGATCAATGCGTGTATTTGGCCTCCAAAATTCCCAGATCAAGATATTGTGGAATTTGCTGGACAAATTAGTTCATTGAATGCTTACGTCGCACCGCAACATCTGCTACTAACTTAATGGTGGCAAATACCACAGTACACATTGTAGAGTCCATACAGTACTTAAACATGTCAGAGTTTTGGTGGCAAAGACACATTTGTCTTTCACAAAGCAGAACTTTTAAACCTTAAAATGAGTGTTATGACCCAATATCCTGTTGTCAAATACGTTTCAAAAAGTTGTATTACTTTTTAAATCAGTTTACATTTGAAACTTTTCACACTTGGGTTAAGAATTTTAAAAAGCATTGTAGATGCTTATTTTCTAAAAGCAGACACAGTTGCCTAGACATCTTTTTATGGCCTTTTTTTTTTTTTAAATCACATCTCTATTTCAACACCGATATGAGAGCACTGACCGAGTCTAATGACTTGCCACAAAGCTACCAGCACTGCACTAGGTAAAATACTGCCAATCGTAAAGAGATTGTAATCATGCATGCAGGACTCAGCTCTTCTAGATCCAAATCAAGGGGATAAGCAAAACGTTGCAAATATACTAGTTTATGTGGCAATCAGACCCTGATATACTGTATGCATTCAGTGATGATGGTGTGTATTCATCTTTCAAGATTGTCCATGTAAGCCAACAGAAAAGGTGGCTGGGTTGCTCACAACAATGTTTATTTGTTTAATGAAAGTTTATTTGAGGCGTGATTTTTAATTACCTTCCAGATGCCAGCATTTGTAAAAACAAGTGCTAAAAGAAGAGCATTTAAAGTGATAAAAAAAATTTGCATTTATTAAGAGTCATGTGTAAAAGTTTGTGACCCCTGTTTTAATTATGTGTGTGTGTGTGTGTGTGTGTGTGTGTGTGTGTGTGTGTGTGTGTGTGTGTGTGTGTGTGTGTGTGTGTGTGTGTGTGTGTGTGTGCGTGTGTACGTGCATGTGTGTGTGTGTGTGTGTGTGTGTGTGTGAAGGTTCTATTTGCCTAATATTAAAAATGCTAAGATCAGATGATTTTTTATTAGGTTTTAACACCAAAAATATAACAATCACATCAGTGTATGGACAGAGCACTTTAAAATCAGAATATCATAAAAAAATAAAAAATAAAAAAAAATTTAAAGAATGGGTCTTTGGGTATTTTGGGGTATTCATTGAAAAAATCTTAAATATTCTAAATTCATTACCTGTAAAGTGAAAAATGTCAAGTCTTTTTTATTATTATGCCTTATAGCTGATCAGCTATTCCCTTTCAGGCATCACCACAACGAATCATCTGCCTCCATCTAACCCTATCCTCTGCATCCTCTTCTCTCACCTCAACTAACTTCATGTCCTCTCTCACTCTATCCATAAATCTCCTCTTTGATCTTCCTTTAGACCTCGTGCCTGGCAGTTCTAACCTCAGCATCATTCTACCAATATGCTCACAATCTTTACTCTGAACATGTACAAACCACCTCAATCTGACCTCGCTGACTTTATCTACAAAACATCTAACTGTCTATCTGTCCTTGTTACTCCCAAAGAGAACTGCAACATCTTCATCTCTACTACCTCCAACTCTGGCTCCTGTCTTTTCTTCAGTGCCACTATCTCTAAGCCGTAGAGCATCGCTGGTCTCACTACTGTCTTATACATCTTTCGTTTCATTCTCACCTACCCGACTCTTCACCTCCTTTCCACACTCTCCGTTGCTCTGGACCGTTGACCCTAAGTACTTAAAGCCCTGCCCCTTCTTTACACTCTGCTCGATATAGCCTTACCGTTCCACTTAGGTTCCTCTCACTCACACATGTATTCTGTCTTGCTATGGCTAACCTTCATTCCTCTGCTTCCCAGAGAGTACCACCACCTCTCCAGATTTTCCTCCACCTGTTCCCTGCTCTTGCTACAAAGCTCAATGTCATCTGCAAATATCATTGTCCATGGAGACTCCTATCTAATCTCATCTGCCATCCTCTCCATCACCATCCAGCAAACATGAAGGGGCTCAGAGCCGATCCTTGATGCAGACCCACCTCCACCTTAAACTCTTCTGTCACAACTACAACACATCTCACCACTGTCTTACAGCTCTCATACATGTTCTGCACCACTCTAACATACTCCTCTGCCACTCCAGACGTCCTCATACAATACCACAGCTCCTCTCTCGGCACCCTGTCATACGCTTCCTCTAAATCTACAAAGAAACAATGCAACTCCCTATTACCTTCTCTGTACTTCTCCATCAGCATCTTTTAAGCAAATACTGCATCCGTTGTACTCTTTCTAGGCATGAAACCATATTGCTGCTCACAAATGCTCACCACTGCCCTTAACCTATCTTCTACTACTCTTTCCTAAAGCTTCATTGTATGGCTCATGAGCTTTATTCCTCTGTAGTTGCCACAGCTCAGCACTGCTCACATCTCCTTGTTCTTAAAGATCGACACTAATACACTTTCCATTCCGCTGGAATCCCCTCACTCTCCAAAATCTTGTTACACAGACTAGTCAGAAACTCTACTGCAACATCTCCTAAGCACTTCCATACCTCCACAGGGATGTCATCAGGACCAACTGCCTTTCCACTCTTCATCCTTTTTAACGCCATCCTTACCTCACTCTTATTTACAACAGTCACCTCTTCTACTCTTTGTTCTCTTTCATTTTCCTTATTCAACTCTTCAAAGTACTCCTTCCATCTTCCCATCATCCTCCTGGCACCTATCAGTACCTTTCCATCCCTATCTTTAATTTTTATCTCTTTGCCTCGCCAACCTGTACAGATCCACCTCTTCCTCCTTACTGTCCAACCTAGCACACACGTCTTTATATGATCTTTGTTTGTCTTTGGCCTTTTCCACCTCTACCTTCAGCTTACGCTGCATCTCCCTGTACTCCTGTCTACTCTCTTCAGTCCTCTCAGTGTCCCACTTCTTTTTAGCTAGCCTCTTTCTCTGTACACAATCCTGGACTTCCTTGTTCCACCACCAAGTCTTCTTATCCACTTTCCCTTTGCTGATGATACATCAAGTACCCTCCTACCTGTCTCCCTGATGCCTTACAAACTCCTATTTCAAGATAACTCCTACTCCATTTCTTTTCCTATCCACACCATGGTAAAACAACTTGAACCCTGCTGCTAAGTTTCTAGCCTTGCTACCTTTCCACCTGGTCTCTTGGACACACAGTATATCCACCTTCCTTCTCTGCATCATGTCAACCAACTCTCTTGCCTTTCCTGTCATAGTCCTAACATTCAACCTAGTGTCACTCCTAAACTCTGGTCATTCTTCTTCTCTCTCTGCCTATGAACATGCCTTCCTCCTCTCCTTCTTCGACCAACAGTAGCCCAATATCCACGAGCACCCTGTAGGCCAACATTACCGGTGGCAGTGCTTGTTAACCCGGGCCACGACCGATCCGGTATGGAAGTCCTGTTAATGACTCATATCATTTGATTTGGCAAATGTTTTACATCGGATACCCTTCCTGCCACAACCCTGTGCATTTATCCAGACTTGGGACTGGCACAAGAAGACACTGGATTGTGCCCTGCTGTGGTTGCAGCCTTATAGCTGATGAAAATAAAAAACCCAGTATCTCAAAATAGTATAATATTTTGTTTTAAATTTAAAGGCATTACTATTCATACAGTATAAATGCATGTATATCTCAGTCAAGCTTAGTACACACATGGAGAAGACTGTTGACTTTTCAGTTTTACATAAGATGATCGCCTTCATGCCATGCTCCACTGATGCAGTAATTTGTGTTAATGGATCCTTGACCAAGTATTAAGTGCATAAATGAATAATCATTTTGTTTTAGCAAATATTCTGTAAATATTCTACACAGTAAAAAAAAAAAAAAGTTGAGTTAACTTAAAATAATAAGGCAACCTATCACAAGCACTTTTATGAGTTAACTGAACAAACAGGGTCTGAAGCCAAAGCTACTCAAAGTATTTTGTTAAAATCCTTAGTTCTCACAAAATAAATATATTTATTTACCTAACAAATAACAGAACAAAATATTTTTGGTTTGCTGAAGGCAATTACGACAGATTGATCCATTATGCATTCATGATTATTTTCATAATTGAAATTTAATAAACCACAAAACAAATGTCTCTCTATTTGTAGCCTAAAATAAATAAAAATTAAGAAAAATAAACAGACAGTATAGGTTTTTTTTTGTTATTATTTATTTAAGCAAAACGATATAACCAATCATTAACTGCTTAATTGGATTAAAAGTATATATTAAATCACTTTTGCAAACCACATACAACAAATCAAACAGGAGTCTGACAGCATTTTACATGTTTTTTTTTTTTTTTTAACTGTGTATATGGGCATAATGTCTTTAGCGATATAACACGACACAACATCAGTAATATCTTTCCATCGAGGCCGCTCTTATCATATGTGATACAGTGTGGAAATGTGCTCACTGTTGTCACCTCGCTTTTAGCCGATGTTGTCACGCTGCCACTTGTCTTGTTTAACCTGCAGCGCCAAACACGACGCTGTTTCAACAGTGTGACTCTGTTTGAGGTGCGTGAGGAAATTAGTTGTGCTCGAGTAAATTAGTTTCTTTTAGGTGCCACAAACTTCAGACAAATTTTACACCGGGCTTTGGCTTGTTTAAAGTGTAAAGTGTAAAGTTACGAACCCGAACAATTTCCATACGACCGAAGAAACCGCGCCTCTGTTGGACACGAGCTCTTTGGTTTCATCAGCGCGCGCTGCCATGTTGTAACTCATATTTCGCACGTGTGATTACAGAGGGGGCGTCGCAAAACTACCGAAGCTCGCGGTGCCGCACCAAAGTGAAACTGTAAAAGCGATTTAAATTTTTCAAAATCGGCATAAACCATAAATTTGAAATAATCAAAAATATCGAATTAAATCGCCCAGGTCTAATTATCATGCTCCATGTGCGCTCCATATGCGCATGCGCCAACAAGAAACGCACGTTTTAACGCAAAACTAACATTTTAATGTAAGTTCTACAAAACATTTTTAGTATTATACAGTTTTTAACATTGAAGCAACATATTTGTTGAATAAACTAAATATTATTTCTGAGCATTTCAAATAAAAATATCTTAGTTCAGTTTACTTTTTAAAAATTAATTTCGATAACTTTTCATGAGTTGGCTTTTTTTTTTACAGTGTATCTAAATATAAACATTCCAGCTGTAAGCCATAATTATGAGAAGTTAATTTAGCGTTACCTTAGATTAAAACCATTATGAAAGCTTTACAAAGCAAAAGTAGCATATATAAAGTTTTCAAAGGAGATTATTGTATATTTTGTCTGCTTTCAGTATTCTTTTACCATGTAAAATTATGCAAGTATGTATTTATTTATTTATTTGTTTGTTTGTTTATTTATTTTTAGCTTACAAGAGATGTCCACAACCCCTGCTGCTTTATTTTTTAGGCAACTGCCATTACACCGTTCTGCCAGAACATGCATGAAAAAAGCCATTGCATTGTCCTTGGAATAAATGCTGTAATGTGTACAGAATAGTGTCTTAGAAATGTTAAATTTGTTCCCGCCATCCTCATAATATGAGACAAACATGGAATACATGCAGAAAATAGCCCCAAATATCTGCCAAAACATTATGAATTGATTCTCCAACTTATGACATTTGTTTGCAACTCCGGAGTTAAAATTGAGTCAGTTAAATTGCATCACAGATGAGTCACTTTCTTTAAAAATACACAGCAATGAATTCACAGCTACAATGTGTCTGTTTGACACTTTCTATCTACAGTAGATCTTGTTGTGGTAGACCTTCTTCTAACTACATGTTACATGCATTCGTTTCACAATAGCCTGGTTCGATTTAGACGGCCCCCTACCTTTTTTCTTGCCACAAAAGAAAAGAAAAATTGTATTTGTATTTGTAGAAACGGCACAAAAGCACATATAGTATATATTGTATATTTTGGATGCCTTCAGCATTGTTTTACAATGTAGAAAGAAATAAAAGTCAGGAACAACCATGGAGTTAGAAAGCGATCCCAAACTTTTGAGCGGTAGTGTACATCTGGCCAATGTCAACCCAACATATCCAGTTACATTGGCTTTGTTAACTATGACCTTTATTTATTTAGGTTGGTCATTTTTGATTGCCAATATTTTACTGTCAAATGTGAAAAACAATAGTTTTACAAAAGTTTCTTCATTTCATATGTGTACAGTATAATAAAGAGACGATTCAAGTTAAGAAACTTCAGACAAATTGCCATCAAAAAGAACTCCTGCACAAAAAACAGTAATAATAAACAAAGGAACAGTGAACAATAAATATCACAGTGTGGCTGAGACATCATTCTCTTTCTAAAATTACTTAAAGAAACAAATCTTAAATCACTTCCTCATGACCTTTATCATTTTAAATGTTTCTTTTACCCAGATTAAGATTTTGTCTTGTAAAATAACAATAATGCAAATGAAAACGTAAATGCTGTTTATATGTGGGAAACACATTTCAGTTCTTCCTAGCTAAAAACATAAGCATTAACTGGTTAAAATATATTTAAATAATATTTAATGCAGTGACTCGAAAGTAATGAGACTACTGATGTGCTCTTTAACTGTGCTACAGAACACATGATTGTGCCTTACTTTCCCTTGGGGTAAGCGGGGTAATACAGAAATATATGTTTATTGCAGTTTTGTTTGAGAGCATAAGGTGGAACAGCCCTGAAGCATTTCAAAATAAACTCACCAGAAGAAACATCATAGCACTACCATCAGTCCTGTGTCATGTCAGCAGCAAATTTGCAATTTTGCAATTTTGCAATTTTGCCTAAGAACACAGCCATGAATAAAGAATGGTACAAAAACATTCTCTGAGAACTTTTCAAAAACAGTTTGGTGAGTAACAATACCTTTTCCAGTATGATGGAGCATCTCGCCATAAGACAAAAGTGGATTGGGGAACAAAACATGGAAATTTGGGGTCCATGGCCTGGAAACTCTGCAGACCTTAATCACACTGAGAACTTGTGGTCAATCTTCAAGAGGTGGGTGGACAAAAAAACACAAATTTTGATAAACTCCAAGCATTGATTATGCAAGAATGAGCTGCCACCAGTCAGGATGTGGCCCAGAAGTTGTTTGACAGCATGCCAGGGCGAACTGCAGAGGACATGAAAAAGAACTGTCACCACTGCAAATATTGACTCGTCGCATAGACTTAATATAATTGTCAATAAAATGCATTGACACTTATGAAATGTTTGTAATTATACTTCACTGATCCAGCAGACTTCATAATTTGGCTCATTCACAAAATTTTGGGCCATGTCTATAAAGGCTCACAAGGCCATAGGCCACTGCGTAGATTTGATTCAGCAGCATAAATCAGCCTGTCCAAAGAGATATGTGTGTTAGCAGTTTCCGGTAGTGGGCCAACCTAAAGTCTCAAGACCCATCTGAGATGTTTGATGAGCTAGGAAAATAGAGCACTACACATCAGAAGGTCTGCCAATGCTTGTCAGACATTATGAATAGGAGGCCAACGTGCCACTCTCACATACAGTATGTTTGCTGTCAGGAATTATTTTATGAATACTTTAGATTGCTTTTTATGTGATAAGTAGTAAATAATGCTGCCATCATTTGGCACTAAAACCATGAGAAAAGCACAGGCTTTTCAAACCAATTAAACTTTTTTTTTTTTGTATTACCATTTCTTAAAAATGGAGCCGCAAGAAAATGTCAAAAAAAAGATAATAATAATAATAAAACTTTGATTGTTTATAACACATTAATTACCCAACATTTTACCCAAACAGGCTTAAGCAAATTTTACAAGGAAACCTTGTGAAAATATTTGTGTTAAAATACCAAGGGACAAGGAACATGGCTGCCACAAAATCTGGCCCACAAAAGTATATTTTGCATCATCTTTTTTGTCTTCCCAGAATATCCCAGACTGCACAGAATCTATATTTTACTTTGCCTGACTTCCATCCAACTGTGTAGTTTCTCTTGCTGATGAAACTTCCCTTTTTAGACATTGAGCTTGTGCTAAGCTCAAACCTATCATACACACACAAGAATAAATTGTATAGAAGAAATGCACGAAAATCTATACACTCGTTGAGCACAAACACCACAAAAGCGATTCACATAAACATCGATGTGTGACTGATGTGGTGAGACACATTTGCATACTATGGATATGGAAATAATTGTATGTCAGCAGATTTGATAAACTTCTGAGATCATCTCAGAATAAGCATGTTGGTTCCAGTGTGATACACAGCCAACTTCCTTAGATTATGACATTATTGTAACCTAACTATTGTGATGAAACAGGAGTGTGTGCTCCACAGTGAGGCCGAAACCCTATGTAACTAGTCTTGTATCTAAAACAGTGGCATAGGATTAACTTCCAAGTGGTGGTATTCAAAATCAATTCATGGAATGAACAACATTGCTCAATAATTGACAAACTTGATCATCATAATTGATCATCTTTCTCTATATTATTAATATTATTAATATGCTTATAAATACATATGACCATGTTTAAAACCAACTGCTAGAAATAAAAAAAGCCTATCTTATAAAACTCGGTAAAAACTTTCTTTTTTCCTCCTACAGTAGACCTGCAGATTCAACTGCTATTGATATCCTTAGTGATTCACAGTGTAGTTATTCTGTTTCTTACCAGACATTGTGGTAGGCTGATTAAACAAGCTAAGGGACATGTCCATTTGACATCCGGAGTGGTTAAATATGACAGCATCATAGTGATGACTTTATTGCCTTTTATGCACATCATTATACTACAATTACTGTGCAAAACACACTTGAATCTTCCACCCTGCTATGATAGTAAGCTAGTCTCTTGGCAACAAGCCCCTTGATTATAACATATTTGTAATGTTCCGTGATGGTCTAAAATATATCCCCTGCATGGCAGGTTAATGGAAAAATGGAAAAAAAGTTATTTGCAAACTCAGCAGGAGTCTTTTATGAAACAAAGAGAAGGACTTTCTTTCACTGTCTCTATTACCACCGAGTGCAGCAATTTTACTAAATTATCCTCTTCAACTACCAGCTACATTTGGAATATGCGAGTACCTTTAGCTCTCGTAACCACCTTTCTCTAAGCCAAACCAGCAGCCTAATTACTTATTTAATTGCCTAATAAGGAAGATTGAGGTTGGTAATTAGGAGGAGGGGGAGGCAGATATGTGTTACAGCACAGTGTAAATGTTTCCATAACAGCTTTCGGCTTTCTGCAGTACCATTTAGCTCTAGCTGATTGAAAATCTTGGGCTTGAATGACACGTGAATGACCTGAATGATTAGTGGATGGTTTGAGACGTGCAAGGAAGCATGAAGGAAAGTCGGACGTGAAGGTGGATTTAGTGTGCCAGATCCAGAGGTGAGCGCAGATCATTGCTAGTCCCATACTTCAAGGTTATGAGGGTCTAATGCTTGCCTGCAGACAGATAAGATGCTTTAGAGGAGCTGTCGAAGCCCTGCAGTCATAGAGAAAAGACACAGATTAGATGTTCAAAAAGATGTCTTTTTAATTCCATATCAGTGCTCTGTCATGTTACACAGAGCTTAGTGACAAAAGACTTTTTTTCTCCAGACAGTAGAGATTTTTTCAAAGTGATATACGATTAGATTATGCTAATAGATTTCACATCAATTTTTCAGGGATAAAAATAACGGTCTGTCGAGCATCATCTATCTAGTGTCTGTACCATGTATTGTGTCTCTTACTCTTTTGACCTTTCTTCGTTTGTATTAGCTATTGGCAATTTATTTTTCATGTATTTCCAATGACTCTGAATTGCTAACACCAGGTGAATTGTCTGAGCAAAATTGTCCCTAGATTTAAATAAGTGTGTGAATGTGCATTGTGCTCTGCAATGGAATGGCATCCCATCCAGCATAGATTTCAGACTAAAATACTTAAGTATCAAAATTTGGGTGAATACGGATAGCAGGGATTGATCTGCATCAGTATGTGTTCACTATAGCCTTTTTTTATAGTAAAATTCTCTCTCTCTCTCTCTCTCTCTCTGCTTCCTGACTGTGAAAGTTCTGTTTTAATCACTTCTGATTACACACCTGTAACATTATTAGGCATGTCACAAGGGAAACACAATTCTGCCTAATTGCAGGTGGCAAAATGTGTGCTTCCAATACTACACATCACTGTGACTACCTAATGCAATGTCATGCAGAAATGTAGTGAAGTAAAAGTACAAGTATTTGCTGTACAATGTAGTGGAGTAAAAGTAAAAAAAAAGTAAATATGCTAATAAAATTACTCTAGTAGAGATACATGAAACATGTACTTAGGTACAGTAACAAAGTACAAAGTTTACTTATTACCTTCCACCTCTAATTGCAACCATGACCAGGATAAAACATTCCCTGACGATAAATGAATGAATAAATATTAGACAATTTATTAATGTCATATGCAAAATTATATCAAGTTTAGCCAGTTAGTACATACAGTGCTGTGAAAATGTATTGCCCCCTTCCTGATTTTATTTTGCATAGTTGTCATATGTAAACCATTAAGATCATCAAAAAACGTTAGTATTACACAAAGATAACCTGAATAAATACAAAATACAGGTTTTAAAAGATTATATCACTCATTAAGGGGAGAAAGCTGTTCAAATTATTTTTATCTGAATCATTAAAGTGTGACAAAGGTACCAAAAATAATCAATCAAAGCCTTTTTGATGGCACTATGGCACTAGTTAAATTGGGGGGGGGGGGGTATATTTAGGCTTCATTGAATAAAAAAAAGGGGGTTGCAGAAAATTCTTCAAATAGGCAGTAACTTTAGTGCTATTTAAATTATGCAGGTTCCCAACCAAAACAAAAAATCGATGATCTACTGATCAAATGAGGTTAGTATGAATGTTAGTTACACTGACCATAGTATGATATTTGTCTAAAATTATTTAACATTAAAAAGTTGAATAAAATAATTTGGTTTTGAAAAATGGCTTGTTTATTAGTGACTGAATTTTACAAAACAAAAGTAGTGGTGCTCTCTGGTTGGGAAAGATGGAATACTCTCTCCCCTGTCAATTACAGTGACAAACTAATCATGGGCATCGTCTGAGTTTACTGTATGTACGCAGAGTAGGAGGAATAGTGTTTTCCTTGGAGTTTGTTACACTATCCTGAAACACAGCATGAACAGCTGTTGAAAAAAGATATATTTATCTGTCTGATCCTAGGGTATGAAAAATATAGAAATGTCTTCTGTTCTGCTTGAGACCCTGATGCCTGCCAAAAGAATATTCTGATGTCTAGTGAGAAAAGCAAATGATTTTTTAAAACAAGCTTTTTCTTTGAAGCATAATAGACTATAGTCAGTAATTGGTTAAATGATGTATGTCAGCATTATATTATGATATTTCTCCAACCTCAGGAAATTAATTACATGAATTGTTTTACTCCAAGACAAAGATTTAGAACGTAACTAAATACTCTAAGCGCTCACTATACTGCAATTACATTACATGACAGTTAAGATAAACTGTTCTATACATTTTATACTTCTCCTTTAAATGAATGCAAACAAATAAAACAAATTTTAATTTAAATTTTTTTTTTTTTTTTTGTCATTTGATGTGGATGTCCACTTGTTAGGTTTTTGTTATGGGTTTTAATATACCTACCTTTCCCCTAGACAGAATTAAATTGATCAGGCTCCTATTCCTATGGCCTCTTCCCCCTCGTTCCTTATATGGTGATACTTCCTATACTGTAGCTCACCTTTTGTTTTCCCAGATTTCTGTACAACACTCATGGCTTTGATGTAGTAGACTCAGGAAATTGATTAATTGTTATGTACTTTTTCTTTGCTGTGAATAAGCTTTATTATGAGTGTATGTGTATGAGAGAGGGGTAAGAGAGATGGGGGGGGGAGTGGAGCAAGAGAGAGAGAGAGAGAGAGAGAGAGAGAGAGTGTGCATGTATCTCTCTCCTGGCCGGCAAGTGTATCGAGGCAAGCGGGACACATTAACCGGTCTTTCCTCATTTTTAAACTTAACACCATTATTGTACATCAAAAGCAGCACTGTTGTCCTACAGCTGAATGAGCAGCACTCATCTGTTCCACTACTTACCCAATTCGGTATAACCATGCTCATTTCTAGATGATTAATTAGAAACTGGATGAAAACATATAAAAAATATCTTATAAGAACATTAAGAGCCGGAGCTGTTGTGGGCTTTGCTCAAGGGCCCTACAGTGACAACTTGGTGGTAGTTGGGCTTGGGACCTTTCAATCAGTAGTCTATCACCTTAACCACTGAGCTATCCCAGCCCAAATTATAATAACTTAATCTGCATATGGAAAAACAACTTCATTATTATGAATTTAATGTTTAAAACTGAAAATGAATTCAATTTATATGCCGAGGTTCCACTGTACACTGTAAAAAATAAATTGTAAAAAAAACGGCAGCTGTGGTTGCCAGAATTTTACCGTAAAAAAAAAAGGTAACAACATTTTTAGTTGTACAGGATTACACTCATTATACTGTATATTCCTATGGATTTCAATTGCTTTTTTTTTTTTTTTCAAGCCTGGCCAGGAATCGAACCCAGACCCTGGTGTTGCAAAGCAACCGCACGAATCACTACACTACTGTGTTTGCCAACAACGACAACATTTGTGTAGCAAGCACAGCAGTGTAGTGGTTAGCACAGTCGCCTTACACCGCCAGGGTCTGTGTTAGATTCCTGGCCAGGCTTGGAAAAAAAAAAAAAAAAAAAAAAATTTAAATTCGTAAAATGAGTGCAATCCCATACAATATTTTTTACGGTAAACTTCTGGCAATGACGACTGCCATATTTTTACTGTAAAATTTACACTTTATTTTTTTACAGTGCAATAACGTATTTTTTACAGTAAAATTCTGGCAACCACAGCTGCCAGTTTTTTACCGTAAAATTTACGTTTATTTTTTACAGTGTACATAGTACTCTAATGTCGATTAACTGTACTTCTGCTGTCTACTGTTGTGACTGACATCATGGTAATTAGGTGTCTGTAAAAGGCCAATAACCATGGTAAACAGTTTACTATAACTCATATTGTTGTAAGATATGTTGCTTATGATATTTAGGCAGAAAGCCTTGATTCTGGCCAAAAACTTTATTTATTTATTCAGCGAGTGAATGAGGGAGTGAGGGAATGTTTGTTTTTTGGTTACTTTTCACATTTTTTTTTTCTACTTGAATTCAGCCAAAGAGTTATTGGATTAGTTTTCCCATGCCACGACTTAGGGCCAGAAGGGTTCTTTTTTCGACTGCAAATATATAAGGCTTGCAGAAAAGTTCCTTTGGCCATTACTCACACAACCTCCATTATAAAATATTTATGTTGTTTTAGATGAATACCACTGAAATTCTAGTTGTTGTTTTTTTTTTTTATGGTATATGTATGGTCACCAAAGGGAAAATGCCTTTCTACTTCTCCTTGAAGTCTTTGAGTGTGTTTCAAAACAGGTTAACAACTACCTACCCAGTTGTGAATATTCTCTGTTTGAGGTGACGCATAGAGGAGTGGTGCAGGAATCAAACCTTTGTGTGCGCTCCTTAAATGGCTTATCGGTGAACAGGTCTTTTCATCCGTCTGGCCCATTTGGATGAATCTCTCTACCCAGCAGTTGTCCATCATTCTAGCACTAAAAGCATTCTGTTCCATTCCTCACTCGTTTCATACTCGATCAGGCGTGTTTAGGCATATGACATAGAATGCATAACTGCATAGTTTGTGTTGCAGGCTCTGAGGATCTCTTTTCGTTATGTGAAGCTCACAGCCTACTTATCTTTGAGCCATTTTGATGGAAATGATCTGAGAGAATACTGGTAAAATGAAGCAGGGCAGCAGTGCTTGAATTTATTCATGTGCATTTGACCTTCATGAATAAAAATACCAGATTTTCATTTGGCTGTGAAAGTTTGTGCATGCAAACTTCTCTGGCACCTTGAGTTCAATATGCAGACTGCAAAGAGAGCCATTATTGTAATACACTGGGGCCAACAATACCAAATCTAAGCGTCCTTATTTATATTCAGTCAAATGATAAAACCTTGTCTTGCAACCCAACAACTGACTAGAGAAATTAACCAGAAACCCATGTAGATAAATACCTCTGCTTATTAATTAAGCGGACAATGATGTAGCCTAGGTGCTGGAGCCATTTTGAAAATCGGACAGGCCATCTTCCAAAAGCTTTGAATCAACCAGGGCCAGACGTTTACTTTGTTTAAAACCTCACTATGTAATAAACCTTGGATTGTTTTTAACTCCGTAGCATCAAGTGACAGATTAGGCTACTGAGTATTGTTCATCGAATTAATGCTTTGTGAGGAAGCACCTTATCTAGGAACATTTGCATAGCAAAGCAGAGACAGTGACAAGCCTCTTTCTGATTAAAAAAAAAAAAAAAAAAAGCATGTTTAGGGCTAGAAAATTTTTCAGACCATCTAGACATTTATACATGCTCACAATTTTATTGCGAAATATGATCATATCACAAGTAATTAAAAATGAATCAAGCTGATTTATCACCGACAATGGAACTGACTTTTTTTGTTGACAAGCCTTGACAATTTCTCAGTGGAAAGTTTTGCACTGAAAAGAAGAAGTAATATTTAATTGGTAAGTGTCCATGTTTCTTAGTCAGTTCCAAATTGTTTTCAAATTGCCTTGTCGGAGCCAAAAGGAGTGACAGATCCGGCTCTTATAAGCACACCAAAAGGCAATCCTCTATCTAATGTCTAATTTTATGAACTAATTATAGTGTGGTTTTAATAACAGTCCTGTCTGACATTTCATAATGTTGTTATTTCTTGCCATCAAGGCTGTGTTAATAATGCGGGCTTGCCTGATTAAAATGTCCCATCTTCCCAGTGATATCATCACTCTTTCATCGGTGCAGTGCTTGATTTGAGGCCGTGTTGTTGCCTTTACTCCCATTACAAGCTGTTTCCCTACATAAAATGCATATCGTTTGGTTCACTTTTGAATTGATTCTTATCCAACAGGTAAATGACACATTGGGAAGCAGTTACAGAGACATGTTCTGCATAGATGCTCGATTTTGTGGCAAAACATCAATCTTGGAAGGTTGAAAGTAATCTTGTAAGGATTTCAGGCTTGATTCATTGCATGCCATCAAAAAAGCTTCAGCTTAAATGCTGCTCAAGGGCACGAAACAGAGGGACTTGCCATATATTTTATGTCAGAGTGCACATTTTCTTTTTGGTACTTTAGGTTTTATCATTAACTGTAAAAAGCACTCAGCAGTGCTAAAATCCAGGCGTATTTTATGCCACACATTCATATGCAGGGTCAGCTGGACTAAAGGGCCTGAATAAATAAAAAATAAGGTTAGATTTTTGCCATCTACATTGTTTTATTTGAAAAAGATGTTTTTTGTTTTGTTTTATTTTGTTTCTTTAAATTTATAAATATTTATATTTATTACATCAAGTGTAAAATTTTTTATTGATTATGGTCATGTTTATCTTTAATAAGATAAAACATGTTATTATTATTATTATTATTATTATTGTTGTTGTTGTTGTTGTTGTTGTTGTTATTTTTGTTTTTCAAGATTGATACTGTATATAGCTGTTGTTGTTCTATTGGCAAATAAATTTGCTTTCATTTATATGTAAGAAAGAAGCTGAGTGAATTGCCAGTAATATAAGACATGTAAAACTTAAAAGTAGTGAAAAAAAAATGCATAGAAAAAACACAAAAATTAATTTGACAAAGCATGTGTCATCCATTTAAAGTGCATTTTCTTTGTTTGTTTAATGTGCTCTTATTATTTAATAGGCAGAAAGCATGATTAGTTGATTTGCCTCGAAGGTTTCTTTAAAAAAAAAAGTATGAATGCTGACATTCAATGTGTGTGTAAGTCTTCTTGTTAGGAACCCAATCCACCACAGGGCACCATGAAAACACACACACACACACACACACACCACACCCCTAGGGGCAATTTTGAATTGCATCTCCCAGCATGTTTTGGTGGAAACTGGAGAACCATTATGAACCCCACATAGACACAGGAGAACTTAAGAAAAGCGCGAGGTGGGGGGGGATGGGGTGCTTATGACAAAAACAGTAACCTGAGCTCAGGATCAAAATTGGGACCCTGGAGCTATAAGGCAGCATTGTGCCCAGTGTGTCATCTTCCTATCTAAAATAGTACATCCATCTCTCAAATGCACTGCAAATAGCCATGTCCATATTTCTACAATGAACTGTCTCCCCAAATCTAGTGTTCTATCTAAATATAATAATAACTCTCACTCACTCTTTGTCTATACTGCTTTATCCTGTATGAAGTGTTGTGGGGGCCCTGGAGCCTATCCCAGTAGTCAGGGCACAAGGTTCCAAGGATGCCAATCCATCACAGGGCACACACATACACACAATCAAACCCACCAAGCATGGGAAGAACACACAAACTCCATGCACACAGGACCGAGGCGCGACTCGAACCCAGAACCTGAAGGTGCAAGGCGACAGTGCTAACCACCAAGCTACCATGATAATTCAATTCAATTCAATTTTATTTATATAGCGCTTTTAACAATTGACATTGTCGCAAAGCAGCTTTACACAATAAAAAGAAGTAAGTTTTTATGCAATGTGTATGAATCAAAATGATAAGATTGTCCCTGATGAGCAAGCCGAGGGCGACGGTGGCAAGGAAAAACTCCCTGAGATGGTAATAGGAAGAAACCTTGAGAGGAACCAGACTCAACAGGGAACCCATCCTCATCTGGGTGATAACGGATAGCAGAGAATGATCAGCATAATAATGTGTACTGGAAGTTCAGTGTAACAGGAGATGTGTTAAAATTTAAATTAAAAGGAGTCCAGTTTGTTCCCGGAGGCTCAGGTAGACTGTAGGAGATTCCAGTCCTGAGCTATCGAACAACTGAAGTCACAGGTCCCCAGAGCATCAATCGATGATAGGACAGTCTTCATGGAAACCATCCCCAGCCACAAAGCGCATCCAGGCAGACCACACGGGGCATCCATGTGACGGGATCTCCAACCAGAAGCAGGACTCCAGGACGGGTTAGACGGCTTCAGAGGGCAGAGGGGTCTGGATCACTGGCAACTCAGGAGCGAACATGTATAGCTCGACAGAGAGACAGAGAGAGGGAAAGGAGAGAGGGAGAGAGAGAGAGAGCAGAAAAGGAGAGAACAGAAAATAAGGAGAGATGGCAGTTAGGTATGGTCACAGTCAACATGTATAAGGTGAATGTATATTAGTGCAAAGTGCAAGCAGGGACTCCGGCAGGACTAACTATAACAGCATAACTAAAAGGGAGAGCCAGAAGGAAACACAAACATGAGGGCTCCCTGAGATGTAAAGCAACCAATCACCTCACCGTCAACAAACCTGAGTGAACAATGAGAGTGGGGAGGACAGCATCTAAACATACCAGTTCACCAGAATACTCTACGTCCATGAGTCCCCCAGATCTGCTCCTTTACCTAAGGTTAATCTATTTACAAAAATGCTTGGCTAAATAAATAAGTTTTTAGCCTAGACTTAAACACTGAGACTGTGTCTGAGTCCCGAACATTAACAGGAAGACTATTCCATAACTTTGGGGCTTTGTAAGAAAAAGCTCTGCCCCCTGCTGTAGTTTTAATAATACGTGGTACTGACAGGCAGCCTGCATCCTTTGATCGAAGTAGGCGTGGCGGATCGTAAGACACTAACAGTTCACTCAAATACTGTGGCGCGAGACCATTTAGTGCTTTAAATGTCAAAAGTAGTATCTTGAAATCGATGCGAAATTTCACAGGGAGCCAATGCAGTGTAGATAAGATAGGGGTGATGTGCTCGTATCTTCTGGTTCTAGTGAGGACTCTCGCTGCTGCATTCTGAACTAACTGAAGCTTGTTTATACACCTAGTTGAACAACCAGACAGTAAGGCGTTACAATAGTCCAACCTAGAGGTGATAAAAGCATGAACTAGTTTTTCTGCATCATTTAGTGACAATATGTTTCTTATCTTGGCAATATTTCTAAGGTGAAAGAAAGCTATCCTGGTGATATTATCTACATGAGCTTCAAACGAAAGGCTGGAATCTATAATCACACCGAGGTCTTTAACTGTTGCACTTGATGGAACAGAAAGGCCATCTAAAGTTACAGTCTGATCAGAAAGCTTACTTCTAGCTACTTGTGGTCCTATGACTAGAACTTCTGTCTTATCAGGATTAAGCAGAAGAAAATTAATTAACATCCAATCTCGTATGTCCTGCACACACTGCTCAATTTTAGCAAACTGGTTTTTCTCATCTGGTTTTGCTGAGACATATAATTGTGTGTCATCAGCATAACAATGAAAACTAATACCATGTTTACGAATTATGTTGCCCAGAGGAAGCATGTAAAGGGAAAAAAGCAGTGGGCCTAAAACTGAGCCCTGTGGAACACCAAACTCCACTTGAGAACATGAGGAATGGTCACCATCTAAATCTACAAACTGATAACGATCAGTCAAGTAGGATCTGAGCCACAAGAGGGCAGTTCCCTTAATTCCAACTACCTTTTCTAATCTGTGAAGGAGAATACTATGATCAATGGTGTCAAAAGCTGCACTGAGGTCCAGTAACACAAGTATAGTGACGCAACCCTGATCAGAGGCCCATAGGAGGTCGTTTACTACTTTAACAAGTGCTGTCTCTGTGCTGTGATGAGGCCTAAATCCTGACTGATACAGTTCATTTATGCTATTTCTGTGTAGATGTGAACATAGCTGCTGTGATACTACCTTTTCCAAAATCTTGGAGATAAACGGAAGGTTTGATATCGGCCTGTAATTAGAAAGCAGACAGGGGTCAAGGTCAGGTTTCTTGATTAGCGGTTTAATAATGGCTAATTTAAAGGATTTGGGGACATACCCACTACTGAGTGAACAGTTAATTACTTTCAACAGGGGTTCTATTATTGCTGGTACTATCTGCTTGAGAAAATGTGTCGGTATAGGATCTAATATACAGGTTGACGATTTTGAAGAAGAGATGAGTGAAATTAGTTCCCTCGCTTCAAGGGGAGTAAAGTGTTCTAAGTTCTGATGTGATGTGGTTAGATCATCTGAATTATTTAAATTGTCTGGTTTCAAAGCCTGAATTTTTTGCCTAATATTTATGATTTTATTATTGAAAAAGTTCATGAAATCCTCACTACTGCATGATGATGTTGTGGAGATTTCTGCAGTGGTCTTGTTTTTAGTTAATTTAGCTACGGTATTAAATAAAAATCTCGGGTTGTTTTTGTTATTTTCTATTAGAGTGGAGAAATATGTTGATCTAGCATCACTGAGAGCTTTTTTATAGTTCAGGATGCTCTCCTTCCAAGCTATTTTGAATACTATCAATTTAGTTTGGCGCCATTTACGTTCGAATTTGCGAGCGGTTTGTTTTAAAGCACGTGTGTGGTCATTATACCAAGGAGCGAGTTTCTTATCTCTAATCATTTTCCTTTTAACTGGAGCGATATTATCTAAGCTATAACGAAGTGCTGACTCTAGATATTCATTCGCCTGTTCGAGTTCTGTGAAGTCAGATGGCGATCCAATCAAAGTAGATAATTCTGGAAGATTATTGATAAAGCTCTGTGCGGTATTTGATGTAAATGTACGTTTAAGGTGGAAGCGCGGTGCTGTGCGTACATTATTACTATAACACGCTTTAATCGAGACAAGGTAGTGATCTGAGATAACTTCAGACTGTGGAATTGTGGTTATATTTCCTATACTTAATCCGAAGGATAATATTAAATCCAAAGTGTGACCTGCTTTATGAGTGGGTCCTACTATACACTGATTTACTCCTACTGAGTCCAGTATGGACAAGAATGCTGTTCTCAGAGGGTCTTCTGGATTCTCAAAATGAATATTAAAGTCTCCAGCAATTAACGCTTTATCTACAGAAACAACAAGGTTTGAAAGGAAATCTGCAAATTCGCAGAGAAACTCCGAGTACGGCCCAGGGGGTCTGTAAATGATGATTAGCGGGATTGACTGAGCTGACTTTATGTTACTATAGAGAACTTCAAATGCATTAGATTTAAAACTGTGTTTTTGTACGAGAGACAGATTATCGTTATAAATAACTGCGACTCCTCCTCCTCTACCAGTTAGCCGAGGCTGGTGTATGTAGCTGTATCCAGGAGGACTAGCTTCATTTAGAGCCACATACTCGTCCTGTTTAATCCAGGTTTCTGTTAAGCATAATATATCAAACTCCTGATCTGTGATAGTTTCATTAACAATAACTGCTTTAGATGCGAGAGATCTAATATTTAACAGTCCTAGCTTCAGATCAGAGGTGCTGGCTGCGCATTCAGTGTGATCTGAGTTTGTGGTGTCTATGTTAATTAAATTACTAAAACAGACTTTCTGAGTCTTTCTAAATGTATGTTTATGTTTATCTCGGGGAACAGACACAGTCTCAATCTGATGAACCCTGAGTGACGACTCTATGCAGCTAGCAGACGGTTGGTTTAGCCTGTCTGTCTGCTCCCTGGCCTTGGCTCTGGATTGTCACCGATTAACTAGGCCTCTTCTGAGACTATGTGCTATACTACAAGAAATGAGAGCAGCACCTTCCCGAGTGGGATGGACACCGTCCCGCCCTAACAGGCCAGTTTTGCCCTCAAAAGTCTTCCAATTGTCAATGAAGCCCACGTTGTTTTCGGAGCACCACCTGGACATCCAGCGGTTCAGCGACCATAACCTGCTGTAAGCTATGTCGCCACGTCTCATTGGGATGGGACCAGAGCAAACTACTTCTTCGGACATCGCCTTCGCAATTTTAAACACCTCTGTAAAGTTACTCTTACTAACCTCTGACTGACGAAGGCGTATATCGTTAGCTCCAGCATGTACCACTATCTTAGAGAACCTATGCTGACCTAGAGCCCTAAGATTACCTGCTATGTCCGGTGCTCTGGCTCCCGGGATACACCTGACCACTGCCGCTGGCGCCCCTAAAGGCCTAGCTAATTTCACGTGTCTCAGTATAGAGTCTCCTATAACCAGAGCTCTTTCAGGTTTCTCAGCGGGTGCATCACTGAGGAGAGCGAACCTGTTGGACACGTGAAGCGCAGAAGAGGTGTGCTCCGGTGGGCTAGCCTTAGCGTTAGCTTTGGCTGAACGAGTATGCCGCCGAGTCGTCACCCACTCGCCCCGCTGTGAGGGCTCTACTGCCGGAGTCGGGGGATGATTATCTCCACCTGTGGCACCCAGACTTTCCACTACAGGATTAACGCTGCTCTCGCGCTCTCTAACCCTCTCTAAAGTCTGGATGCGCTCCTCTAATGCTACTATCTTCTCCGTCAGGGTGCTAACTAACACACACCTATCACAAATAAAATTATCACTAATGACGGAGGAAGAATGTCTAAACATCCTGCACTCCACACACTGAGCGAGCTGAATGGTAGACATGATAACGTACCTTTGTGCCGGAGTTGTGATTATTTGGTGATGGATTCGGTTGTTGTTGGTCAGATGATACGCGCGTTCTCCCAAAAAGCGCAAAAAATCGGATAAAGTCCAGTAGTATTAAAGCGTAAAAACGGGAAAAATATATAATTATAAAAAACTAAACAAAATATAATATAAAACGCTGTTTCAAACAGACGAGGAACTTTCGCGGGAACAATACGAAAAACAGGAAGCTACGTCCATATGACAACCAGGTGCCCTATAATAACAATCATACGAAAATAAGACAGATTAACACAAACAGAATTTAGCATGTTTGGTGAATCTGGGAACAATATTAAAGAGTATGTTACAAGGCACAATATTTTTTCTGGGACCACTCTTCATTGATCGATTCCTTTGGTCAAAGTGTTTCCTAAGGATTCCTGTATTAAGTAATATATTGCTTTCTTTATTGCTTGTATTTACTTTTATCTTTTATACTGTAACTCAGAATTCCTAGGCAGGCAGGGGAGAAAAACCTAATGATTTCCAGTTCTGGCCAGAGGAGGATAGGTTACCCCTGCTGAGTCCTCATTCCTCTCGATGTTTTTTCCTGCTAAGCTTCACTTTACTGAGTTTTCCTTGCCGTGGGCTTGCTCAGTGGGGGTTAATGCTCTGTTGTCTATAAATCCATTTTAACTAAAATGTAAAAAAATAAAAATAAAAAAAAAGAAGAAAATAAAAATATATATTTTATTAAATGTCACAGGCTTCAAGGCTGATTTGATGCCCTGCCAGTATCTGTATTTGTTCAGTACTCCAAATATTCATATCTGTATCTGTATTAGGACTAATGTTTCATTCATGACAACTGGGAACTCAACTTCCAGCCTTTTAATTTCCTCATTAGCCTGTTCACATGAACTCAGCTGTCTGAAGAAAAATAAATAAATAATCGCTGTGAGGTGTCTACAAAAGAAACAGAATTAAACAGTTGTTTGATATTTAAATAGATGTGATAATTCATTGTGAATAGCATGTGAGTGACATCCTGTGAACCCTTCATTCAAGATTATATAAATTTTAAGATTATAAAATAATAATATTTAATTATTAATAATAATATATAAATATTATTAATATTAATAATATTATACTATTATTATTATTATAATAATAATAATAATAATAATAATATGTAATATTATTATTATTATTATTACTACTACTACTACTACTACTAATAATAATAATAATAATAATAATAATAATTAATTAATTAATCTTCTATACCGCTTATCCTGTCCAAGGTTATGGGGGGGCTGGAGCCTATCCCCAGAGACATTGGGCACAGGGCAGGATACACCCTGGACAAGATACACCCTCTGCCAATCGCAGAGCACACACACACACACACACACACACACACACACACACACACACACACACACACAGGCACACACAGGCACATGCACACACAAAATGTAATTGGGAACGCCAGTTAGCCTAGTCTGCATGTCCTTGGCACTGTGGGAGGAAACTGGGGTACCCTTAGGAAACCCCCCAAGCATGGGAAGAACATGTAACCTGCACACACACAGACCTGAGGTGGAATAGAACCATTGACCCTGGAGGTGCAGACAACAGTGCTGACCACTATGCCTTCGTACTGTGTAATTTAATAATCATAAAACCATATCTGTTCATTCTGAGCAAAGTATTGAGATTTGGTTACATCTGTGGTGCAAATGTCTGAAATGTTACATTCAGTCTGGCACATGGGAACAGATTTACAGGGTCAAATCACAGATTGACGTGTGTGTGGGTGGGTGGGTGGGTGTGTCTGTGTGTGCGTGCCTGCGTGAGTGTGTGCGTGCACGCTTGCGGGCTTCATGTCTTCCCTTGGCTGAGACTCCCACTCACCCACTTTTACTCTCTCAGTCTGCACTTAGCTTTTTCTGTTTGTCCTCTTTCTGTCTTTCTTAGCCTTTCAGCCTTGTTCCGACACCACTTGTCTTTCTGTCTGTCCATCAAACTAAAACATTCCAACTCCCCTCTCTGTCTCTCTTACACACACGCGCACACACACGCACGCACGTACACGTACACACCCTCACACAGAAAGATCATTATACTAAAAGATGTTGTCATTATCTAGTAGACAATGCAATCAGTTGATTAAAAATCTGCTTTACCTCCAGCATCAATTAATCATAGAGAGGCCTTGAGGCTGATATGAAATCAAATCAAATTTAAACAAATTCCAAAATCCAAGAGCAAAATAATTAGACCTCATTTTGTTGGATTATGTTATTAACCCCAGTTTCTGCACTAATAATTTACTCCTTTCTTTTTAACAATCAATCAGGTTCATTATCTCTAATAAAAATAAAAACTAAAACTGAAACACTAATGCTCTACATTTTTTTTTTCATGTTTATTTGGTGAATTTTTTTTTTTTTTTTTTTAAGAAATAGGCATATGGCATACTGTACATGACAATATCAATAGAAATATGGAACAAAGGGGAATATTTTAAATAGAGCATTAAGAAATAGGCTGTGAATATCCTTCAGTCGTTCTTTAATGTTGAAGTGGGAAAACATAAGGAAGTACACTGGTTTTGCTCATCTCAGTAATACAATGTGTATTTATTAATTTTAGTTGAGTCATCATCATGAACCACAACAATAACAACAACAACAATAATAATACTAATACAATAATAATACAATAATAATAATAATAATAATAATATAATAATAATACAATTGGTGCAGAATAACAGAAGACGGTTATCGGATTAAATACTGTACTCCCTCTATTTCTAATCCGCTGCTACACTAATGGACTTATCCCGGCATTTCTCTAGTGCTTGGATACCATTAAGGTAGAATGTTTTCTCAGTACACTAGAACCATGACCGGACTGTGTGCTTCATGTCTGAAGCACTGGCCTCCTTTAATGGCCCAAACACATGGAAATGGCTTGAAGCAAGGTCAGGACTATATGGAGGATGTGGCAATAACTGTCAGTCGTTGAGTTCATGTAATGTGTTTGTGAATGATGTGTGTACAGTTCCCACTGACTGTTGCATATCTGGTGCAAGTTGGCAACAAGTTATCTGTCGATTTTCAAGGATAAGATTTTCCACTTATTTTCCACTTATTATAGGATAAGATTTTTCCAAGTAAACATTCACAGGAACAAGTGCAGTAGGCTCCAAGCCAGTCATCAGTCATGGACGTATGGTATTCTTTAAAATGGTTACACCATTCTAATGCAGCTAAGAGTCTCATCACCATAGTGTTATCAGTATGTTATCAGTAAATGATAATTGGTTTTATACCTTCATTCATAAGTCCTGTTTTGACTTGAATGCCCCTCACATCAAAAACAACAACAATAATAATAATAATAATAATAATAATAATAATAATACTTAATAAATAAATACAAACTTTTGGTTTGTTGGTTTTGTTTTGTTTGTTCATACTGGAATAAAACTCATAACTGAAGTGTTGTTATTAATGCATTCTTTTTGTGCAAGTTACTCTTCTCTTTATGGTGTTTGCTGTGAAAACTGGCCAGATTGCTTTAATCTGTTAATATGTACACACATACACACACACACACACACTCACACATGCACACATGCGCGCACACACACTCACACATGCGCGCACACACACTCACACACACACACACGCACACACACGCACACACACACGCATGCGCACACGCACACACACACACGCACACGCACACACACACATACAAGCTTTACATTCATGATGAAAGGGATAATTCTCACTTGCTTGAAATTGAGTGTGGGTGTGTGAGATTGACAGAGGGAGACTTTATGCTGTGCATTCTCTCTGGGTCCAGCCCATCTATTTTTCAAGTCTGATAACATCTGACTAGAACAGCATCAATGTCAAAAACTACATAAAGTCAATGAAAACGTCAATTAACTTTAATTTTATGTGTTCAGATGCAGAGTGTGAAGAAGTCATTAAGCATTTAGAGACAAATTGTTAAGCAGTTGCACAATTGACCGTAAAGTAGCACAGTCTTTTAGTGTTTGGTTCCTCTAAATGTTTCTTCCTCATGTAGTCTCAGAGTTTTTCTTTGCCACTGATGCCCTTGCCTTGCATGTTAGGGACAAATTTATTAAGCTATAAATGTATAGGTCTATACATTGTCTTTTTTTGTTTATATATATATATATTATGGCATGCCGTTTAGGAAAATATTCATGAGAGAACTTAATGAAAACTCTCAATATATTGAATGAAACGTGAGAATATTGAATGAATTCTGAATATATGGATTGAAACTCTATATATATATTGAATGAAGATTCTGAATATATGGATTGAAAACTGATATACTGAATGAAAAGTCTGAATATATTGAATGAATTCCGAATATATTGATTGAAATATATATATATTGAATGAATTCTGAATATATGGATTGAAAACTGATATATTGAATGAAAAGTCTGAATATATTGAATGAAAAGTCTGAATATATGGAATGAAACATGACGTCATCGAAACACAGCGCCATCTATAGAAAGGATGAGTGAGTCGGCGAGAAACTTGGTCGCTGCAATTGTGAGAAATGAAGAGATGGTGAACACATTGATGAGTGCGTGTCCGGCCCAAAGTGGTGGCACAAGCAGCACTCAGTATCAGACTACGGATGAAGAAATATATTCGCTATTTCACCGCGGAAGACCGGTGTTATGCACTAAAATGCCCCCCTGCCACAGATTGCACCCCCTATTTAATCTCTATCAGATATTATATTAGAACAGAAATTCATAGGTTTATTGTTATCAAAAATGATATAACTATTATAATTAACCCTTGGCACGTGACAGGTGTCGAGACCATGAATACAAATTCTCATATAATGTTTATTTTGTGGCACATTTATTTTACAGGGATTTGTCATGTAATACAAAAATGCTTGCACTAAATAAATATTTATGATGAAAAATTTAACGAAATTATTTTTATTATTAAATAAGCAATATCAAAAATACATCTTGTATATAAAAAATAATAATTTATATTTTTTCCCTATACTACATGTAATTTTTTTATAATGCTTATTTTATAATCAAATCCATTTGGTCTAATTTGTAATGTTTTATGTTTGTAATTTGTAATTTGTAATTATTCAGAATTCATTCAATATATATATTTTTCAATCAATATATTCGGAATCCATTCAATATTCTCACGTTTCATTCAATATATTCAGAGTTTTCATTAAGTTCTCTCATGAATATTTTCCTAAACGGCATGCTATATATATACACAATATCCGTCAGGAAAAATTCCAATCATTGTTAATATCAAGAGAGTGGTTTGCATGATATCGATGTCACCTGGCAGTCAAGGAGAGCTGACTGGAATGCGCACATGTGAACGATGATGACTTCCGTGTACAAGTCTGTGGGGTATTAGACACTGTTGAGTGCGCATGTGTGTTGTGTGGCTGTCACATTCAAAATGACTGAGTGAGTAAAGTAACGATCCTCTGTGGAAACTATTGGGATGATTCAGAAGTTTTTCAGCAATGATGCAATGATTGCAGTGCGAATAAAAGTAGTGGCACGAACGCATCAAAGATGGGTGAGAATTTGGTGAAAGGTTGAAAGTGATCCACGTTCTGGAAGTGATCCACGTCCTGTAACAAGCAGAACAAATGAGAATGTTGAATGTGTACAGGCGGCAATCAATGACAAAGATAGGCGACTTTGTTATTGCCATTTGGAGTTTATTCCATGTAATCCAGTCATTATATGGCTGGATACTTTCCTGCCTGACCTATGTTTTTATTCCTGTGAAGCTGCTTTGTCACAATGCCAAAACACAAGAAAAAGTGTACTGCACAGTTTATACTTTTTTAAGTTTAATCCGACAGTATTTTACATTTAACAAGATTCATAAAGAAAATATTTAAATTAATAAGTCACATTATATTTGTGACATACTGTATGACATACGGAATAGTTCTTCTGAGCTTTGGCGAGAGGTTAATATTTTGTTATATACAGTACAAAGAGAATTCAGGTCAAACCAGGACTTTTGATTGTGCAGAATAACAAAAGACAGTTATGAGAGTAAGTGGCACAGTGGCTCAGTGGTTACCATTGTTGCCCTGCACCTCCAGGGTTGGTGTTCGATTCCCACCATGGGTTTGTGTGCATTGAGTTTGCATGTTCTCCCTCTGCATGGTATGTTTCCTCCAGGTGCTCTGGTTACCTCCCAGAGTCTAAAGACACGCAGGTTAGACTACTTCGCATCACCAAATTGTCCGTAGAGTGTGTATGTGTGTCCTCTGATGGACTGGCACCCCGTCCAAGGTGTACCCCTTCTCGTATCATAAATCTCCTGGGATAGGCTCCAGGCCATCCATTACCCTGTATACAAGATAAAGTGGTATAGACGATGAGTGAGTGAGTTATAAGAGCAAAAACTACCTTTATTTCTCTATATACGCCCCTGCTACACTAATTCACTTATCTCAGTTTTTTACTATTGCTTGGATACCATCAAGATCAAAGTTTTATCAGGACACCAAAGCCATGATCGGACTCCCTTCTTCATGCCTGGAACATGTTAATGGGAATGACTACAGAGGGCTCTGAGCCACCTCGCCCAGGATTGTCATTCACATACGGGCTCATCACCGTATTGTGCTTGAAGTCTTAACATCTATAAATGTAATCAGTTTTACCCCTTCATTCACAAGAGATTTCATCATAAGTCCCGGTCTGACTTGAACGCCTCTCGCATTTTCAGTATCATATGGATTTGTCTTCTCTAAAAGGAAACAAGCTCTAATAGCAGTTGTTCTTTTCTCAGGAGTGTCCTGTCTGTTCTGGCAGCATGCACAGGGATTTGTATTGGTTTGTATCCACAGGCATGACACATCACTAATGAAAGAATTTTTATAGGCATCCTGCAACCACGTTAATCCATCAAGAAAATCAAAATGTCCTGGGGGGCGCTTTCAGAAAGTGTCCAAGATGTCATGCAGTAAACAGCTTGTCAAACGGCACTCTTTAATCACTGTCATGATGATGTGAATTTGGTGTATATACTGTATTTCTAAAATATAGCTTGGAATATATGTACACATTTTTATCGCACATGCATCTTCAAATGGCTACGAACAACTCGATGTGTGTGCACCAATTTTGACTCGTGAACTATTAGGTTTTAATACACAGCAGGCCCTCCCAGAACGATGTCCACAGAGAAGGCAAGCTGGTTGATCCTGTCAAAAAAAAAAAAAAAAAAAAAACATCACGATTGAGTGCAGCATAAATTTTTGTATTCTAAAGAAGGGGTCGGAAACACAAGCAAGCGCACACACATTTTGTGCCTTTGGCATGCATGTGCTGAGTGATCCAGGCTATTTTTATAAACCGCTTGCTGTCATGCATCTGAGCTTAAGCATTCCTGAGTCCATAATTCTCCCTGCATGGACAAAAGGGATTTGCAGTGTGTGTTTAGCGTGCTGCGCGCAGAATAAGCACAGACTGGGTTATTTCCGTTTGTCTGTTTGTTTCCTAGTGACTCTGTTTGCACATTAAGTTCACAGACCAACAAGTTACCATCAGCTTGTTCACCTTAGAACAATAACCCGCTTTCAAGCTAACATGCAGTCGAGTGCCAACGTTTGCATGCCCAAATTCGAAAAACAAGATTTAGTTCGGTTTCACAAATTATTCATTATTTTAAAATATTACACATATAAACCAAAAAACTGAATGAAATGAAGTTTTTATCCCCCTTGTATAAATGTTCTCATTAATACCACAGCAATGTCCTGGAGGGTGATCTAGATCCAACAATAAACATCTTTTTTTATGAATTTATGAAAGTAGACTTCATATAGTGTCAAGGCTACAACGACCAACCAGGGCGAGTGAAGAATATCACATGCTTCCTCTGAGCCACATAATGCCAATGCCAACTGCATCTTTTCAAAAAGCAAATTCACGCACCGTTCACACACCAATCAGCTCTCTCTAAGGCCATGTCTGCAGGAGGCTACAGCATCAACCGCTATTCGAACTCATGATTTCTGGATGATGGGTCAAGCATGTTACAGCTGCACCAGTCCACTCAGCTCTTCCTCTAAAACACATTGCTTTTTTTCTATTTGACCTAACGAAAGTGAAAGCGAAAGTGATGTAAAATTAATTTACTACTCATTTACTAGGCTAATTTAAATGTTTGAACTATAATAATATGATAAAGTACTATAAAGTATGCCAGGTCAAAGGAAATTATTATAACTGCCAAATTGCTGTTGTATAAAAAGAAAACAACTTCAGCATGAGCTGTTATTGGTATTTATAGCTGTATTTTTTATTTTTATTTTTATTTTTTTGTGGAAGTAGAACAGTAATTCCAGTTCAATACCGGACTTCGTGACACCACTTTGTCATTGATTATTTTCCAACAACAGCATATCCTGAAGTGTTTTAGTCTTTACATAACTAGTATGCCCACACTATGCCTTTAGAACTGCCTCCAACCGTGTATCCTCTGAACAGCCTTTGGATCTTATTAGTTATATATTCGCCCTACTTCAGCTCACACGCCTGCACATTCTTGCTGACATTTCTGTTTGAACTCTGCTAGATTGCTTGGAATTTATGTTAAAATTCTGCCAGATATTACACACTATATTGTTAAGATCAGGGCTGTTATATTTGTCTGTTGTTTTCTGGATTCCTGCCGCTATGAATGCTCCCACATGGGACATGGTTGCCAGGGTCTTGTGTTTCTATCTTTCTGTGCAAGGGGAATAAGGTCACCATGGTGCCCAAGCTTTTATGATTTCAATATCTGCACTATGCATTTTAAGATAGCCCATTATGACCATTATTTTAAACAAAATCCCTTATTCCTAGGTCATCCATATTTAGACCATTTACCACGATTCCAGTCAAGTATGCTCTTACAATGTTTCGCTTTGTTCACTATAGCCTACATTATCTAGTTTGTACTCGTGGCTATCACATCCATATATGATATTCTTCTCCAAATTTAGGTGCACAAACCTGTTCTAGCATGACAATGTTCCTCATCACAAAGCAAGCTTCATGCTTTAAGCAAGCTCTAAGACATGTTGTGTTATGCTTGTTGTGGAAGATCTGGCCTGACCTCAAATAAACACCTTTCCAAAGATTTCGAAGATGAACTGCACCCCAGACCTCATTTGTCTGACATCATCATGATATTGAGATTTCAGAGCGCACGGATGACATCATGTCTAAACAGAGATTTACTCCCGTCCTCAGGTAAAATGGGTTTCCACATCTGATTCGATCCATGCCCAAGTACCCTGCATCGTTTTCAAGACCATGTTTTCCAGCAGACTTGGGCATGGTTGCCAAGCAATGAAAAATTGTTCTCACTGATCTCGGAAACGATCCCAGGGCCTGAATGCAAAAATTCCCTAACACTCAAATATCGGCTGTTGTTCATTGTTGAAGCTCGCAAGTCACATTTGGAAAAGAGGGTCACAAGATCATCCTATCATATTCTCACTTTTTTTTAAATATACAAAGCCCTGTGATGATGAACGAGTAATAAAGTAGCAGGTGTGGGTACAGTGGAAGGCATAGCTATGAAGGTTCAAACAGACAGCTCAAGTTATAAGATCATATTTCACTGAAATGGAGCAAACTTGTGATTCAGCAATCACCTGAGTGTGTAAGCATTCTCTTTATGATTGCACTGTCTACTGTACCTCCATAGCAAGAAGAAGAGGCTAGAAATGGTTCCTTAAATATCTCCTGCTACCCAAGCCTTATCCAGCTTACCTTGGCTGCAGGGGACCTTTTACATTCCTCTTAAAAACAGTGCATGGAACATGCACATGCTAATGGACAGAGGTGATGCAAACAGACCTCAAAGAACAATATGCACAAAGAGCCTGCCCATTACAACATGGATTTTGTAGCTCTTAGTGAGACTCATCTCACAGGGGAAGGACAATTACATGTAAATGGTTCTGATTACACTTTCTGTAAGTGATCGGGCACTTGAAAATTCACAGAGAGTCTAGTGTGGGTTTTGCAATTAAGACTGTTCTTGTTAGCAAATTAGCTAGTCCTCCTAAAGGCATACATGTTAGAGAAATATGCATATCATTTCCCCTATGGAATGGTAAGAAACACCTTATTATTGTCAGTGACTTGGCACCTATTATGAAAAACCCAGATGAGGTGAGAAAATGGAGTGGATCAGTGTAACACCAATCACATTCAGCTTTTTCCAAACTGTGTGGGATTCAATTCTGGTCTTCCAGATCCCTAATGGTAACCTCAGTCCTCAGTCAAAGCACTGGCACTTGATTGATTACATTATCACCACTAAAAGTGACAGACAAGGTGGAGAAGTTAGAAAAAATCCATGTGTGACATTGAATGCTCGACTGCCACTACAATGTCCATCAAAAATGTCCATTCAAAAGTCAACCCTAGAGATTTTAATACCTATAAGGCAAGATATAAATAAAGATCACAGTCTATTAGCTAAAAGACAATAGCAACAGACTTAACTTTATTGAATGCAATAGAAAAAATATTGAATTCCTTATGTCGTAGTATTTGTTTTTAACAGTTATGAGGACCTTATATTAAAGAGATTTTAGACTAGGGAGATGAACAGTGGCATGCTCCATTGATTCCAAGCACCAATCTGGCATTGCAGTATCTCCAGGATTGAAGAGGTGGTGGTGGCTCCACCTGGTTGCTGCTGTTGGGCCCTTGAGCAAGTCCCTTAACCCAGTCTGCTTCAGGGATGCTATATAATTGCTGACTCTGTGCTCTGTCCCCAGCCTACTAACAAGAAGCTGGGATATGCGAAGAATAAATAATGTCAGTGTGCAGTAATGTATATGTGCTGAATAAAGGCTGAACTGAACTGAGCTTATTTTAAATATTGCATGTGATGTACTTTTGCCAACCAAAAGAAAGCACATTTCCTTATTTGATTTGATTGACATTGAAAGCCATTATCTGCTTGAACAAATACATGCACTCACTGCATCATACCTACATACCTAAATTAATGTGTTTTACAAATATTTGGAGAAGAGTGCAAAAAAAACCTTTGCTGTTCTAAGATGTCTGGCTGAGTAACAAAGCTGATGAGAATCAAAAATGTGCCGAGAGACATGACATAAAACATTTCTATAATGCTTTAAAAGAAGTTTATGGCCCAACATTATCTGAATCGTCCCCCGCTCTTTGTCCTAGCTGTTAAAAAGCTGATATTAAACAGCTGGGCCAAACACTTTGATAGTGTCGTGAACCATGCATCAACCATAAATGAAGAAGCAATAAATAGTTTTCTCCCAGTTGCCATCAGTAAGGCTCTACATGATGTACCTAGTCTGATTGAAACAAAGAAAGCCATTTATATGCTATCTAACAGCAAAGCCTTGGGATTGAACCCAATCCCTTATGAAATCTACAAGGTAAGTGGCACGACTCTTAAACAAAACTACATCTGTTATTTGAACTCATGTTGCACCAAGTGACCATACTTTCAGAATTCAAAGATATCTTTGTTTTGCATCTAGAACCACAGAGGTATTTTATCACTTTCCATTGCTGGCAAGACTTTGGTCAAACTGTTCCTGAACTGCATCACAGAACATCTTGATAAGAAACATCTTGTGAACCTTCTTCTAACGCCTATGTGCCTACTCACTGAGAGCCAGAGTGGAGCGTCGTCATGAATTTTGCCGCAAGGCCGGTGCAAATAAAATATCAGAACCAAAATTTTAAACATGTCAATCTAACCAAAACTTGCAGAGATTTCTGCCTATGTATGGATGTGCACTAAAATTGATATCTATGATCAGTTTCATGATGATTTGCAAGCTCATATTATGGACAAAGGCGAAGCATGTCATCCTTTAAATATTATAAAACAGGTTATACAGGGTTGTGTTTTAGCGTCGACATTGTTCATCATATTATTTTTTATAGTCACTGATGGGGATGACTTCTTGTTTGTGATTATTGTGCCCTCAATGTGAGATCTGAATCTGACATGCAAAGTAGTGTTCATACATTTTCAGCTGCCTGCTCTAAAGTTGGCCTCATTATCAGTCCTCATTATCAGCCCATGAATTCTGAAGTGTTATACCAACCTGAACCTGTTAAGCCACAAGATAAACCAAACAAAAGATTAATAGTCAAATATAGTCAAATTAATATTGCTGGAAAATGTTTTTAATCCAAAAAGGACATTTCTACAGAATATCACCAGCATTAATGAGATCGGGAATATTTAGAAAAGGAGAGGTACTGTATAAAACTTCAGAATAGGTTGAAAGTTTTACAAGGCAGCAGTGCTTCCAATTCTTTTATAGTCATCACGGTAAGGAGCTCAACACCTACCATAAGACCCACTTAGGAAACAGACTCAGTAAGAAATGACAAGATAAGATCCCTGACATTGAAGTACCAGCACCAGCAAGATTGCCTAACATTTTGAAAAAGTTCCAGCTTAGATGTGTAGGTCATATAGGTCGCATGGCATATTTTCAGCTTCCCAAAATAATCTTCTTTGCTGGACTGAATGGTCGTGTCGGGGTCAGAAGAAGTGACACAACGACAACCTGAAGAAATTCAACATGCACCTTAATAAATGGGAAGCGAAAGCTGTGAATTGACAGAGTGCCATTCATTGATTCAACCCTCGAACAAAACTGGTACGTTAGTGCATAGGCAAAAAGACTTGAAAGACAACGATGTGCAATAAGACAAAGTTTGAGGGGTTTTCAGTTCAAACAAGGATGATTTTCACTGTGCAGAATAACAGGATGTACGTTTAAGAGATGTGTCATGTAGTCATGAGAGGAAAAATCCCCTTTATTCCTCTATATAATCCCCTACTGCTTTTATTCCTGCATTTCATCTAATGCTTAGATAACATCAGGGTCGAAACTTTTCTCAGTACAGTAGATCAGTCTGGCTGCTTCATGACGGAAACAATTGGCCTTGAAGGAACTCCTTTAATGGCCGAAACATGTGGAACTGGCTTGGAGCGAGGTCAGGACTGTATGAGCAATGCGGCAATAAATTCCAGCTGTGTTCCTGTAATGTTCAAGTGGTGTTTGCACATGATTATATGTATAGTTCCCACTGACAGACGTGTCCCTTCCAAAGTTCCGATTTTCAAGGATCAGCCATTTCACTCACTGAATGTTCACAAGAAAAACTGCAGTGGGCTTCGAGCCATCTCGGCCGGGATCATCATTCATGGATACATTATATGACCTTTTTTAAGACTTTTACACCATTTAAATGTTATACTGCCGCTAAGACTCTCATCACTGTCCCGGGCTTAAAGTCTTCTGTAAATGTCAATCGGTTTTACGCCTTCGTTTACGAGAAATGTTATCACAAGTCCCAGTTTGACTCGTATAAACTAAAATAACGTCATGTCCAAGATGCCTGCACATATTTCTCTCAAGTACAAGACTCTTTAGCCACTTACGCACCCATAAATCACGATTTATCAATCTGAGAATTGTTAGAATACGGTCATCATTGAGCGTGATATACAAACAACACTATCCATAGCTGGCACGTCTCGCGGTTTACCTTTTGTTACGGTTTCATAGCTTTAAATGAAACTTTTTCTCAATTTCAATCTCTCTTTTTTTTTTTTTTTTTTATTAGAGCATGTCAAATATATACTGTACATAAACACTGGCACGTTGCCAGTATGTCACTACAGCTACATAAGACTGGGTAAACTATTAAGCTTTACCAAACATAACTGACCAATTCTGCTCATTGAGTTGAAACTCAGTTTGTGCACAGATTAAACGCTGCATCCAGCGATGCACGTTAACCAGCAACCAGCCAATTATAAACCAAAATACATGAAACAAATTCTCCTGCATGAATGTTGTATTAAGTTTAACTGCATAGAGAAATTAAAAATAGAAGAACACTAGGCATTTTGTGAAGTACTACTGTAGAAGTGGCATAAAGGTCGTACACACTAACTGCAGTGATGAGATGGAAATTAAACAGTGACCGCCAGTGTTACATTTGTGTTAACACCTTAAGAATGCTAAGGAATGGAATGCAAGCTACACAACTGTACAGTACAATATAGAGCATAGCATTTAAGAGATATTCTCCCCCTCTCACAGACACAAATAATGATGTGTCACTTTAAAAAAAAAAAAAAAAAGGTCATCCGTATTTTACACAAACAGTGACATATAAGTAGTGGCTTACAGTTATGCATTTCACTGTGCTGTAATGTACTGTATGTGTTAAATAATCACTTTTTTTGTTCTTCTTAAAAAACAAAAAGGAAAAATGTGGATAGCTTTTTCTCCAAATTTTCCATCACCATAACCACATTTCATTTCTCAAAAAAAAAAAAAAAAAAAAAACCTCGCAATTGTCATCTTTGACTTTCTCATTATGGATCTACTGTAATTCTACAATTGGATTACTGGATGATTCGGGTTTCATTTTATGATTCATTCTTTATATTTGGATTGTACCAAAATGAATGCAAAAGTGGACACTGAGTAACTCTTCCTGTGTACGAAGGTACTGCACCTTCGTTGCCACAGTTGAATTGTTTGTATTCAGTGTTTGTTTCTCCTTCTTTAAACTTCTTCATCCATCTGTGTACAGTACATGCTGTAGTGAAGTAGTTTAATCTCCATAAACATTCTGTATTCACAGTGGGAGATCATAAGCTGAAACAATGAGGATTTTTAAAGAAGATTCTATAGTTGGGTTCAATGATGGTTCAAATGCTTCATTTATGATAGAGACGACATTGAGTAGTACCTTTGTGTAGAAGACGAGTTACTTTTCTGTTTTCTGTTTTTTTTTTTGTTGTTTTTTTGAGAAGACAGAAGAAAAAGATTAGAAGAGCAGAAGTCATACGTGTCAACCTGACCAGAAATGAAATGTGGTTTTGGTGATGAAAAATCTGTACAAAACGCTCTTGAGAAAAATCTTCCCACATTTTTCCTTTTTGTTTTAAGAAGAAGAAGAAAATGACATTATTTTACACATACATTACAGCACAGTGAAATGCTTAACTGTGAAACTTGTGTCATTCAACGTGTCATTCAATTCAATGTGGCAATTTGCAATTTGAATAACCTATGTCATTCATTCATCTTTTATAACGCTGATCCTGTTACTAGGTAGTGGGGGCCTGAAGCCTATCCCAGGAGACGTCGGGTTTACACTGAACATGGTGCCAATCCTTCGCAGGATTCATAAGGGAAATTTGGGAATGCCAGTTAGTCTGGTCTGCATGTCTTTGGACTGTGGAAGGAAACCACCAAGCAGGGAAAGAACCTGTAAGACCCAAGGCGGTAATCTAACTCTCGACCCTCGACCCTCGCGCACAGTGATAAAGACTACTGCACCATGCCATCCAACCTATGTCAATTAATAAAAAAGATATGCCCACTTTTGCATTACTTTCAATACAGCCCTTCTATTCCATGCATTTTCTTTTTTCTCTTTTATTTTTGCAGTGTATTATTTTTATTGGAGTTAAAAGCCCTGCAGTCTAGCAATACAGTATGAACATCAATATTGAACAAATCTACTACAAAGTGCTCTTTGTACATGCACATGGGTGTCTACACACACACACACACACACACACACACACACACACACACACACACACACACACACACACACACACACAGTGTCAGGGGATTCTAATCAGCTCTATAATCATTGGTTTATTTTCCAGACGTCCGCTATAAGCCATGTTTTGTAGCTTGCTCCCTGCGCCTGCCTATTATCATTCAGAGACTTTATGGAGCGAGTAGTGCTGCTTGTGCAGCCTGTTGGACATAAGGGATTGCGGTAATGAGTCTTCGAAATGAAGTGATAAGTCACTTGAGGTGTGCCAGAAGAGAACATCCTTGTCTTTCTTTACTTCTTAGCTTGTTTCTCGCACACATACCCCTCACCCCTACTCATTCACCCTACTCTATCGCACTCATCTACAGAGTGTCATGTCTTACCTCTTTCACTCTTATTACTCTGATGTCTTCTTCCCGCTCCATCTCTGCCACACGGAAGTGCTGATGTGTTAAAACCAAGAACACAGACACACACACACACACACACACACACACACACACACACACACACACACCTACACACAAACGCACACACACACATACGCACACTTACACGCACACACACACACACACACACACACACACACACACACACACACACCAGGAGTAAAGCTCACATTTCAGGTCTTGCCGCTGAGAAAACAATTTTAAATCCAATAGATCACAGTGTGGATGTCATACATTATGTAAGGAATAAAACACTTGGGGGGTGGTGTGATGCTGTTACCTCACTGAAGTTGATTATTTACATAAAGCTACATGTCTGGAAGTATTTTATCCCATACATATTTTACAATACTAGCCATTATAAATGCATTCATTATGCTTTTTAGAATCTATAAATAAATAAATAAATAAAAAAGTTTTGTCTGTGCATTGGTCAAAACTCGCTCTTTCAATGATATATTTACGTTTCATATATTGGGGGACCCAAAACTAGTATCATAATTGTTTTTATCTGTATGCAAATCTGGCTCTTCAGAATTTAATGGAACTTTGCGAGTCCATAAGTTAAATCAAGATGTTGAGTAGAAGGGACGGTATGAACAGTTTTCTGTCAGATTACCTTGGGCGTGGCAATACGCTTCGTTCAACAGAGCCAATCAACGCAATAGTTTACTGTATATACACAGAGGATATATGCAGAGGATACAGGAACAATCATAATACCCCATACAAAGCGTCCAAATCCCCACGAAACATAAACAAATGCAAGACACAGCATGGCTTACTCCAAAAAGGTATGCAACGAAAAGAAAATTGAATCTTCAAAGAAGAATGGACAGATCATTATATGTGTATTCTTCGTGCGAGAAGTTTAAAAGTCTCATATGTTCCAAAACTGTGGTGCTAATAAAAATCTGACATGTGGAACGCCACTATGAGATAAGGCACGGGTCATTAGAGCAAACATATCTATAGCAGTAAAATATCTGAACAGGGAGTGTTAGCCACTCAAATCAAAATGTTAAGTAAAAGTGATATTATGAACAGTTATATGCAGGATATAATAATCTACTTTAAACAGGAGTCTACTTATCACAAGAGAAGTGTATTTGGCTAAGGACAAAAGAAGTACAGTACAACTTAGAGTATATAAGGCGCAAGATACTCAGCCTTACAAAATTTAATTTCTTTCTGTTAATAAGTTATGCAGAGTGTTCTGCCATACAGAAAGGTAGGCAGACATGTATGTGAGCTTCATCCAGAAATAATAATATCACTAATTACATTAAAGCTACGGTATATCAGCCATAACATTATGATCTCCTGCCCGGCTAGGTTTCCCTTTTACAAATGACCTGCGTGTTCTGACACCTTTCTACTGGAACCAGCATTAACCTTTTCCTCAAAGCTGCAGTAGCTCTTCTATTGGATCAGACTACACAGGCCAGCCTTCACTCCTTATGTGCATCAGTGAGTCTTGGCCATCCATTATCCTGTCACCTGTTCACCGGTTTTCCTTCCTTGGAGCTTCGGTGTGTCATGACCACTGCAGCCCATGAACATCCCAAAAGAAATGCCATTTTGGAGTTGCTCTGATTCAGTTGTCTAGCCATTGCAATCTGACCGTCGTCAAAGTAGTTACATTTACAATAATTTGTTGCAATGACGGCTGAAAGTGGGTGGGATATACTAGGCAGCATGTGAACCTGTGTTAGAAGCAGACAAAATGGGCATGCATAAGGATTTGAGTAACTTTGACAAGGGCCAAATTGTGATGGCTAGAAGACTGGGTTAGAGCAACTTCAAAATTGTAGGGGTTGTGGGATGTTCATGGTGAGCACTGGCCAGTACCTATCAATAGTAATCCAAGGAAGGAAACTGGTTAACTGTGATAAGGTCATGGGTGGCCAAAAATATGGAAGCGCTTTTGGAGATCTAATTAATGAAAAGATTAATGCTGAAGGTTTTGATAACAAGGTGTCAGAAAACACAGTTTTCTTTCTTTCCTTTTTTAAAGTTATGGTCGCAAAAGGAGGGACCTAATCAATGTTAGGTAGGTGATCCAAATATTATGGCTGGTTGGTATACTGTATACTGTACATATACAGTGAAATTGTAAGATTAAGCTAGGGTAGGTGTGCAGAGTCAGCCAGATTACAGTGCCCACGAGGCAGATAGGGGTAAGGGCCTTCCTCAAAGCTTCAACAGTGGCAACTTGTTGGTGCTGATGCTTAAACCCCAAGTCATTAACCAAGAGCCTTAACCACTGCCCAAACAATTATCCCTGGTATCCAGCCTTTCTTTCTTTTCTCTCTTTTGAATGTAATACAAAGTAAAAGTACACAACCTGTCATGTTACTGGTAGGAGTTAAGAATCTTTAGTGTTACAGATAAAAATGCACCTTATCATACTGAAAATGGAAATACTACAATTTTCAATTAATTCAACATTAAAGCAGCTTAAAATTTTGTAAAGCAGCTCTACAAAACTAGAGATAGCGAGAAAGAGAGATGGTGAGAGGACATGGGCATGCTTACAGTAATATAATGGATAAGGTCACTATACAGTGTATTTTGCACAGAGTGCAAGCAGGGACTCTGACAAGATTAGCTATGACACATAACTAAAAGAGAACGCAGACATGGGAGCTCCCTCGGTAGTAAGTCAGCCAGTCACATTATGGTTAACAAGCCTGAGTGAACTCATGAGAATGAAGGAAAGATAGCATCCAGCAAACATACTGTACCAGTTCACCATAAAAAAATTTTTTTAAAAACTATGCCCATGAATTCCCCAGATCTGCACCTTTACCTAAGGAATAACTATTCACAAGAGGCCTGACTAAACAAATAAGTTTTCAGCCTAGACTTCACCACTGAGACTGTGCCTGAGCTCAAACAGTAATTGGAAGGCTATTCCATGGGCTTTCTGCCCCCCTGCTGTAATCTTCAATCAAATAGCCTTCACCTTTTGATTGAAGTAGGAGTGGCAGATCATAAAAAAAATCACCATTTGAGTACTAGGTTGCTAATAATATTTGAAAATCAATATGAAATTTCATTGGAAGCCAATGCAGTGTGCATGAGACGGTCATATTGACATGGTCATATTTTCTGGGTTTATTAAAGACCCTGACTCCAGAATTCAGGACTTACCGCAGCTTGTGGAACATTTTGGACAGGAATGCGTTACAATAATCCAACCTAGATGTAACAAAAGCGGGAGCTCTTTGTTCCTGCATCATGTTGCAATATTATAGTACTTGTCTGGAAATATTTATTAGATGGCAGAAGGCATTCATTGTATTATTATCTACTGTGAATGAGTTTCAAATAAAAGGTTGAAACCATTAACCACACAAAGGTATTTTCCTGCTGCACATAATGAAACAAAAAGATTGTCCAGAGTTATTATGTAATCAGAAAGGTTATATCTAGCTGCATGAGGTCCTAGTACCAGTACTACTCTCTTGTCAGAATTAAGTAGAATAAAGTATTAACCATCTAATGTCCTGCAGGGTATTTTATTAATGCCAAAAGTGAATTGTATAAATATTTCTCAAATTTCTCAAGATGGAGTCTAATAGTTTGGCTTTACTGAAAAATACTGTATAATTGTGTGTCATCAGCATAAAAGGGGAAATTAATACCGTATCAGATGCCAGTAGTACTGTAGGTACTTTGACCAGTGCTGTTTCTGTGCTAAGATAAGGCCTAAACCCTGGATGTTATTCCTTACATACTGTATCTTGAAACTAAATCGTTCTTGTCCTACTGCCATGTGGTATTATGATCAATGTACTGCTCCTCACAGGGTCAGCATTTAGTCATGCACACTTTCAAATCATGCCATAAGATAAACATATACACATTATTTTTCTTTGTTTAAAATTGAGTGGTACAATTAAGGTTACAATGGAGATAAATTAAGTCCAGCTAATGGTATCACTCTGTTCACAGTATGTGCTTGGTGCGATGCTTTTTTCCTGACAATTATGATTCCACTCAATCGGCCTTGAGTACAACTCCTGACCTGCAGATATACACTTAGTTTCCGTATTTGATTTGACGGTCAAAATTGTCAGATATTCTGTCTGATATTGCCTTATCGGAATATATGTCTTCAAACTGAGATGAGCGAATTATTACAGACGTTCCAGACTAAAGCCACACTGCAGTAAGCTACTAGGATAAAAATAGAAAAGAAATTAAAAGAGCTTGAATGTGTGTTGATTGGTGTTTTGGCAAGGCAGATAAACCAGTACAAGGAGGCAAGTCACTCCTCTATGTAATTACTCATTTAGGATGTACCAAGGCCACTGTAGCACTCATTTAGCCTCAAACAAACATCCATTTGGTGCATGTCCATCTCAGGCAAGCGCACCACCAGCAACCTGTCGATATCTGACCATTGCATGCTCATCCAGTCATCAGCCTCTTTTATCTCCTAAAGTCTGCTGAAATAAAACAGCTTTGTGAAGTCTCCCCTCCATTGATTCATCTCTCTCT